>CM057481.1:3612500-4124927 GCA_030035585.1 Dugong dugon
CCGTCTGTTCCTTTCTAAGATTCCTTTAGGGGTGCTTATCCCGAGGACTAGCTGTTGTTCTGCTCACAATGTCTAAGTCAAGAACAGTCTAGGACTAGAGCCAGACTACCCACAGAAGAGGTGTTTTGTTTTCTTTTAAGTCACCTCTGAGCTGCTGGGTGGTGCAGATCCAGCTCTCATGGCCTCCACATCAAGCCGATGAAGGCAGAGATAGATAGAGTGGGCCACATGCTTCATAATTCAGTCGGCTACACTGCAGCGTAGCAAAGCACAGAGCAAGAAGGCTTACCTTACGTGCACCTCCTTGGTCAGAATTCTCTCTCTACAAGTCATGCGCTCTTCGACCAATGCCAGTGTTTCTTCCCAGTTTACGGATGAGAAAGCCAAGGCAGAAAAGGGGTAGGCAATTCTTCCAAGGTCACTATAGATGGAAGTGACAGACTGTTTAAAACACCAGTGGATTGCCATAAGGAGTTTGGTGCCTGGAAATGTTAGCTAGAGAATGCATGGGGGATCTAATCCAGCATCTTCATTTTAAAATGAGGAAACTTGGTCCTGAGAAGTGAAACTATTGTCCAAGATTAGACAGAGAGGGGAACTCCTAGTCTCTGGACGTCTGACACTTTTCCCACTGCACCGGTGACTCTCAACGTTGGCTGCATGTTAAAATTACCAAAGGGAATGTAAAAACCAAACCATCCACACAAACAATAAACACAGAAATACTGATCCTCTGGACCCAGCACCAGGATTCCGATCAGCTACTCTGGGGTGAGGTCTGGGCATCAATTTTTTTTTTGTTTTAATTCTCCCACCTCCGAACAAAACAATTGCCGTGAAGTCAACTCCTACTCATGGCGGCCCCATGTATGTCAGAGTAGAGCTGTGCTCCATAGGGATTTCAGTGGTGATTCTTCCAAGGATTGCCAGACCTTTCTTCTAAGGCACCTCTGGGTAGACTTGAACCTCCAGCCTTTCAGTTAGCAGCCTATCACATTAACCATGTGCATCACTCGGGGACTCCCGTGGTTCTCAAATTTTAGTGTGTGTCAGGATCACGCAAGGCAGAGTCTCACCCTCAGAGTTTCTAATTTAGCAGATTTGGGGCAAGGCCCAAGAACTTGCATGTCTAACAAGTCCCCAGGTGATGCTGATGTTGCTAGTCTTGGGGACCACATTTTGAGAAGCACTGGGCTTACAACTTCATGGTTAAGATTGCCTGGCTTCAAATCCTAATTCTGCCACGACAAGCTGAGGGAAGACAGGAAGTTGCCTGTCTGCTGTAACAGTGGTCTTGACCCAGGGTAATTTTGCCTCTCTGGGATCATTTGGTAACATCTGGAGACACGTTTAGTTTTCACAGCCGAAAGCCTGTTACAACGTGGCATCTAGCGCATAGAGGCCAGGGATGCAGCTGAACATCCTGCCATACACAGGACAGCCCCACACAGCCAAGTGTCAATAGTGCAAAGTTGAGAAGACTTGCTCCATAACTTTAGTTTCCTCACCTGTACAGTGGAGGTCATGAGTTCACTGCCTCTTAAAGCGCAGTGTGAGGATTAAATGGAAAATGGCGTGCAAAGCATTTGGCACTGTGCCTGGCACAGAGAAAGAGTTTAATGAGAGTTACTTACTGAAGCAAATCCCTTTTATAATAAGTCACCAACCAATAATTTAAGTGCAAACAATTTTGATAAGAAATATGGGGGAAAAAACTTCCTTAGGGTGTAGAACTTGCCCCAGGTGTAAGCAATAATAGGGTACATTGCCTGTAGGCTATTTAAAAGCAATAATAAACTTCGCTAACATCGATCTGCTTTTTATTATCAACTCGTTGCTGTTGTTAGGTACGTCGAGTCGGTTCCGACTCACAACGACCCTGTGTACACCAGAATGAAACACTGCCCAGTCTGCGCCATCCTCATAATCATTGTTATGCTTGAGCCCATTGTTGCAGTTACTGTGTCAATCCATCTTGTTGAAGGTCTTCCTCTTTTTCACTGACCCTCCACTTTACTAAGCATGATGTCCTTCTCCAGGGACTGATCCCTCCTGATGACATGTCCAAAGTATGTGATACCTAGTCTCACCATCCTTGCTTCCAAGGAGCATTCTGGTTGTACTTCCTCCAAGACAGATTTGTTTGGTCTTTTAGCAGTCCATGGTGTATTTAATATTCTTCGCCAACACCGCAATTCAAAGGCGTCAATTATCAACCAGCATCTAAACAATATTATCAATATAATAGGAGACCTGGTGGAGCAACGGTTAAGCAGTCGGCTGCCAACCAAAAGGTCAGCTGTTAGAACCCACCCGCTGCTCTGAGGGAGAAAGACGTGGCAGTCTGCTTCTGTAAAGATTACAGCCTTGGGAACCCTATGGAGCAGTTCTACTTTGTCCTATAGGGTTACTATGAGTTGGAATTGATCGACGACACACAAGAACAACAGCATCAGAAATTCTAAACTGTGTTATTAATATAATCCTTCTCCCTACCTCTGATGCATGCACGTTTTCATCACCCCACCATGCCATTGCATGTAACAGCTTGTTAAGAATTAGGAACTTACGTGCTGAAAGTACTTTTTTTAAAAAGTGGTTTGCATATATTAACTCATTTAAGAATTTTACCCACAAACTATGAGGAGAGTAGTAACGTTATGCGTATTTTATAGATGAGAAAATTAGAGCCAAAGATGATTAACGTGTCCAGATCTGAAGCCAGACTTCTCCAGAGGCAATGCTCGTAGCCGTAAACTATACGGCTTCCCATCAAATGCCACTGACCTTTTGAGGAAACTTATCTTAGTTCTTTTAAAGCGTCAGGGGTCTTCCTATAAGAAAACAGAGCAGCTCCAATGCTGAGTAATTTTCCCTGTAATGCTGACATTAGAAAAGTGTAAAAATGTGTTAAGTTGTTGGGCTCCCGTCTCAAAGGGATGGAGGTCAGAGCCATGGTTCTGTTGATGGAACATCTCCAGCACCAGACACAGAGCAGGCACCTGAATAAATGTTTGTTGACTGAGTTAATGTTTGCTGAGTTCAAGCAGAGAAATGCACAGTGGTCTGGCTCCTACAGATGTCGTTGTGTGTATGTGGGCAGAAAGTAACAACTGCCACCCCGATTCCTGGGCTTTTCCCAGATGTTTGGAGGGGGCCTTATTTGGGGTTAGTTTGCCTCGGTGTGAGTAAACATGTTCTCTGGCTTTTGTGCTGAGTAATGGCTTCAGAGGGTCTAATTTCACAGATAAAAAGCAGTATTGATCATTGTATTTTAGGATTTGGTACAGAGGTCTTGGAGCAGGAATTGGCAAAATGCAGCTCCAGGGAGAAATAATTCCATTTCCCATGGAAATATTCTGCTTCTAAATATGCTTCTGAAGACAACGTAAAGAAATCAAATGTGTGAGTCAGGCAAGATTGGATCCATTAGCTCTAAACCATATAAATGACAAATAGGGTTATAAAGAAAAGGGTTAAATCTGGGGCATGCTGTCTTCAAAGGAAGGTTCCAGAGGTGCCTGGCATGCATGCAGGCATAGACTGCGCAGATGGTATTTAATAGCATTTTCCCATAAGGTGGAATGAAGTGGCATAGGTTTGAAAGGGCTTCCTTCTTCACCCGTGGAGGTGTGCGGATTGAAAATACCGTTTGTCTCATATTTCCAAGAGATGAGCAGCACCATGGAAGTGTATTGTTTTAGAAAGCAGAAACGCCAAAATTTTACTTTAATCATTCTTTTTGAAAATTCCTTAAAATGTTACTCATTTTCCTTCCATCTTAAAAAGCGCACATAGCATTTTCATGCTGATTTAGGGCTTAAATAGTGATGATCAGTTATAGGACTGTGTATAATAACATAGTGCTCCCCAATGTTACTGAGGAAACCCTGGTAGCATAGTGGTTAAGAGCTACGGCTGCTGACCAAAAGTTTGGCAGTTCAAATCCACGAGGCGCTCCTTGGAAACCTTATGGAGCAGTTCTACTCTGTCCTATAGGGTCACTATGAGTCAGAATTGACTCGACAGCAATGGGTTTGGTTTTTAGGTTTTTAATGTTACTGGCACATCCTGTCCCTCCACTGACACTAAATGGCCCCAGCCTGCTCCGTTTTGAGCTCTTGTAGCCTTGCTGTTTCTATCACAGTCACTTCTCCCTGATGTCTACATATTTATCTCCAGAGATTCTTGCCTTGTTTTTTTATTCTACTTGCCTCTTCCATTCTGTTGAAGGCTGGGAAACCAGATAACTAAGCTTGTTAGAATTGTTTTGAACATAAGAGTAAACAGGTTTGAAATGAAAAGTGGAAGCCCCACCTATGAGTAAGGAAAATAATTACATGATCTTGATGATTATTGTTTTCACTGCTTAGAGTTTATAGGCCCAGGCTAATGTGACCAAATCAAGTATACCACATACATGAGTGGGAAGAAGACTTAACATGCTAAAGCGGTTAGTTCTTCCAAACTTATCTATATATTGAATGCAATACAATGTTGCATGAAAGAAGACAGACACTCAAGAATTAATTCTGTTTATTCCAATTATGCAGTTGAGTCAACTCCAAGACCCTATAGAACAGAATAGAACTACATCAAACCTTTACGGAAGCAGGCTGCCATGTCTTTCTCCCACGGAGTGGCTGGTGGGTTCAAACTGCCGACCTTTCCATAACCACTCTGCCACTAGGACTCCAGTATATTTCAAAAATAGCCAAGACTACTCTATAGTATTGGAAGTCAGGATAGTGGTTACCCTTTGGTAATGACTGGAAGGGGGCACTTGGTAGGGGTTCTGAGATGCTGATGATGTCCAGGTGTGTCCGGCAAGCTGTACACAAGTGATTTGGGTACCTCTGTGTAGGAGGCCTGGTTGCACAGTGGTTAAGAACATGGCTGCTAACCAAAAGGTCAGCAGTTTGAATCCACCAGCCATTCCTTGGAAACCCTATGGAGTTGTTCTACTCTGTCCTATAGGGTCACTATGAGTTGGAATCGACTTGACAGCAATGGGTTTGGTTGTTTTATTTTGTTTTTGGCTATAAGGAGCCCTGGTGGTGTAATGATTAAGCACTTGGCTGCTAACCAAAAGGTCAGCGGTTCAAACCCACCAGCCACTCCTAGGGAGAAAGATGTGGCAGGCTGCTTCCTTAAGGATTACAGCCTCAGTTGGAGAGACAGAGTAGCAGGGATGTGGGGTCTGGGGACCATGCTTTCAGGGGACATCTATGTCAATTGGCATAACAAAGCTTATTTTAGAAAATGTTCTGCATCCTACTTTGGTGAGTGGAGACTGGGGTCTTAAAAGCTTGCAAGCGGCCATCTAAGATGTATCAATTGGCCCCAACCACTTGGAGTAAAGGAGAACGAAGAACACCAAAGACACAAGGAAAGTATTGGCCCAAGAGACAGAATGGGTCACATAAGCCAGAGACTTCATCAGCCTGAGACCAGAAGAACTAGATGGTGCCAGGCTACCACCAATGAACGTCCTGACAGGGAACACAACAGAGGTCCCCTGATGGAGCAGTAGAAGGATGGGGTGCAGAACTCAAATTCTAGTAAGAAGACCAGACTTAATGGTCTGACTGAGACTGGAGGTGCCCCGGAAGGCATGGCCCCTGGTCTATCACCCCAGAACTAAAACAATTTCCGACGCCAAGTCTTCAGACAGGGATTGGACTGGACTGTGGGAAATAAAGAGATACTTGTGAAGAATGTGCCTCTTAGTCAAGTAGATACAAGAGACCTAAGGGGTGGCTTCTGTCCAGAGGTGAGATGGGAAGGCAGAGAGAGTTAGGAGCTGGTTGAATGTTCATGACGAATCAGGGGCAGAGGGGAGGAGAGTGCTGTCGCAGAATGGGGTGAGTAGTTGGGGTCTCATAACAATGTATGTAAAAAAAAAATTATGTGTGGGAGACTAACTTGAAATGTAAACTTCATTTAATTACAACAATAAAAAAACTGTTAAAAAAAAAAAAAGATTACAGCCTCGGAAACCCTGTGGGGCAGTTCTACTCTGTCCTATAGGAGTTGGAATCGACTCGATGGCAGCAGGTTTGGTTTGGGTGTGTTTGTTATACTCAGTAAAAATTATAACAAACAAACAGGAAGCTTCTTAGGTGATTCTAATATGTACTCAGAGTTGAGAACCACTGGTTTAGAGCTCAGATCAGATTTCTTTCTTCTCTTCCTTCCCTTCCCACCCTCACGCACCCATGCCCTCCTCTCTCTGTCTCTCTAACTCGAAAGTGTCAGACACTGTTCTGGCTACAAAGGATGCAGAGAGGAAAAATCTACCATCCTTGCCTACAAGACACTAAATGTTTTCTTGTCTGTTAACTTCAGCCTGCCTCCTGACAGTAAGATTAACTCGACTACATACCGTGGTTGCAAGGTGAAGTTACCCCTAATTACAGCTGCAAAGAACTACCCACGACCTTCCTGAATAATTGTAGTGCTGTGCATGGGTTGTGACCACATCGTGGGCACACTCTATTACAACAGGTATTAATCACCTCAGATTGTATTGGGTACTATTAGACCCGAGGTGTAACAGCATATGCATAGAAATGAGCTGAGTTATTGGCACTAGGGTTCTAGAACACACATGGTGTTCCAGCTGTATCTGGCATGAGGACCATCCCACTCCCAGAGGGACCCTTCTATTCCCGGTCAATGCCATTGCTTTCCTGACCGTACATTATTATAATCCTCTTTCCCCTGGTCTGTCTTTTGCAAGCAGGGTGGGAAAATTAGACTTTCTTCCCTCTCCTTTAGTATTTCCTTTGCCCCCTCAATATTCTTTCTCCAAAATAAACAAAGAAGAAAGCAGTGTCTTGGCAGAATCTAGACTTTGCTGATTTCCAGAACACATAGTCATACCCAGGTCTTTGTCCTCAGGCACTTCTGATAACCAAGGCATCGGCTGACATGGAAAGTCAAAGCAAATCATCTTTATCTTTCACAGAACACCCTGTCTCTTAAGAAAGTGGCCATTGATTATTTGACTGTGGTCATTACGCCAAGGTTTGCCTTCATAAACAAACAAAAGACGGGCTAACCTTGGCCTATTTCCTGCCTTTAGTTCATGCCCTCTCACTGGCATAACCAGAAAATCAAAATGCCCCAGTGGCAGAGAGCCTTGAGAAGTTACCGATGGCTTCACCTTTGGGCACAAATTCCCTTCTACCCACATCTTCCAGCTAGATGAGAACATTTATAATGTTTCCAAGAAGAGGACTTTCATTATTTCACTGACTCTAACTTACCCTTCAGGTCCCAGATTAAATGTACCTTCTTCAGGGTAACCCACCCAACGCTTCCAGAATGTTGTTGTCGTGTGCCAGCCAGGTGATTCCAACTCATAGCAACCCTGTAGGACAGAGTAGAACTGCCCCATAGGGTCCCAGGCTGTAATTTTTGCAGAAGCAGACTGCCGCATCTTTCTCCCATGGAGTGGCTGGTGGGTTTGAACCACTAGCCTTTCAGTTAGCAGCCAAATGCTTAACCACTGTGCCACCAGGGCTCCTTCCTTCTGGAATAGGTTCTAAAAAACCAAAATCAAACCTGTTGCCTTCAAGTCAGTTCTGACCTAAGGTGACCCCTTGTGTTGCAAAGTAGAACTGCTTTCCATGGGTTTTCAAGGCTGTGACCTTTAGGAAGGAAGCAGGTCGCCGGGCCTTTCTTTTGAGGCGCCTCTGGGAGGGTCAGAACTGCCAACATTTTGGTTAGCAGTCGAGCGCTTAACCAATTGTGCTACCCAGGGACTCCTCCAGAATAAGGTACGTCTCCATATTATAAACTTTCATATTGTTGTTGTTAGGTGCCATCGAGTCAATTGTGGCTCATAGCAACCCTATACACAACAGAACAAAATGCAGCCCAATCCTGTGCCATCCTCCTAATCATTGCTCTGTTTAAGCCCGTTGTTGCAGCCACTGTGTCAGTCCATCTTGTTGACCCAATCCTGTGCCATCCTCCCAGTCATTGCTATGTTTAAGCCCATTGTTGCAGCCACTGGGTCAATCCATCTTGTTGAGGGTCTTCTTTTTCACTGACCCTCTACTTTACCAAACGTAATGTCCTTCTCCAAGGACTGGTCCCTCCTGATAACATGTCCAAAGTACATGAGATGAAATCTGGGCATTCTCACTTCTTAGGAGCACTCTGGCTGTACTTCTTCCAAGACAGATTTGTTCATTCTTCTGGCAGTCCATGTTATATTCTATATTCTTTACCAACACTATAAATCAAATGCATCAGTTCTTCTTCAGTCTTCCTTATTCATTGTCCAGCTTTTGCATGCATATGAGGCAATTGAAAATACCATGGCATGGGTCAGGTGCACCTTGGTCTTCAAGGTAACATCTTTGCTTTTTAACACTTTAAAGAAGTCTTTTGCAGCAGATTTACCCAATGCAATATGTCATTTGATTTCTTGACTGCTGCTTCCATGAGTGTTGATTGTGGATCCAAATAAAATGAAATTCTTAACAACTTCAATCATTTCTCTATTTACCATAATGTTGTTTACTGGTCCAGTTGGGAGGATTTTTGTTTTCTTTATGTTGAGGTATAATCCATACTGAAGGCTGTAGTCTGATCTTCATCAGTAAGTGCTTCAAGTCCTCTTCACTTTCAGCAAGCAAGGTTGTGTCTTCTGCATAATGCAGGTTGTTAATGAGTCTTTTTCTAATCCTGATGCCTTGTTCTTCACATAGTCCAACATCTCAGATTATTGGTGCAGCATACGGATTGAATTATTAGCTCAGCACACCTTTTCTGATTTTAACTAAACCATTATAGAATCATATAATTTTGCTTTATAGCACTTAGCCCAGTTTCAACTAATTAATTTTTGTGATTATTTGCCTCATTTACTGATGCATCTCCAGTACTTGGCACAATGCTTAGCATGCAGTAGGTGCTCAATACATATTGTTGAGTAAATGAGTGAAAGGATGAGTAAACAGGTGAACCTCCTAAATCGTCTTTGTTACTGCTTTCATTGTTGGGAGGTTTTTTTCCCTCTTAAGATTATTTTCTCTTTCCATGGGTAAAGCGCGTTACCTCTCGCTCTGTGCTCAGTAGAGATGACAGAAATGACAATGGCCATGCCTATATCAGAGACGAATGGCAAGACGGTGGCCCGCAGCTCCCAGGTCAGAACCCTTTATGTAGTCGTAGATCATGGCAAAGATATTTCTTCTGAGGTCATATGTCTTGCTGCTTTTCTCTGAAGGAGACCTATGTCATGGTGTCAGACTCCAGAAGGGAGGACTGGTGAGGAATAAAGTCAACTGTGTCCTCTGTTCGTCAGCATTAAACGAGTAGTGGGACGCTGGTGTGTCTGAGACTTTTCTTGAGATCTGGACCAAGTTCCTCCTCCTCTCTGGTCTTGAGTTTCTTCTCTACAAATAATAAAACTGGACTGGATCAAACAAAGGGTACCCTGCATATCGGTAGCCCTACGTCTTCATTTATTCACCCGTTCAGCAAATATCTTTAAGAGCGTACAGTGCCTGTAGCCCCGTGGTAAGCACTAGAGACCTAGCAGTGATTTAGAGAAACACTCTTGCCTTCAAGGGGTCAAATCAAGATTGGGGAGAAAGGCGTGGTTAGAGAAGGCTTTCTTGGCACAGACCGTACCTATATCAGTGATTTAGCCTCCAGCAAGATCAACCAGAGGGCTAGTTAAAACACAGACCCTGGGCCCCACGCCTGGTTTCTGATGGTCTGGGATGGGGCTGGAGATTTTACACGTCTAACAAGTTGCCAGGTGATGCCAAGGTCCTGGTCTGAGGACCACACTTTGAGGACCACTGACTTGGCTAAGGCAGGATATTAAGTATGAACACAGTAGAATGTAATAAATATTTCTTGGATGGATTAATGAATGGATCAATCAGTCAATCAGTGCAAATCCATCACTACATCAATAGCATAAATACCTTATAAAAGGAGCCACAGACACAGGTTTTACAGAGTTTTATTCCAGAGCTAGGTAAGATTCTGCCCTCTCTCACCCTGTAGCCCCTAACATGTCTCATCTCTACCTAAAATGGTATGGCTGGAATTAATCAAGCTGCTTTTCCCTGTTCATGTCTTGCTCTATCTGGAGTTGCAACGGGCATTCGCTCCTGTGGAGTGTGATTTGGGCTGACTCATTTCCCAGGTCTCTGGCCGAAAGGTCGGCAAGGCTCCCATCCACAGCCAAAGGCATATCAGGAGCTATGGATCAGGAGTTGCAAGGTTAGCCAGCTTCACCTGGGTTCTTTCTTGGCTGCCATGCCAAGGATCCAGCAGGTCAGTTGAACTAAAGTTTGAAAACTCTCATTGGCATACGTCTATGGATGGAACCTGCAGTCAAAAACCCCTTGCCGTCAAGTTGATTCCAACTTATAGTGACCCTAGAGGACAGAGTAGAACTGCCCCATGGGGTTCCCAAGGCTGTAAATCTTTATGGAAGCAGACTGCCACATCTTTCTCCCGTGGAGCAGCTCATGTGTTCAAACCACTGACCTTTTGGTTATCAGCTGAGCACTTAACCACTGCGCCATCAGGGCTCCTAATATGCAGTCGGCAGCATAGAAAATTACAACGCTGGTCCAATAGAGAGTGCCTAAGTGTGTACGTATGTTTGTATTCAGCCAGAAGTGGGTGTCAGTACCACCTCTCTCACCTGTGAGTTAGTGATCAATGCCTCCAATCCTCAGTTCCTTCATCTACACACCAGGCATCATAGTAATAGTTAACTCACAAGATTGGTCTAATGATTCTATAAGATAAGGCACGATGCTGACCTCATATTAAGCATTCAATACATTTTAGCTAGCATTATTATTCATTAGTTTCTCAAACTTTCTTCATCACGTATATCAATGCTTTTTATCCTCTATCTTCTGCAAACAATAAAATTACAGGCAGTGCGTGCCTTTTCATTACCTTTAGGCTGGTTCACTGGTTGGATTTATACACAGCTAACTTCCTTTTCCGTGGTTGGTACGGTTAACACGTTTGGTTGCTAACTGAAAGGTTGGCAGTTCAAGTTCACCCAGAGGTACTTTGGAAGAAAGGCCTGGCAATCTACTTCAGAAAACTGAAAACCCTATGGAGCACAGTTCTACTCTGATACACATGGGATCGTCATGAGTTGGAATAGACTCAGTGGCAACTGGTTAACTTCCATTTGCCATAGCGTATAAAGATTTCCACAGTAGGCCAGAATTCATTCCCTGTTAAAGATACCAAGAAGAGAGCTGTAGGAAAAGATGGTTGTCTTCCTTAAAATCACCTTGAAGCAGGAAGGGTATGATATTTACAGTCCCCTCAGACTCCCAAATCATTACTTGAAACTACCAGTAATTCCCTAGGATATGAACAACTGAATGAGGAATGTTCCATATCAACTTGGGGGGCAGACACACATGACTTCAAGTCCTGGCTCTGCCGTTACAAGCTCTGCTGTTGTAAGCTCTACCATTATGTGACCTTGGACAAGTTACTTAAGCTCTCACTATCTCTGTTTTCACGTTCTTCAAATAATAATTACTAATGAAGTTACGGCGAGCATTAAATCAGTCAACGCATTTTTCTAATACCTGAAAAATAGTAAGTGCCATATAAATGTCAATCATGTGCACTCTTAACATCTTATCCTGGTATATGACCCTCATTCTAAATTCCTGGATTTGTTGAAGGAGTCCATGTCCTTCAGGATTGGAAACGTGTCAGTCATATCTCCTATCAGCCCCTTCTTTTCAATATAAAAGACCTAATCCTTTTAGAAAGTTCACATTTCTTTCGTCCTTTTGAATCGTCTAGTCTCCGGGCAGTTTCTCCTACAGCTGCTTCTTCAGTCTTTCTGTCAATAGAAAATGAGACCTTTCTACGGTGGGCCTTTCATCCACATTGCCAAGTACAGGGCCTTGTCCACAGTAAGCACTCAATAAATATTTGTTGAATAGATGAATGAATAAACGAAGCCAAGAAATGCAAAAATAATCATGGCATTAAGCTAAAAATAGGGCAGGCTTTGTTCCTCTGTAAACAGGCAATGGGACTAAATTACCACATCCCCTTCAAAGAATTGTTCCAAATCAGTCGGTCATGAGGGATTGTACAAAGCCCTATTAATCATAATGCTATTATGAAACGCAACAGTGGGAAAGGGGACTGTCTCCTCCACATTAGGTGTCTTTTAATTTTTACTCCAGCCAAAAATCCACATCATCTAGACACAGCCATGTTCAAAGGGAAAACACCCTGGCATCCTATCCAGGTGCCTCTGTTGACTAAAAATTGGCAGAAAACCAGTCGGTTTGGAAACCCATGGACTGCTAGTCATCTTGAAAAAAAGTAAATTAGATCATTTTACTACCTTGTTTGAAACTATCCAATGGCATTCTGTGATATGTAACACTAAATCCGAACACCTCACCATAGCGTAAAAGGCCGTATATGATCTGGTTCCTGCCTACCTTTTTGCTTGGTTGTCATTACCTTAGAAAGCCCTCCCCTCATCCCTTCTGGACACTCTTTATCCCTTAAGGCAGAGGTCAGCAAACTTTTTCTAGAAGGAGCTTTGGGAGACATACTGTCTCTGTGGCAACCACTCAGCTCTGCTGTTGTAGTGCTGATGCAGCCATAGGCAATGCATAAACGAGCGAGCATGGCTGTGTACCAATAAAACTTTCTTTATAAAAAGAAGTGGTGGTCTGGATTTGGCCCGAAGGCCATAATTTGTGGACCTTTGCCCTAAGATAAGACCCTCTCTATCACTTTCTATCCTCATATCCTGCTTTAGTTTTTGTTACACATTTTCACATTTTGTTGTTGTTGTTACTTATCTGGCTCTGCCGCTAGAATGTGAACTTCATGAGGACAGAACCTTTGTTTTATTGACCGCGTTATCGCCAGCATGTTGGACAGTTCCTAGCACAGCTTGTTCAGTCACTATTTGTTGGAGGAATGACTTTGTCTCCTATCACTTTCTCTTCCACTCACGGCCCTGACCTTCCTGCAGTTCTTAGAACACTCCAGGCTGTCTTGCCTCCTGGTCTTTGTGCTTGTCATTGCCCCCACCTGAAGCTTCCTTCCTCACGTTTTCACACGTCTTCCTCTTCCTTTTATTCAAGTCTCAGATCAAATGATACCCCTTTGGAATAGCCTTTCCTGATCGTGCTAAAAAAATTTCCCAGAATCCTCAACCACTCTGTAAACAGTATTGTCTTATTTTTCTCATAACATCTATTAAAATCTGACATTATTTTTTATTTGATTCATGTACACGAGCGTTGGTGTTGCAGTGGTTAAGTGCTCGCATGCTAACCGAAATGTCGACGGTTTGAACCTACCAGCCTCCATGGGAGAAAATACCTGGTGATCAGCTCCTGTAGAGATTAAACCTGTTGCCGTCGAGTTGATTCCAATTCATAGCGACCCTACAGACAAGGTAGAACTGCCCTGTAGGGTTTCCAAGGACTGGCTGGTGGATACAAACTGCCCACCTTTTGATTAGCAGCTGAGCTCTTAACCACTGCACCACCAGGGCTTCACACAGCCTAGGAAACGCTATGGGGCAGTTCTGCTCTGTCCTATAGGGTCACTCTGAGTCAGAAGCAGCGGGATAGCACACAACAACAACAACAACATTTCCCACATTAGAGGAGCCACCTGCTCTACAAGTCAAGGTAGTCACCCGGAAAAACCTGTCACCCCAAAGCCACAGACCATGGTGCTAGCGCAGCGTGGTGCTGACTTGACCTGAAAGAGGACTGCCCACCTCAGAGCTGAAAGGGAATGTACCCAACAGGGATGGCAGGATGGCAGAGTGATTAAGAGCCCTTGCTCTGAGTCTGATTGCCACTTAACCTTTGTATGACCTTGGGCATAATACCTACCCTTTTCATTCCTCCGTTTCATCCTCTTAAAGGCGATAATAATGGTGCTTGACTCTTAGAGCTGTTGTGATAACTAAATGAGATAATTCTTGAAAAGAACTTGGCACGGTGCATGGCACATTATGTATTCACGGATATTAGCTTATCATTCTGCTCCACTATAGAATATTATTATCATATTTACTGAAAATTATATCAGGCTCTAGAGTTTGCAGAGTGGCTTTCAGTATACTAGCCAAGACATATGGTGCTTACTGTGTGCTAGGCAATATGTTAAGTGCTACACTGTCTCATTTAATCCTGAAAATACACCTAGGAAGTAGGTATTGGTGACACGTTTTGCAGATGGGGAAACTGAGGCTCAAAATGGTGAAGAGGTTTGCAAAGATCACTCAGCCAGTAGGGTTGGAGTAAAGATTTGATTTGAAGTCTGGCTGATGTCAGTGCTCAAGTTTTTAACCACCATGCTATACCACCTGCTACTTATTTCATCTGTGTCGGTATACGTTTAGATCTCCTGGCTCCTAAAAAGGGGCTCTTTCCATTATAATGCGGACTCACTGGGTGTCTTTCCCGTCTGTAAATGAGAAGCTTCTGGTCAATGATCTCCAAACATATTTCCAAGTCTGGTCTCAGCTTCTGAGTTCTGTTCTGATGGTTTTTGTTAGTTTGCTTCCCATTTGTTTGTTTGTGCAATTTTTGCCATGATAAGTGTGTCCTATATGACAGAGCTTCGGCCCAACAAACATCACGCCTTCAACTGTCAAGGAAGCTCCTGGATGGCTATGCTATCCATTATGTTCCAGTTATCTGTTGCCGATTAACAACATCCCAACGTTTAGTGGCATAGAACAACAGTAGATGCTGTGTGTCAGGAATCTGGAAAGGGTACAGTGGGGGCAGATTTTCTCGGCTTACAACCTTTGGGGCCTCGGTTGAGAAAATTTGAGACTAGATGGTGACACTGATGTCTGGGGGCAGGGATCATCTGGTGGTGTCTTCACTCACATGTCTGGCACCTGGGTTGGAATAACTCAAAGGCTGGGCTCATCTCGGACCATGAACCAGGGCACCCACATGTGGCCTCTCCATGTGGCTTGGGCTTCTCTCAGCACAGCAGCTGGGGTTAGAAAGGTAGTATCCCAAGTGGGAGCACTCAGAGAGCAAGTGTTCTCTCGAGTGTTCAGACTCAGCGGCAGAAGTTATATGGTGTCACTTCTTCTTTATTTTCTTGTACAAGCGAATCACTAAGAAAAGCCCAGGCTCAAAGGGCGGGGAATTAGACTCTCTTAACGGAAGAAGCAAGGTCACAATCTGAAGAGCATGTGGGATGGGAGATACTGTGACAATCT
This sequence comes from Dugong dugon, assembly GCA_030035585.1. Classification (NCBI taxonomy): domain Eukaryota; kingdom Metazoa; phylum Chordata; class Mammalia; order Sirenia; family Dugongidae; genus Dugong; species Dugong dugon. Next base: position 3,627,757 of record CM057481.1, read on the forward strand.
TTGAAAAATACAATATGCCACAACCTTCAACTCTACACCTTCCCTATTTCATCATATTGAAGATCAAACAACTTGCAAGAAGCCGGATGTTTCTCCACCAGGCTCAGATGATCTGGCAACATGGAGTAAAAGAATTTACCCAGTGTCTTGAACAACCTCAGAAGAAACTGTTCTTCAAAATGTAGTATGTTTTTAAGGTATGAGTCACAGTATTCACTGGAGGCTTTTGGAATTACCAAAAGATCTTTCCTAGGTAAAAGCAAAGGAATCCTAAAGTGAAAATGATTTATCTGAAGGAATCTTAATAAATAACTCTACCATTATGAGCACCTACAAGGCTACTCTTAACATGCACATAATCCTTATACCCCAATAAGGTAAATAATATTCCAAGTTTTCTGTAATAATGAGAAAATTGAGGATTCACCCAGACGGGAATTGGTAGAGTAAGGATTCAGGCCCAGTTCTTTTAGACAACCATAGACATTCAGTGAAAATCTTATGATCTTCCTTGGAGGTCAGTTGGTTCAAATTCTCTTTATCAGTCAGGACTTTTGTTTCAGGTGACAAAACACCAACCCAAGTTGACTCCTATAAATGAAAAGTCATGCTAGTTAGTGGAGCTTCAGGCATGGCTGGATCCAGGAGCCCCAGCAATGTCATTGTGAGTCTGTCTTTCTCCATCTCTTGGTTCTCGTTCCTTCTCTTTTGGTTTCGCTCTTAAGCAGGATCTCTCCATGTAGGGAAAAAGACGGCACCACTAACTCCAGGCCTATATCCTACCACTTGAGCATTGCCAATAGAAATTCAGCTTCACGTCTCTATAAATTCAAAGAGGTATCTCTTTTATATCTTGTGAAGAAGAACCCTAATTGATCTCTGCTGAGTCACAAGCTCATTCCTGAGTCAATCACATATGAGCAGGGAGATGAAATAGGTGGTTCGCCCCGTCTAAGTCAGACTTTCACGTACAGCTTGGACTGTGCGTGAGAGAGGAGTGGTTTCCCAAAGGGATATCAGGGTAAAGTAACCAGTGGCAAAGAAATGGGCCCCTGGGCAGGTAGAAACACCAGGTGCTCTATGTCCTCATTTTACAGATGGATAATCTTGTGGCAGGCAAGACTGATTCTTACTTCATTTTTATCAATTCCTTCCCTCTGGCTCCCAGTGTCCTATTATTGCATCTGTTCTGCCTTTCTTAGAGGAAAAGGGTTGACAAATGTATTCACTGAGGTATGAGTCACTCAAGCACCAAGAAACCTTACAGTCTAGTTTTTATAATGAGTACTCATTTCTTTGACGACTATGTATTAAGACTCACTGGGTGACAGGCCTGTGCCAGGTAAACACTACAGAGACAGTGGGGAACCAGACAGACATGTTTTACATAGATTTGAGTATGTATGAATCATACAGTGGGAAAAAAAAAAACTATTTTTATTCAAAAATTGTAAAGGTCATCAGAGAGAAGGCAAATACTCAGGCATTTTCAAATTTGAAGGGTTCATAAAAATTGCATGGCTCTGTTTTCTGTCTCCCAGCCTCCCGAGCTATGATTCAGCAGGTGTGGAATAAGACCCAGGAATCCAAATTTTTATAAAGCACTGCCAGGTCATTTTGATGGAGATGGTTCAGGGACCTTACTTTGAGTACCACTGGCTTAACCCAAAGGAATTATTCTCTAATGACTAAATTTCTGGAATTATTGAATTTCTCCTGCAAAAGGAACATCTTCGAGCAAGGGTGTTTTTCTCTTCAAAACATGCTGTATAAGCAGCTTGTAATTTGGCCTTGGAGTCCCTGGGTGGTGCAAACGGTTAACGTGGTTGGCTGCTAACCGAAAGGCTGGCGGTTCATGTCACCCAAAGGTGACTCAGGAGAAAAGCTTGGTGATCTACTGAAAAATCAGCCATCGAAAGCCCTGTGGAGCACAGTTCTGCTCTGATACATGTGGGGTCACCATGAGTCAGAATCAACTCAAAGGTGGCTTTTTTTTTTAATCTTGCCTTTTCATAAAGCACCCACCTCCACTTCTTGGATGTTGGGATTTGCAAGGTGGATGCTTGATTCCTTATAGTCATATGATTGCTGCAGCAGATGCTGTGGGTGCCCTGCCCACATCCCCTTGATACCAATCTCTTCATAATGAAGGCTGCTCACTGCACAGCTGAGCCTCTGTCTGTGGGCTTTATCTCTGCTGTGGGAACACACTTGGCCCACACAGGTCTATTATGGATTGAATGTGTCCCCCCAAAAAATGTGGCTAGTCCATGATTCCCAGTATTGTGTGACTGTCCACCTTTTTGTCATCTGATGTGATTTTCCTATGTGTTGTAAATCCTACCTCTATGAATGTTAATGAGGTGGAATTAGTGGCAGTTATGTTAATGAGGCAAGACTCAATCTACAAGGTTAGGTTGTGTCTTAAATCAATCTCTTTTGAGATATAAAAGAGAGAAGCGAGCAGAGAGACATTGGGACCTCATATCACCAAGAAACAAGAGCCAGGAGAATAAGGTGTCCTTTGGACCTGAGGTTCCTGCACAGAGAAGCTCCTAGACCAGGGAAAGATTGATGACAAGGACCTTCCTCCAGAGCCAGCAGAGAGAGAAAGCCTTACCTTGAAGCTGACGCCCAGAATTCGAACTTCTAGCCTACTAGATTGTGAGAGAACAAACTTCTATTTGTTAAAGCCATCCATTTGTGGTATTTCTGTTATAGCAGCACTAGATGAGTAAGACAGAGTCCAAGTAGAAGGGCTGCAGAATGAATCCCCTAGGGCATCCCTCAGCCAATGCCAAATGTGGAGGTGGTAGATACAGACCCCAACTTCCTTCCTCTCCATGGGAGAACTCTGAGTCATGTCTACATTATCTCTCAGAGTTCCCCAAAGATCAAGCTCCAGCTGCCCACGATGGTAACTGGCTTTTTAAGGCTCCCTTCCTTGGCTTCCTTCTTTATCTAGTCTCACATCCCCAGTGTTTCACTAGCGTTTCCTGCCATATCCTCCACTATAACCCGCCAGTACTTTAATCCTTGTCTCAAGGTCATCTTCATGGGAAACCCAAAACAAGCAACCATGTATGTCTAATTGTAAAAGCATGTGCTGTGCCAACAGCAAAGATAAAATAAATAAATCGAAACTCTCAGAAATTTAAAACTTTTGTTCATCAAAAGACTTTACCAAAAAAGTGAAAAGACAAGCTTCTGTCTGGGAGAATATCATCTCTGACAAGAATCTAATAACCAAAATATATATAAAACTTCAAAAACTTAACATCAAAGAGACAAATAACCCAATCATAAAATGGAAAAAGGAATAGACATTTCACCAGAAAGGACATTCAAATGGCCACCAAGCACGTGAAAAGATGCTCGTGCCGTTAGCCATCAGAGAGACGCAAATCAAAGTAAGATACCATTTCACTCCCACTAGGATGGCTAAGGTTTAAAAAAAAAAAAAAAACACACAGAAAATAACACCTGTTGGCAAGGATGTGGGGAAATTGGAACCCTTTTCCATTGCTGGTAGAAATGCAAAATGATACAGCCATTGTGGAAAACAGTGTGGCAGTTCCTCAAAAAACTAAAAATAGAACTACCATATGACCCAGCAATTCCACTCCTAGGTGTAGACCCAAAAGACTTCAAAGCAGAGACTCAAAAAGAGACTTGTACACCAATGTTCATTGCAGCACTATTCACAATAGCCAAAAGGTGGAAACAGCCTAAATGCCCATTAATAGATGAATGGATAAACAAGATGTAGTACATACATACAATGGAATACTACTTAGCCAGCAGGAGAAATGAAATCTTGATACATGCTACAGTATGGTTGAAGCTTGAAGACATTATGCTGAGCGAAAGAAGCCAATCACAAAAGGACAAATATTGTATGACCTCACTTATATAAAAAGACAAGAAAAGGCAAATGTATAGAGACTAAAGTTTATTAGTGGTTATCAGGGGCAGGAGGGAGGGGGAAAAGGGGAGTTGACAGTGATGGAAAAATCACATTGATTAAGGGTAGGGTTGCACAGCTGATTATATTGTAATTGCTGTCAATAAGTTATACACCAGTTAAAAGTTAAATTGGCAAAAGTAGTGTAATAGATATATTTACAACAATGACAAAAAAAAAAAAAAAAAGAGTGGCTGCTGAGGCTGCTTATGTACAACCAAACACTCATGAGATCTGGTTCCTTGGTTTAGAGTTTTAGGATCATGGTTTCATGGGAAATTCCAGCTAACTGACCTAATAATGTGTTCAGTGCTTCTGTTCTACCTCACAGTTACTTCCATAGTGCCTGGGGCCTTCAAAGCTTGCAAGCAGCCATCCAAGGCACAACAATTGGTCTCTAGTCACCTGGAGTAACACAGGAAGAAGGAGAATCGGGAATAGGAGGAGGATATGGAATGTGTGACTGTTTGCCTCCATGAACAACTGCCTCCTTTGCCCTGAGACCAGAAGAACTGGATGGTGCCTGGCTACCATTAATGAACATTTTGATCAAAGATTCCATAGAAGAATTCTGATCAAAAGGGGGAAAATGTAGAACAGAATTTAAAATTATAATGAACTACCTTTCTGTATCCAGGCAGGGTGGATGAACCCTTGAAACTATTGGCCTGAGGTAATCTTTAAACCTTAAACCAAAAATATTCCCTGAAGACATCTTAAAACAAGCACTAGTTCAGCTTAACTATTAAAAAAGGTCTGCATTTTGTTCTTTTAAGAGCTATCTCTATGGGATCAAACTGACAACAGCAACTCAAAAGATAGGCGGCAGTGAGTTTATGTTAATGAGGGACGAACAACTCAGAAAAGGAGGGTGAGAATGGCTGAACAACTCAAAGAATGTAATTAGTATCACTAAATTGTACATGTAGAAACTTTGAATTGGTGGATGATTTGCTCTGTATATTCTCACCAACAACAACAAAATAAAATATTGTCTGTGGACCAGAACAGGAGCATAACCATTGGCTTCCAGTGAGATGGGTACAGAGGTTGAGAGTAAGCATGTAGAAACTTTTATAATAATTTGAAATAATAAGATTACGTATGTTCAATCTAATAATTAAAAATAAGGCTTATATTCTATAAACAAAAAAAAAAAAAATCACGTGCTGTTTACATTATTCTTAGAAATAGTAAGTACTGACAATTGTCCTCAGATTACATCATCAAGGAAGAGGTCCCAGTCAAATGTCTGAAAGAACCAAGCTAAGGTTTAAATTAGAATGGCTTCCTCAAGATGTCTCACACAAACTAGTCCACATGCCCTCAGCCATCAAGCAGAAAAAGGAGAACTTATTACTATTATTATCATTTTTGCTGCTAACTCCAAAAAAGCACTCAGCCCAAATCATGCTAAGTGGTTGTTCCCAAGAAGGATGTGGACAAGGAACGCACTGATATTAAGGCGTTATTGTACTGAAATAGTCATAGAAAGTGCAAAGACTGTGTTCTGAAATAGTCATAGAAAGTGCAAAGACTGTGTTCTGAAATAGTCATAGAAAGTGCAAAGACTGTGTTTATGATGCAGAACGCGTCTGAGCATGATTAGATGTTTGGCAGAATAGAAACAAGGAAAGAGTGGAAAAAGCCGAGCAAAAACCAGCCAAACCCAAAGATTTACTCAGAGAGAGACTGGATAGAAACTGCTTCTTGGGATTTGAATGTTGATGAATAACTGGCGTCTCCCTTCTTCATTTGCTTTGAAATGGTAACAAATCATTCTGATGATGATTGCGGACTGTGTCTGTTTATGGCGATCTGATGGCCATGGAGATCACCCCATTTTGCGTTTGATTGATTATCCCCCAAACTGATTCGGGAGCTTTCAGAAGGACTCGGAGAAGAAATAGCAACGTCAAGGCTTCATTCGCTGACGTGAACAGAAAAAGAAAAAAGAAGAAAAAATACTTGTGGAATGAACAAATGAGAAGACAAAATCAGTACTCAGAAAAAGCTGCAGGAAAGCGAAAAAAAAAAAACATATATATATGACTTGGAGAACTCTTTCAGACAAATATTCAGAATTTCTGTTCACTATTATTCCTCCTATAACCACAGGGAGATAAAAATTTTGTTTTTTTTTTAGTTCTGTAATCCAGATCTCGGTTGTGTTATAGAGAAAATACACAGCTGAAAATCTCCTGAAAGCAATTTTGCTGCATATTTTTTTCCAGTGAATTTCAGATATGTGCATTCTTCAGAAACCATTTATTAGATCGTTTCAGAAATTATCATTAAATCTCTTCCTCCTCATCTAATTGTAACAAAGCCAACTATTTCAGTTCGGATTAATTGTTTGCAAGCAACACAAATGGTCTAGGTCTGGCTACCTCAAGCACAAAGTAATTTACTGGAAGTATGAGGGAAAAACTTTCAGAATTAAAGGAACAGTTGAAGAAACAGAGGAAAGGCTGCCAGGAACCAGTGACCCTTGGGGATCCTGGCAGCAGAAACAAATCGACAACCTCATCATCTAGCACAGCTGGGATGATCGGATCCAACTGCCGGTTTGCCTTATGTCACTCTGCTAAATATGCAGGACACTGGGAGAGAGTCGCATTCCTCCAGCTTAATCAAAGGCCCACTTTTCGGCAAAGGGTGGGCAGGTACCTGGAATGACAGACAGTTCCTTCAAGATGGCATGCAATGGGGGAGAAGTCATTTTCCAAAAGAAAAATAGACACTAGAACCCAAAGAAGGGGGACTGTGGAGCCTGAGGGCCAGGCTAGAGGCTAAGGCCTACTCAGCTGATTAATGAGATAACAAACCAGTTGCCATCGAATTGATTTGACTCATGGAAACCCCATGTGTGTCAGAGCAGAACTGTGCCTCACAGGGTTTTCAATGGCTGGTTTTTCAGAAGTAGATCACCAGGCCTTTCTTCCGAGGCTCCTCTAGGGGGTTCAAACCTTCATCCTTTCAGTCAACAGTCAAGCTTTTAAGCTTTGCACCACCCAGGGATGCGCTTCAATACCTCATGGTCTTGCTGCTTTGTCTAAAATATTTTCTTATGACACTAATAACCATCATACCAACATTAATTTTTGTGGACAGGCAGCACCTTTGGAGGATGTTATTCCTCGTCCCCCTCTCCTGCCTCGCTGACTTCTGCCCCCAAGCCCTGAAGCCTGCTATCCTTTCTCACTTTCCCTCCAAACTCTAGACATAGAGTGGCCCTGCCAACCCGCTCTACCTCTGCCACTCAGTACAGAGCCTTAAAGACTCAAGTTTGAGGGGCAGATTTAAGCTCTCCGAGTTCTAATATACAACCAATTGCTGTGTGCTAGAAATTTGACGTTCCTATTCCCTGTGTTAGGTATTTTACATCTATGTTCACCTCTGCACATGTAAACCCTCTAGTGTAAAACTAAAAATAACAGAAACACAACAGGTCCTTGATAGTCCAGTGGAATATAGTCCAAGGCTTTGAAAACCACCAAATCCTCAAATATATCTCTTCAAATTATATTTTTCCCCAAGATTAGTCCGAAGGACTAATGGTCCACAGCTACCAAGGCCTCCACGGGACTGATCCCAGTACAGCTGGATGGTGCCCGGCTACCACCAATGACTCCTCTGACCAGGATCACAACAGAGGGTTCTGGGCAGAGCTGGAGTAGGATGTAGAGCATAATTTTAACTCCCAAAAAAAAAAAAAAAAAAGAAGACCAGATATACTGGCCTAAAGAATACTAGAGAAACCTCGAGAGTGTGGCCCCCAGACACCCTTTCAGCTCAGAGGGGAAGTTACCTTCAAGGTTCGATGTTAAGCCTGGGAATGGACACCCCAGTAAAACTAAATGGGACTAACGATGTACAGGAGTCCGGTGACAAGGGCCAGAAGGCAGAGGGAGAGTAGGAAACTGATGATAAGGAACACAAATTGAATAAGGACACTGTCGATGTATTGTGAGATTGTTGACCACTGCTATAGGGCAACATTTGTAGTAACTATTAAACGGGAGGCTGTTTTGTCCTGTAAGCCTTCATCTTGGGCGAGAATGGCAGCACAATTGGAAGAGCATAGTCAATATCACTTAAATGTGTAAGTAAAAAGTTTTGAAATGGTGTTTAAATAAAATAAGAATAAATAAATAAATAAATAAATAAATAAATAAACAAAGGAGACTAAAGAGGTACAATAGTCCACTGACAAGGTCCAGAAGACAGAAGGGGACAAGGAAGCCCCCTGGTGATAGGGAACACAAGGTGGAGTAAGGATATTCTTGATGTGCTGTGAGATTGTTAACCATTGTCATAGGGCAACATGTGTAGTAACTGTTAAATGAAAAACTATTTTGTTCTGTAAGCCTTCATCTTAAGTGAGAATAACAGCACAGTTGGAAGAGCGTAGTCAATGTCACTGAACTGTGAATGTAGAAAATTTTGAAACGGTGTATCTTTGGCCAGCTGTAATTTTCATCAAAAAAAAAGGTTGAGAATTTAGAGGCTTAATACGTTGTGGGGTTGTCAACCAATGTCAAAAAAAACAACATGTGTACTACTATTTCATGAGAAACTATTTGCTCTGTAAGCTTTCACCTGAAGTACAATAAAATATATATATAAAAAAAAAATTATATTTTTCCCCACAAAATGCAGCACAGCATAACTGAGAAGCTATAAATATCCCTTAGGTCTTTAATAATTCTATAAATATGAGACTATAGTCGTTTATAGAGCCATTACAGTAAATCCCAGATGGAACACTCAGTGAAACAAATCACTTTTTCTTGTTTCATAATAGAGTGTAGAGATGTGACTCACTGCTGAATACAGCGTTCCTCTCTTTGATGTCTCCAACACATGCAGTTTCCAGATGAGAACTCCTAATTCCTTGAACATCTTCCTGTCTACCACCAATGCTGGGAAGAGGGGGTAGGTAATGACTTGGGTTCGAGAGTTATACTGTTGTTATTGTTAGCTACCGTGAAGTCAGCCCTGACTCATGGTGATCCCATACACAACAGAATGAGAACTGCCCAGTCCTGCACCATCCCCATAATTGGTTGAAGTTGGACTGTTGTGGTCCATAGGGTTCTTACTGTCTGATTTTCAGAAGTAGATCATCAGGCCTTTCTTCCTAGTCTGTCTTAGTCTGGAAGTTCTGCTGAAACCTGTTCAACATCATAGCAACATGCAAGCCTCCATTGCTAGATGGGTGGTAGCTCTGTAGGATGTGGATTGGCCAGGAATTAAACCCAGGTCTCTTAACTGGAAGGTGAGAATGCTACCATTGGGCCACCACTGCCCCCATGGAGTTAGACTACGTGTGTTCAAATCCTGGCTCCGCCACTTATTACTTTTGTGCACTTGCTAAAGACCTCACCTTCTTAGCCTTGGCTCCCCCATCTGCAAAATGGGGGAATGACCATATCTCCATGTGACAACTCATTTTAAATATTTAATAAAGTGTCTGGTACTTCACAAATGCTCAGTATACATTAGCTATTACTTTTTTGTAAGTCTTTAAAATAATTCCATTTGAAGACAATTGCTTCCGCAAAAATGAGTACAGAATTGCAAAGCACTTTGAAATATATTTCCTGGGTGCTCAGCTGGGCTCACTCACCAGCCTGGGAACAGGTTCCCCCCATAATTCATACGTGTGTCTTAGCAAATTTTAAAATCTCTTTATGGCATCAGCCATTGGGGTCACTTATAAGCAACTGAAATACTCAATCCATACATGCCACGGATATAACACAGAGGTGATAAATAATTGGGGAGTGAAATAGTAAACTTTTAGAAAGAATGTCCCTGAAGTATCACTGTGTTTTAGGACAAAGACAAAAGCATATTAAACTCAGTAACGAAGTAGTTGAAACCATAACGGAACTACAGAATGCTGATAGCTCATATATGAAATTATATCATCCTCTGAGTGATTTATTAGAACTCCAGGGTTAATATAAGACAAATTAGATAGTTGGTTCACTGAGGCAATTATCCTATAATGATAATGTGAAATTTCCCGGGGAACACATTGGAATTGCTGGAATGAAGGCAGAACATGAAAAATAAATAAAAGTCCTAAGATTTTCTGTCTTTATCACAGAGTTGGATTAAAAAGACCATAGAAGGGGTAAGAGGGGAGTCATCATTTAGGAAGCTTTGAGTTTCGGTTTATGACGATGGAAAATCTGGCAATGGATATTGGTATTGGCTGCACAACATGATGGATGTAATTGGTCTCGCTGAACTGAACATGGGAAAAAGTGTTGACATGGCAAATGTTGCATTCTCCATATATTGACAACAATAAAAAAAGAAGAAACTATCACAGAAGACACGTTTATGGTAAAGTCTGTATTACCGCAAATGAATTAACACCATAGGAAACACACCAACTGCTGACAGCCACTTACGCATCTCGATCCTTTGTTTGTAGCAAGAATTTCCCATTAATCTTCCTGAAAAATATCCTCCCAAGTTCATAATGGGAAGTTGTATATGCTAAGTCAGACACAAAGTCTGTCTATGTACAGAACTTGTGTTTAACAGAAATGTGGTGCAGTTTATAAGTGGCCTCAGGGAAGATATCTGACGCCAATTAAAGAAGGAACTAAAAGATGTCAAATAAATATTCTTCTCAAGGACTTCTCTCAGTCCAAGAGGCCAAGAAGATTTAGCTGGAGAGAAATTTACCAGTAAGCACTTTACCTCTTTGGCAACAGGACCGAGAACTATCTTTCTTGGCAACACGACAGAGAACTTTCTAACAGTGGATCGTTCCTTCATCCAGTTCTGGGCCTTTCCACACTACCTCGGGTTTCATCCATCAGACAGACAATCGGCCAATCTGTCCCCTCCCCTGCACCCAAGTGTCATAGCACCAAAATATACCAGCATTGCTCATTCAGACCTCTGGGTTGCCTTGCAACAGGTCCTTACTTAAAGTACAACTAGCCTTGGGAGGATACAGCACATTGTTACTGTTGCCTTGGCAAGAATTAATTCAAGGCAACCAAGAGCCTTTCACATGTAGGAGGAAAGGCTAGGAATTTACTTTTGTGGTACTGGTGGGGGCACCACAGTGAGGCAAAAAGGAACCTAGTTGAGATAGAGTTAGGTAGGTACTTGAAAATACTGCTCTGCTTAGATGCCAAACTTGCAAATTTTAATAAATAAGATTATTTTCAACAAATATTTATCTCCCTCTCCCCAACCCACTTGGAGTGGAACACGTCCCTGCCCCACTGACTTTGGCCCTGGCCATGTGACTGGCTTCATGCCACAGAATGTGGCCAGGAAGTAAGCAGTGGCCTCATGTTTGCACACTTTGTCTTGCTCTCTTGCACATGTGCCATTTGTCATAAGAGGAGCATTCCCAGGTAGGCAAAGAGGATGTGCAGAACTGAACCCAGCCCACAGCCTTGAGAGAGCCAAGCCTAGCCAATCCCCAACACGATGCAGAGCCCCTCCCACTGGCCCTCAGGCCATGAGCAAGAAAAGGTCATGTTTATTGCTGTAAACCACTGAGCTTTGAGTGATTTTTTTATGCAGCATTGCTGAACAGTAGCTGATAGATTAATGACAATGGCTGACGCCTATCGAGTTCTTACGCTGTGCCAGGGACTAAATTTAGGACTTAACATTTATGATTAATCTTTCATCTTAAACGGGAGGGGTGAGTATTACTACTTTACTTAAAAAGTTAAACCATTTTTCTGAAGTCACAAAATAAGCAAGTAGTAGAACAACTGCTAGATGCCAGATGTTTCAACAAACCAATGCAACATTGGAAGTGCTCACTCATCTATGCCCAGGAATTTGGAAGACAGCTACCTGGCCCACCAACTGGAAGAGATCCATATCTGTGTCTATTCCAAAGAAAAGTGATACAACAGAATGCAGAAATTATCGAACAATATCATTAATATCACAGGCAAGTAAAATTTTGCTGAAGCTCATTCAAAAAGAGTTGCAGCAATACATCGACAGGAAACCGTCAGAAATTCAAGCCATGTTCAGAAGAGGACGTGAAACAAGGAATATCATCGCTCATTTCAGATGGATGTTGGCTGAAAGCAGAGAGTACCTGAAAGATGTTGACCTATGTTTTATTGACTATGCAAAGGCATTCGACTGTGTGGATCATAACAAGTTATGGATAACATTGCGAAGAATGGGAACTACAGAACACTTAATTGTGCTGATGGGGAACCTGTACCTAGACCAAGAGGCAGTCATTCCAACAGGACAAGGGGATATCACTGGTTTAAAGTCAGGAAAGCTGTGTGTCAGGGTTGTATCCTTTCACCATACTTATCCAATCTGTATGCTGAGCAAATAATCTGAGAAGCAGGACTATATAACGAACGGGGCAACAGGACTGGGGAAGACTCATTAATGACCTGTGTTATGCAGATGACACAACCTTGCTTGCTGAAAGTGAAGAGGACTTGAAGCACCTGCTGATGAAGATCAAAGACTACAGCCTTCGGTATGGATTACACCTCGACATGAAGAAAACAAAAATCCTCACAACTGGACCAATAAGGAACACAATGGTAAATGGGGAAAATAGTGACGTTGTCAAGGATTTCATTTTACTTGGATCCACAATCCACACTCCTGGAAGCGGCAATCAAGAAATCAAATGATGTATTGCATTGGACAAATCTGTGGCAAAAGACCTTTTTAAAGTGTTAAAAAGCAAAGGTATTACTTTGAGGACTAAGGTGCACCTGACCCAAGCCATGGTATTATCAGTCACCTCATATGCATGGGAAAGCTGGACACTGAATAAGGAAGACCAAAGAAGAATTGATGCCTTTGAATTATGGTGTTGGCGAAGAATATCGAATATACCATGGACTGCAAAAGAACAAACAAATCTGTCTTGGAAGAAGTACAGCCAGAATGTTCCTTAGAAGTGAGGAGGGCAAAGGCATGGTCAACATGGCAGACTAGTTAGACACTTCCTATATCCCTCTTACAACAAACACCTGGAAAAACAAGTGATTTCATTCTATGCGAACATCTGGCAGCCCTGAACAAGGCAAGATCAAGAAATCCATCTGAGTCATACCGGAGAGGAAGACTGTTTGGAAGAGGTGAGGAGCGCTAGAGCCGCGGTGGCGACACAGCAGAGCCAAAGCCACGCCGGACTGCGGTGAAGCAGGCAAACAGCTGTGCTGTGCACACGCTCGAGAAGCAGTTTCCGCATTGAGAGAGACCCGGCAGCAGAGATTCTGCCTGGACACTCCGAACCAGTGAAGAGCAGCTCCCAAGAGGCTAGGACAAGTATATGCGCACACCCTTTTGTGGTGAGTTTAAAAAGAAAAAAAAGCCCATTTGGGAAAAACCTCTCTCCCTTTTACCTCCTACCTCTGTGCTCTGCACTGGATTTGGGAAGAACCGCTTTTTTACCTCCTACCTTCGTGCTCTGCACTGGATTTGGGAAAAACCTCTCTCCCTTTTACCTCCTATCTCCGTGCTTTCAACTGGATTTGGGAAAAACCCTCTCTTCCTTTTACCGCTTCCTTCCCTGCTCTGCACTGGGAGTCTACTGGGCCGGAAATAGATCCCAAAAGGCTCCCCGACCCATTCTCCTGGCCTTGGAGAGGGAACAAATAAGCTGCTGGCTCCCCTAGGCCAGGAACACAGGGTCGGCACAACTCCTTTGCTGGCCATAGAAATCAGGGGTCCACAGACTCTGAGTGCCATACACCCCTGTATAGACTTGTGGGAACCCATCTTAACAGCATTAGCCCTCACTACCACAGTACAACAGGGCGAACATCTGAAGTTTAACTTCAACTGCTTCAGCTGTGAACAGGCAGATTTGTGATCCTCGAAACAGCGCTGCCCCTCAAGAAGGCACTTTTATCGATCTGCAGCAGGGTCTTGAGGACTGGTGGTAGATCCTAAAGTGTCTAGTCACCTGCTACAGGAGTTCAAGAAAAAGTGGTGCCCTCGAGTCTTTGCAGCCAACATAGTGGGGCGCTCTTAGCCCGGCTGCAAAATTCACCTACCTATCCACCCTAGAGAATAGGGACACACTTTTCTTTCAGACTTTCAGGGGCAGCCATCAGCCCCCTGCCTGGCTCAGCGCATGATCCCCTACCACAGCCAGAGTCCAGTGCCTGCACCAATCACCCATGCCTCTCTAGGACATCACACACTTGGAGATCAACTGCCTGCACACCCAAGCTGATCCCATATAGGAAATTTTAACGAACTCCGGCGTGCACATACTTAGTTACAGAACCAACTACCTGGTGACAGGACATTAGAGATCAAAAGGTGTCAAAAATCAAACTAGTGCACACGAGCAGCCTATTCGGGCATATCAAAACAAAACAAAATAAGAAGCTAGGTCTCACTAAGCAAACACAAAATAAAATTATAATAAATTATTGATGGCTCGGAGACAACAGTCAATATTAAGTCACATAAAGAGGCAGTCCATGATGGCTTCAGCAAGCTCCCAAAATAAAGAATCAATAAATTCTCTGGAGGAAGAGAACTTCTTGGAATTACCAGAGACAGAACACAAAAGATTAATATACAGAACTCTTCTAGAAATAAAGGAAATTCAGCAGAGCGCAGAAACAGCCAGGCAACATACAGACACAGTAGTAGCGGAACTTAAAAAAGTTATTCAAGAACATAATGCCAAATGTAATAGGCTGCAAGAATCCATAGAGAGACAGCAATCAGAAATCCAGAAGATTAACAATAAAATTTCAGTATTAGACAACTCAATAGAAAGTCATAGGAGCAGAATTGAGGCAGTAGAAGTTAGAATTAGTGACACTGAAGATAAAGCTCTTGACGCCAACTTATTTGAGGAAAAATCAGATAAAAGAATTAAAAAGAATGAAGAAACTCTAAGAGTCATGTGGGACTCTATCAAGAGAAATAACCTGTGAGTGATTGGAGTACCAGAATGGGGGGGGATAACAGAAAATACAGAGAAAATTGTTGAAGATTTATTGATAGAAAACTTCCCTGATATCATGAAAGATGAGAAGATACCTATCCAAGATGCTCATCAAACTGCACATAAGGTAGATCCCAAAAGAAAGTCACCAAGACATATTATACTCAAACTTACCAAAACCAAAGATAAAGAGAGAATTTTAAGAGCAGCTAGGGATAAAAGATAAGTCATCTACAAAGGAGAGTCAATTAGAATAAGCTCAGACTACTCAGCATAAACCATGCAGGCTAGAAGGCAATGGGATGACATATTTAAAGCCTTGAAGGAAAATAACTGTCAGCCAAGAGTTATATATCCAGCAAAACTGTCTCTCAAATATGATGGTGAAATTAGGGCATTTCCAGATAAACAGAAGTTCAGGGAATTTGCAAAAACCAAACCAAGATTATAAGAAATACTAAAGGGAGTCCTACGCTTAGATAATCAATAACACCAGATAACAATGGAATACTAGAACACAGCACACAGCAACCAGATATTGACTCAGATACGGATATCAAAAATACATCAAAGCTAAAACATTGAAAATAGGGAAACAGATATCAATATGTAAAAAAGGACAACATTAAAACAAAAAAAGAAGGACTTAAAAATGGAGACATTGGATTTTTCATATGGAGGGGAAGTTAAGGTGATATAAAGTAATACAAGACTGGTAGAAACTTAGAAAATTAGGGGTAAATATTAAGGTAACCACAAAGGAATCTAACAATCCTAGAAATCAAAATAAAAAAGTAGAAAAACATAAAGATCCAGCAAACACAAAATCTACAACAAAGAAAAAGACGAAAAAAAATACATAAAGAAAAACAACTCAGCACAGAAAACTGAGGAGAACAAAGAAACTGTGAACAACACACAAAAAGAGATATCAGGATGACAGCACTAAACTCATACCTATCAATAATTACACTGAATACAAATGGACTTAATGCACCTATAAAGAGACGGAGAGTGGCAGACTGGATAAAAAAGCATGATCCATCTATATGCTGCCTACAAGAGATGCACCTTAGACTTAAAGACATAAACAGGCTAAAACTCAAAGGCTGGAAAAAAATATGTCAAGCGAACAACACTCAAAAAAGAGCAGGAGTGGCAATATTGATCTCTGACAAAATAGACTTTAAAGTAAAATCCACCACAAAAGATAAGGAAGGGCACAATATAATGATTAAAGGGTCAATACACCAGGAGGACATAACTATAATAAATATTTACACACCCAACAACAGGGCTCCAAAATACATAAAACAAACTCTAACAGCTCTGAAGAGAGAGATAGACAGCTCCACAATAATAGTAGGAGACTTCAACACGCCACTTTCGGTGAAGGACAGAACATCCAGAAAGAAGCTGAACAAAGACACAGAAGAGCTAATGCTACAATCAACCAACCTGATCTCATAGACATATACTGAACTCTGCACCCAACAGCAGCCAAGTATACTTTCTTTTCCAACGCACATGGAACATTCTCCAGAATAGACCACATATTAGGCCATAAAGCAAGCCTTAACAAAATCCAAAATATCAAAATACTACAAAGCATCTTTTCTGACTATAAAGACATAAAAGTGGAAATCAACAACACAAAAAAACAAGGGGAAAAAAGTCAAACACATGGAAACTGAACAACACCTTGCTCAAAAACTACTGGGTAATAGAAGAAATTAAGGCTGGAATAAAGAAATTCACAGTCAAACGAGAATGAAAACACATCCTACCAGAACCTTTGGGACACAGCAAAAGCAGTGCTCAGAGGTCAGTTTATAGCAATAAATGCACACATCCAAAAACAAGAAAGGTTCATAATCAAAGCACTAACCCTACAACTGGAACAAGTAGAAAGAGAGCAGCAAAAGAAGCCTACAGGTGCCAGAAGGAAGGAAATAATAAGAATTAGAGCAGAATCAAATGAAATAGAGAACAGAAAAACAATTGAAAGAGTTAACAAGTCCAAAAGTTGGTTCTTTGAAAAGATCAACAAAATTGATAAACCATCGGCCAAACTGACAAAAGAAAAAATGGAGAGGAAGCAGATAACCCGTATAAGAAATGTGATGGGTGATATCACAACAGACCCAACTGAAATTAAAAGAATCGTAAGAGAATACTATGAAAAATTGTACTCTGACAAATTTGAAAACCTAGAGGAAATGAACAAATTTCTGGAAACTCACTACCTACCTAAATTAACACAAACAGAGGTAGAACAACTAAATAAACCCATAACAAAAGAAGAGATTGAAAAGGTTATTAAAAAACTGCCAACAAAAAAAGCACTCGCCCGGATGCCTTCACTGGAGAATTCTACCAAACTTTCAGAGAAGAATTAGCACCACTCCTACTAAAGGTATTTCAGAGCATAGAAAAGGATGGAATACTCCCAAACTCATTCTATGAAGCCAGCATAACCCTGATACCAAAGACACCACCAAAAAAGAAAATTACAGACCAATATCTCTCATGAACATTGATGCAAAAATCCTCAACAAAATTCTAGCCAATAGAATTCAGCAACATATCAAAAACATAATTCACCATGATCAAGTGGGATTTATACCAGGTATGCAGGGATGGTTCAACATTAGAAAAACAATCAATGTAATCAATCACATTAATAAAGCAAAAGACAAGAACCACAGGATCTTATCGATTGAGGCGGAAAAGGCATTTGACAAAGTCCAACACCCATTCATGATAAAAACTCTCAACAAAATAGGAATAGAAGGGAAATTCCTCAATATAATTAAGGGCATTTATACAAAGCCAACAGCCAACAACATCCTAAATGGAGAGACTTTGAAAGCATTCCCCTTCAGAACGGGAACCAGACAAGAATGCCCTTTATCACCACTATTATTCAAAATTGTGCTCGAGGTCCCAGCCAGAGCAGTTAGGCTAGCAAAAGAAAGAAAGGGCATCCAAATAGGTAGGGAAGAAGTCAAAGTATCTCTATTCGCAAATGATATGATCTTATACACAGAAAACCCCAAGGAATCCACAAGAAAACTACTGGAACTAATAGAAGATTTCAGCAAAGTTTCAGGATACAAGATAAACATACAAAAATCAATTGGATTGCTTTACACCAACAAAGAGAACCTCGAAGAGGAAATCACCAAATCAATACCATTTACAATAGCCCCCAAAAAGATAAAATACTTAGGAATAAATCTAACCAGAGACGTAAAAGATCTTTACAGAGAAAACTACAGGACACTACTGCAAGAAACTAAAAGAGACCTGCATAAGTGAAAAAATATACCTTGCTCATGGATAGGTAGACTCAACATAGTGAAAATGTCAATTCTACCAAAAGCAATCTACAGATACAATGCAATCCCAATCCAAATTCCAGCAACGTTTTTTAATGAGATGCAGAAAGGAATCACCAACTTCATATGGAAAGGGAAGAGGCCCCAGATAAATAAAGCATTACTCAGGAAGAAGAAGAAAGTGGGAGGCCTTACACTACCTGATTTTAGGACCTATTATACTGCCACGGTAGTCAAGACAGCCTGGTACTGGTACAATACAAGATACATAGACCAATGCAACAGAGTTGAGAATCCAGATATAAGCTCATCCACCTATGAGCAGCTAATATTTGACAAAGGCCCAAAGTCCGTTAACTGGGGAAAAGACAGTCTCTTCAACAAATGGTGCTGGCATAATTGGATATCTATATGCAAAAAACTGAAACAAGACCCATATCTCACACCATGTACAAAAACTAACTCAAAATGGATCAAAGACTTAAATATAAAATCAAAAACGATAAGGATTGTGGAAGAAAAAATAGGGACAATGCTAGGAGCCCTAATACATGGCATAAACACAATACAAACCATAAGTAACAATGCACAAGCACCAGAAGAGAGACTAGATAAATGGGAGCTCCTAAAAATCAAACACTTATGCTCATCCAAAGACTTCACCAAAAGAGTGAAAAGACAACCTACTGATTGGGAAAAAATTTTTGGGCTACGACAAACCCGATCAGCGTTTAATCTCTAAAATCTACAAGATACTCCAAAACCTCAATAGCAAAAAGACAAATAACCCAATTAAAAAGTGGGCAAAGGATATGAACAGGCACTTCACCAAAGAAGATATTCAGGCACCTAACAGACACATGAAGAAATGCTCACGATCATTGGCCATCAGAGAAATGCAGATCAAAACTGCAGAGAGATATCATCTCACCCCAACAAGGCTAGCATTAATCCATAAAACACAAAATAACAAATGCTGGAGAGGTTGTGGAGAGACTGGAACACTTATACACTGTTGGTGGGAATGTAAAATGGTACAACCACTTTGGAAATCGATTTGGCGCTTCCTTGAAAAGCTAGAAAGGGAAGTACCAGCTATCCCGCTCCTTGGAATATGTCCTAGAGAAACAAGACCCTTCACACGAATAGATACATGCACATCCATGTTCATCGCAGCACTGTTCACAATAGCCAAAGGATGGAAGCAACCTAAGTGCCCATCGATGGACGAATGGATAAACAAACTATGGTATATCCACACAATGGAATATTACGCAACGATAAAGAACAACGATGAAGCTGTGAAACACGTATAACTTGGTGGAAGCTAGAACTTATTATGCTGAGTGAATTTAGTTAGGCACAGAAGGACAAATACTGTATAAGACCACTATTATAATAACTCAAGAAAAGGTTTAAACACAGAAGAAAACATTCTTTGATGGTTACAGGGGTGGGGAGGGATGGTGAGGGTTATTCACTAATTAGATAGTAGATAAGAATGATCTTAGGTGAAGGGAAGGACAGCACACACTACAGAGGAAGCCAGCACAACTGGACTAAACCAAAGCTAAGAAGTTTCCTCAATACAATCAAATACTTTGAGAGACAGAGTAGCAGGGATGCAGGGTCTGGGGACCATGCTTTCAGAGGACATCTATGTCAATCGGCATAACAAACCTTATTAAGAAAATGTTCTGCATCCTACTTTGGTGAGTGGCGACTGGGGTCTTAAAAGTTTGCAAGCAGCCATCTAAGATGCATTAATTGGTCCCAACCACTTGGAGTAAAGGAGAACGAAGAACACCAAAGACACAAGGGAAGTATTGGCCCAAGAGACAGAATGGGTCACATAAGCCAGAGACTTCATCAGCCTGAGACCAGAAGAACTAGATGGTGCCAGGATACCACCAGTGAACGTCCTGACAGGGAACACAACAGAGGGTCCCTGATGGAGCAGTAGAACGATGGGATGCAGAACTCAAATACTAGTAAAAAGACCAGACTTAATGGTCTGACTAAGACTGGAGGCGCCCTGGAAGGCATGGCCCCTGGTCTCTCCATCACCCCAGAACTAAAACAATTTCCAAGACCAACTCTTCAGACAGGGATTGGACTGGACTGTGGGACATAAAGTGATACTCGTGAAGAATGTGCCTCTCAGACAAGTAGATATAAGAGACCAAAGGTGTGGCTTCTGTCCAGAAGTGAGAGGGGAAGGCAGAGAGAGTTAGGAGCTGGTTGACTGTTCATGGGGAATCAGGGGCGGAGGGGAGGAGTGTGCTGTCGCAGAATGGAGTGAGCGGTTGGGGTCTCATAACAATGTATGTTAAAAAAAAAAATTCTGTATGGGAGACTAACTTGAAATGTAAACTACATTTAATTACATCAATTAAAAAAAAAAAAAGAAGCGAGGATGGCGAAAATTCATCTCGCGTATTTTGGACTTGTTATCGGAAGGGACCAGTCCCTGAAGAAGGACATCATGCTTGGTAAAGTAGAGGGTCAGCAAAAAAGAGGAAGACCCTTAATGAGAGGAAGACTCTTAATGAGATGGATTGACATAATGGTTATAACAATGAGCTCACACATAGCAACAATTGTGAGGATGGTGCAGGACGAGGCACTGTTTTGTTCTGTTGTACACAGGGTCGCTATGACTTGGAACCGACTTCACTGCATCTAACAACAACAACAACAGAACTGAGATGCAAATTCAGAGCAGTCTGACTCTGGTGCCCGTTATTTTCCCCTGCCCTGCATTACCTCTTAAGTGCTCATTTCAGTCAGTGTTGACGGGTCACGACCCCACTTTTTTACTGGTCTTGAATACATTTGTCCTACATTGTGGTGGTGGTTGTTAGCTGCCGTCAAGTCAGCTCCCTGCTCATGGTGACCCCATGTACAATGGGACGAAAATCTGCCTTGTCCGGTGCCACCCCCATAATCAATTGCAGATCAGGTTGTTGTGTCCATAGGGTTTTCATTGGCTACTTTTCGGAAAGAAGTCATCAGGCCTTTCTTCCTATTCTGCCTTAGTCTGGAAGATCCGCTGAAACCTGCCCTACAGTAAACCAGTTCATGTTGAGTCAATTCAGACTCATGGCGACCCCATGTGTGTCAGAGTAGAACTGTGCTCCATAGGGTTTCAATGGCTGATTTCTGGAAAGTAGATAATCAGGCCTGTCTCCTGAGGTGGCACTGAGCGGACTCAGATCACCAGTTTTTCAGCTAGCAGCCTAGTGCGTTAACCATTTGAACCACCCAGAGATGGATGTCCTACATTAAACCACAAAAAACCAAACCCATTGCCATCGAGTTGATTCTGACTCACAGCAAGACTATAGGACAGGTAGAACTACCCCGTAGGGTTTCCAAGAAGCAGCTGGTAGATTCGAACTGCCACCCTTTTGATTAGCAGCCAAGCCCTTAAACAGCACGCCACCAGGGCTCCTACGTTAGTAGTTGTTTACTGAGTACTTACTACATGCTGTGCCCTGAGTCTGCGCACAGTAAACACTGGTTGAACGTAAGGTAGCGACTGTTATTAGTGTTACCATGTGAATGGCGGAAAAAAATTAACAGATTATGAGATCTTCAAACAATAAAGGGAGAGAAATAATTTTGTTCTATAAATAATAAACCTGATGAAATTGAAGAGACTCTACTTGCAATTATCCGTGACTGACTGCCACCAAATATGATCTCAGAGATTTAATTTCATTATCAGAAAAAACTCAATGTACTTGAAGCCTGGAAAAACCGTATTTTCAAGTTCTCTCACCTTTCCCACTGACAGCTTCTATATCAGAACTTTATCGCTGAGACTCTAAGCTTGTCCTAAAAAGAAATAAACAAAAACAGAAATCATATAACTCGCCTCTAACCCATGATGTTTCTTCATGAGGGGGAATTATATGGAGGTCAGAAGATTTTTAGGTAGAAAAAAAATAATGCCCACGCCCAAAAACAATATCCTAGGGTATATAAGGAAGTAGTCTTTCTTCATAAACAATTTTTCAAAACTTTTAAGAGTTAGAAGAGACAAAGTGTTTATTGAACAACTGCTAGATGCCAGGTGCTAATATAAGTTCTGGGAGTCTTAACATCATCTGATAAAACACCCTTGTTTTACACTTAAAGAAATCACAGAGAATATTCACAATGTCCCTGTTCACATAGCTGGTAGTAGTGCATGGAGACTTAGAATCAAAGTTCTCCTGATCCAGCAAATGAGGCATCTTGTTCGGACTGAGCCAGATCAGAACCAGGAAAGTGATTAACGGTTACTCTGAACCTAGAGTCACAAGTGAAAATGTTCAGGTAAATAAACGAGTGAAGGTGGCAAGGTGTGAGACAATAGGGAGTGAGGAGGTCTGTGGCAAGATGGAGCACACACACCCTGTGGCAGTCACCTTTGAGTGCCCACACCCATGAGCCATTCCTTACACCCTTTCTCCTAGCTAACAGAGCCCTGATTTTGTTCAGGTAGGTAGTAATGTTCCCAAGCCCAGGTGTTGAATTGGGGTTGATGCAAACAAATCATGGAAGGATAATCCCATAATCCTCCACCAGCAGCTGAGGCTGACCATATGATCCAGCTGTGGACAATGAGATCCAGGGGAATTACTTGTAGGTAGCTTCTGTAAAGATTTACTTTCCTGGAAAAAGAAAAAGGTGGATGAGGAGCACTCCCTTGAACTACCTCTTTCCTTTCTTCCTGCTTTGATGGAGGGGCGGGGGCAGCACTGGGGACCCTGTACACTGAGAACGGCAGAGCAAACGATAGAAGGATGGCATTGTTAAGCTCTTAAATGAAGCCTAGTCCAACCTACCTCCAATCTCCTTGCTAAGCAAATAATGAAGTCCCACGGGTTTAAGCCTCTGTTACTTGCAGCAGAATGCATTCCTAACTGTTCCGTGTCCCAACTAAAGAAGCAGCTGCTACTCAAATATCTTGCTGATAATTAAATGTGGGAATGCAGGCCCAGTGTTGCCATATCTTCCGCTAAGCTAGATGTCTGAAATCACCTGTTTTAAAAATATTGGCAAAGAAATCAAATTGTTAAAACATTGTGCATACCAAACAAAACACATCTGCAGGCCAGTTCTGCAGACTGCAATTCTGCACTTCTTGCAAGCTGTACATATCAAGTTTGTAAACTCTGCCCCAAATAAATTACCCTTTGGCTGGCTTGGTCTTAGAGGAAACCCACAAAAGGAAAATCAAAAGCAGTGATCATGAGAACACTGGATCCTGCAGCCATAATAAGCCAGATTTGCTTTCCTAGACTCAGAAAGAAAAGAAATGGTTTCTCCATACAACTGGGCTTGGATTTAAAAAGAACGTTGAACTATTAGGTCTTAGCGAGGATTAAATCTGTTTAGACATTTCAATGGGCCAGTTTTCAGAACTGATTTGTCATGCTTTTGATAAGATCTCAGAAACAGATTACAGAGCTACCTGGAACCCAAAGTTCATATAACTCATATCAAAAGAGGAAGAAAATAAGACTTTTTACATGTCAGTAATGAAACCAGGGGTCTGCTGCTTATCTTGGGTTTATTGTGCCGCTTCAGGTACTGCCCCGGGCTGGAACAACAGCAGCCATGGTAGAAACAGCAACAATAAGAGCCTCCCTCCATCCAATAATAACCACCATCCAATCTAAGCCTAAATGTAGATCTCCGTTGTTTTAATTTGGAAAACTGCCATCCCCTGCCCCATATGGTACCAATGGACCTGTAAATCCTGGGCACTGGCCTACCTTGTGGATGCAGGAAGAGCACATGACCCAGGTGGACCAGCCATCTTACCTGTGTCTGCCTGTGTGATTGGCGGGAGGGATGGCCGTGTGATGCAAGCAGAGACAAGAGTCCCTTTGTGATTGTTGGTCTGTGGACAGAGACGGATAGTCTCTTGCCTTCTCCATAATCCTGAACTGTAAAGAAGCACTTTGTGTGATACCAGACACCATCTAACCAGCAAATGCATAGAATCTGTCTGAAAAAGAAGCCAAGTGATTCGTGTGCAGCCTAGAACTGGGGAGAGAGACAGAGCCCTGAGATTAATATTTAAATCCTGGATCCAGCTTAGCCTGAAAGCAGCTCCCTCCAGGTATGCCCCTATTAAGCAAACTGATAGATTCCTGAGGAACTAAAGGTATCAGTCTGCTGGGGGTACACAGCACCTAAATGGGAACCAAAATGGCCTGCCTAGCATCAGGAAGAGAGATGTTAATCCAGTACCTACCAGGAGTTCTCCAGGGAGGGGCAAGAAGTGTTAGTAGGAACCAGAACTAAAAGAAATGAGGAATACAGCACACAGGATGATGTATATTAATAAGAGATACAATCTCTGCTCCTTGTTCCTAACAAGTGATTCTATCTTGAATTTATCATCCTCCTTTTTTTCTTTTTCTCTGCCTCTAAATGAGGTGTGTGTTCTGCAGACACAGAGGGCATGGCCTCCTGTGGGTGATGCTGTACAGACAGGCATCTCACAAGCCAGGGAGAACAAACTATGTTCTTACACTGACAAGAAGGAATAAACATCCTATTCACTTTGAACACAGGCTTTAGGGTCAGGTAAACTTTGTTTGGAGTCTCAGATCTGCCCATGACTAACCAGCTGTGAGACTTGTATCTGTTACTTAAACTCTCTGAGCCTCAGTTTTATCAGGAGTCATATAGGTTTCGGTGAGCATTACGTGACAGACTGTGTGCAAAAGTACGCAGCACAATGCTTTGCACCTTGTATAAATTCAATCGGGAGGTGTTCGACACCCAGTCGTTTTTTTTTTCCCTCCATTATCTCTTTCTTGCTGTCAAGCTCCCTCTCAATCACTTGATTTTCTTTCCTGTTATTTCTCTCTTTATCAGAGTTTTCTCTGGACCATTTCTCATTTGTTTCTGTCCCAGAATATAGGATAATGAACAACACAGAGTGGTGTTCAATAAATCCCCTGCCCTGAGTTATCCCATGGGCTTCCAGATTGTATCTCCAGCTACGTCTTTGACATTTCCACTCAGATGCCCAGTAGGCATCTCAAATTTAACACAGCCAGAACAGAACTCTTGATTTCCTCCATACCTGCAAATCTGTTCCTGACTTGGTGTTCTCCATCTGAGTAAATGGGACCACCATCCACCCAGGATCCAGCTAATTCTGCTCTTCTATTCATCTTCCATATCTAAATCATCAGTAAGTCCAACTGGCCTTACCCCCTAAGTATAATATGTACCTCATCTCCTTCCCTGCCAATGCAAGCACCCTTATTCAAGCCACCATCACCTGTTGCCTTGCCTCCTAGAGTCTCAACTAGTCCATTAACGAGTTCAGAGTTAGCTTAAACTGATTATCATGCAAAGTTTCCAGTGAAGACAGAACTAATTTTCAACATCCTCAACTAAAGAGAATTTACTGCAAGTTAGAAAAGTCAAATGACTGTGTGCCATGAGTTTTCCTGGAATTCCCAGGAATTCTTGGGAACCAGGAATCTTAGTGTCATGGAGAAATGTGAGCTGATATCACCTGGCATCAGGTCGCATCTATTGTTTCAAGCTTAGCCATTCTTTTTATGGTTATCTTCTCACTCCTACAATACAAGAAGGGAGATGTGGTTTCTAAGAACTTCAAGACAAGTTTAAGAGAACCTGTGAATTAATTAGACTCTTGTGACATTCAATCAATCACTGCCGAAAGCCCCAAAAGGAAAGGTAGCAATTAACTGAGGTTTCTGCTACTTAAAACAAAAGCATCTAAGCTACAGGGTTACTAGATAGAATCTTGGTGGCAATTATAGCTACCTTTTAAGAGTAATAATATTTGGTTGAGCCACATGAAGTTGCCTTTTTTATTTTTGTATGTCAAAAATAGTCAAATAATAGCAATTTCTATTATTTAGCCTAGTAACCACTAGTGTTTATTCAGGAGTCCCTGGATGATGCAAACAGTTAATATGCTCAGCTGCTAATCAAAGGGTTGGATGTTCAAGTCCACCCAGAGGTGCCTCAGAAGAAAGGCTTGGCTATCTACTTCTGAAAAATCAACCATTGAAAACCGTATGGAACACAGTTCTACTCTGACACACATGGGGTCACCACAAGTCAAAATCGACTCGAGGGCAACTGGTAACTATTTACTATGAACTACGTGTCAAGCACAGTGTCAAATGCTTTATGTGCATTGAATAAAAGTGCTTAGCACATTTAAAAGGATTAATAACTATTGACAATAATAATAACTGATAATGCATCACTCACTTAATTCCCACTATAAACCTACAGGCTATTATTGCCCCATTTTATAAACTGGGAAACTGAGATGAGAGAGGCTAAGTAACTTCCGAAATCCAAACTACTAGTAAATGGGAGGGTCAGAAATAAAGACAGGTCCTTGACAGTCTGAATGCCATCGGATGCTGCTTTCTTGAGTACCTACTATGCACCGGCTCTGAGAATGCATTATCTCTAATTCTCACAAAAGTGCATGAACGGCAGGGATCACCCCCATTTTGAAGAGGAAGAAACTGAGCCTCCAAGTGGTCGTGGCTTAAAGCCGACAATATGAGCACAGCTGTGATTCAAACCCGGAACTGACTCCACAGACGATGTGGGCCCAGCTGCTTCAAGTCCGGAACTGACTCCGCAGACGATGTGGGCCCAGCTGCTTCAAGTCCGGAACTGACTCTGCAGCACTTACTGTTTTCCACTATGTCAAACTGCCTTTCATAAACTGGGGAAGAGGGGGAGAAATTGTGTGTTTGTGTGTGTGATTTGTGAAGACTAGTCAGCTGGATTTATTAAAAAGCCCATTTTCTTTACTTTTGGAGACCATATAATTTGTATTATTTTCCCAAGAGTA
The DNA here is from genome assembly GCA_030035585.1 of Dugong dugon. Lineage (NCBI taxonomy): Eukaryota > Metazoa > Chordata > Mammalia > Sirenia > Dugongidae > Dugong > Dugong dugon. The sequence continues at coordinate 3,654,879 of CM057481.1, forward strand.
CAATGTCCATTCGAATCAGGAATGAAGCCAGGACCTGAGCCCCAGATTTGTTCTGGGTAAAAGTACTGCTGATGGCTTCCTGTTCCCTAGTGAACTTGCAAGCTCTTGGCTGTCCCCAGAGACCGTCCTGCCTCCTCCCACTTCTCCTGAGGGAACCAATGCCGCAATGTGTGTGGAATGACTCACTGAAACGTTGTAAAAATGAACCGATCTTTCAGAGGTTGTCAGCCAACACCGAGAAATTTGGTTCAGACCATCAGCCAAATGGAACTTGATTCATCTATATTAGGATGACGGGAATGAGTCAGCTCTCAAGAGCCCTGCACCTTTCATTTCAATTAGTTCAAATAATGTAAAGCAAATGCTTTTAAGCCACTAAAAGTCAACAAGCTGCCTACATCTTACCATGAATACTCTACCTCCACACCCCCTCTTACCTTACCACAGACATAAGAAATTGCTAAAGTCTAAGGACAGCATCACTTGTCCCTACTCACATGGTGACTGAACCCTGTCTATAGCTGCCAACAATCCAGTTCTGTTAGCCACAACCTTTTTCATGAGACACCCTCGGTGAAGAACTCGGAAGAGTAGAATCAGGGACCACCCCTAGAATGGAAAGAAAGGATGTGGTTTGGACAAAGTCTTTTTATACATAAACAGATGGAATTCCAAATGTTTATCATCTATTATGTAGAGGCACTGTTCCTTTTTCTTAATTATACCGTGGAGGTTAAGAGCATGAGCTTGGAAATAACAGAAACCTGCGTTCAAATTCTGGCTCTACTAATTATTAGCTGTGTGGGCACTGTTTTGTTTGTTTTGTTCTGTTTTTGTAAAGTACCTCATCTCATTTCTCTCTGCTATAAAAGGACTAATAGTAGTTACAAATTTATAGGATATTTGTAAAGATTAAACAAAATATACAGCTTGTTAAGAGCTTAGAACGATGTGTGGCACACAATAAATGCTCAACAAATGTTATGATTATTATCCATGTATTGGATGATCATCTTTTTGTTATAAGCAAGAGAAACCAAACTGAAACAAGTTTAAGTAAAAAAATAATAATAAAAACAATAAAATCAAAATTCAGTGACTCACATAACTGACAAGTGTAAGGAATTGTCAGGTTCAAATGCAGCTGGATCCGAACACCAAACTTATATCATCAAGAATCTGAAAACTCACTAGCAGCTTACATGTTACCCCTGGAAAAATAATTTTTCTTTCCCCATCATCTTACGAAAAGCCGCAGGCCTCTCTCATACTGGACTAAAATTCTCTCAGCCAGTTGTTGTGACTTTTATTGAGCAGGTCTGCATCATATCCCAACCCAGAAGCTGTGGAATGGATCAAACCCCAGCGGAACTCCATGCTCTGAGTGTGGGGGAGAAATCCATCTCCAAAATAAAACTGAGATGCCATTTCCAGAAGGAGAAGGAATGGGGGCCAGAAAGGCAAAGGTAACAGATGTTCAGTCAAGTCTCTAAGAGTTAAAACTGGCATGAAATGTAAAATCCAAGACAGACAGGTTTGTGACAAGTGACTCATCATGTAGAAATCAGAAAACTTTGAAAATGACATGAAGAGTCATTTTTCTAAAAGCCAGTCTCCATTATGAACCCGTTCTTAATACACGTGGGTCAAGTAAAGAGTCTTTAGACTATTTTAAGTTACTTTCAAGGCTGCTATAATGTGGCTGTGTACATAGAGGATGGCATTTCACAGTTAATTTAAAATCACTTCTAAATGTATAAAAGTCTGAAGAGACAGCTTCCCCTGTGGAAGGAAAGGTTACAGTCTGCATCCCTATACACATTGTTTATTCTCAAACCTGTGAAGTAGGCCTCATTGACACCATTTTACAGATGAGAGAACTGAGGCTCAGCAAATTTAAGTGAGTTGCTAAAGCCACGCGGGTGTGAATGTAACCAGTAGGGTTTCTAATCCAGATTTGTCAGACTCCAAAGTGTATACTTATTCCTACAATTGGCTATCACTTTTCTCAGCTACAGCCATGAAGTGTTCCTTCTCTGTTTTGCTTTTTGTTCCGTATTTGAGATGCTCTGTAGAGGAGATAGAACAGTCATGAATAAATCCGAGAGTCTCCACACACAAGCCATCATTTTTGTGGTGACACCAAGTACAGGTGAAAAAGCACTTTCACAATAGCTGAGGCCCTGCCACCTCCAACAAAGAGCTGCCCCCTTCAACGTGAAATGTCTCACTTTCCACCTCAACTCAAGGAGGGGCACCTTTGAAACATCTGAGGAAAATTCCCTCAGCCATTTTGAGTCAAGCATGTATGAGAAAGCAGACATTCTCCACTCCACAAAGAGCCTGTCTGTTCCTTGTCCTCATGTCACTGAAAATTCCAGCTCTCACCACAGCTAGCTTGACCTGGGCAGAGCTTTTGCTGAAGGAAGTAAGTCATGCTGCCAGAGCTGTTTCATAGTTGGGGTGGTTATTGTTGAGGGTTTTTATATTTCTTTATTTTGTTTTGAGTTTGCAAGCATGGTGCTCATGGGCTTATCTTAAATTAATTAATGTATGTGGGATATCTCTGGGAAAATTTCCATTAGAGAAATTCCCTGTTCAGGAGATGGTTGGTACAAGATAATAGGTTATCTGAAACAACTGTCTTCCCCGAAATGTGGCTCTAAGTATGCAATGTTACTCAAGAGGATTCCCACCACATCATTCTTCACTGACATCCTCAATTAAGATTTAAGAACTATGAAAGCTTCTTACCTCTTTCTGCCTCTGGAAGAATGAGGAATGTTCTAGGATCCATCACCCACCCAGTTGGCTGAGGACGGGGTCCATCCATCCATTCCGTCATTCCTAGAGCTCACAGTGGCATGACTTTCTGTGACCAGTTCCCCAAATGTTGATAGATTTGGCAGAAAAGTTGCTGAGCATGGTGGTCCCAGGGGTTACCTCAATTGCTTCTTTCCCGCTATCTTTTCAGAAGTGGAATGGATTGGTCCTGACAGGTACTCACATTGAAGCAGAGTTTATTAAATAACTGCTCAAGAAAAAGAGAATTTTCATTTTTATCTGAACTCCATTATATAGTTAACTTGTTTTCTCTCTGTGTCTCTGTTTTTCACTGTTTCTGGAACATGCTACTGTTGAAAATCTACACATATTTCCTTCAATATGTGCTGGGTGGGATAACAGTACACACAAACATACACATCAGATAGATAAATATAGATAGTTCACAAAGTTACAACCTATAATAAATATAAAACCATTATCAACTTACAGATTTCTCTCACAAGCCTATAACCAACGCGAGAAGTAGCAATAAGTAAAAATTCCCGATCCTTCTCATTACAAAGCAGCCTATGAAGTGCAGAAATTTACTTTCTAAAGTTTTGGGTCCCCTAGCCTAGTAATATGTATGTATGTGGTAGATGCTCAGTAAATAATTGGTAAATGAATGAGTTGGACAACTTACACAGCTGTGTAATTCATTGGAGTTTGGCAATTTCTTCCAGTATTGCCATAATGCATGAGAAATTATTAATGTTTTCTTAGTTCCTTCAGAAGCAGACCATGAAACAATGAATAGAGTTAAGTAGGTTGGTAAGTGGTTCCAGGAAGAACCAATGAAGGGGAAAACCAGAAAAACCAAACCCGTTGCAGTCAAGTGGATTCCAACTCCTAGTGACCCTGTCAGACAGAGTAGAACTACCCCATAGGGTTTCCAACTAGCGGCTGGTGGATTCAAACTGCTGACCTTTTGTTTAGCTACCAAACTCTTAACCACTGCACCAACAGAGTGAAATGTGGAAGGGAAGAAAGCTAATACAAGGTGTTTTCATGAGCAGGTTATAGTAGTGGGCAGCTGGAGCTCCATCCAGCCAGGGGCATATGAAGGCAGTGTAGATCAGGGGCCTCAAAGTCACGAACTATTGATTCACCTACTCCCATCCCTCACTGGTTGAGGCTGTTCCTGGTGTTAACTCCCCAGTATTTCTGGTTTGTCCCACTGTGACCCTGGAACACTCCTGTGACCAGAGAGATCCTTCAGAGAGTTGCAGGAGCCTGAGGTAAGTAGGGTGCCAACACACGTATAGGCTGGTGTGTGCAGTGCACCCCAGCAAAGTACACTGCCATAGTAGATAGCCTTTCAAATGAGCCCAGTGCTCCCACCTCCTGGTATTCACACCTGTATGCAATTCCTTTTCCTTGAGTGTAGGCTGGACCTCATGGCTCACTTCTAATGAGCAGAATATGGCCAAAGCGATGAGAGCTCATTTCCAGATTGTTGTTGTTAGTTGTCCTCAGTCCGGCTCTGACTCATGGCCACCTTACCTCTAACAGAAAAGGTTGCCTGGTCCTGCACCATCTTCATGATGGTTGATATGTTCCAGTCCATTGTTGAGGCTATTGTGTCAATCCATCTCATTGAGGGTCTCCAAGATTAGGTGACTAGAATATTGCCTTGCTCATCCTCTCTCATGCACTCGTGCTAGGAGAAGCTAGTTATCTGGTTGTGAGCTACCCTGTGGAAAGGCCCATATGATGAGGCCGGGAATTGAGGCCCTCAGACCAACAGCCCGCGAGGGCCGAAGCCTGCCAACAACCACATGAGCGAGCGAGGAAGCGGATCCTCAGCCTCCCTGGAGTCTTGACATGACTGCAGCGCAAGCTGACAGCTTGATTGAAGTCTGTGAGAGACCCTGAGCCTGAGGCACTGTCTCAGTCATCTGGTGCTGCTATAACAGAAATACCACAAGTGAATGGCTTTAACACACAGAAGTTTATTCTCTCACAGTTTAGGAGGCTGGAAGTCCAAATTCAGAGTGCCGGCTCTAGGGGAAGGCTTTCTCTGTCAGCTCTGAGGGAAGGTCCTTGTCTCTTCAGCTTGTTTCTTGGTTTCTTGGGGATCTCCTTGGGGCTTGGCATCTCTTTTCCCCCATCTCTGCTTACTTACTTGTCCTAATCTGCTCTCTTAATATCTTGTAAGAGATTGATTCAAGATACACCCTACACTAATCCTGTATCATTAACATGACAAAGACAACCCATTCCCAAATGGGATTATAACCACAGGTACACCAAAAAAACCTGTTGGGGTCTAGTTGGTTCTGACTCATAGCAACCCTACAGGACAGAGTAGAACTGCCCCAAAGGGTTTCCAGTGAACAGCTGGTGGATTCAAACTGCCGACCTTTAGTTTAGCAGCCGAGCTCTTAACCACAGGTATAGAAGCTAGGATTTACAACATGTATTTTTGGGGAACATGGTTTAATGCATAACGGGCACCTAGGTAAGCTAGACGCAGATCCTGACCTACTGAAAACTGTGAGATAATAAATATTTGTTGGTCTAAGCTTCTGAGTTTTGGGGTAATTTTTTACATAGCAATGTATAACAAATACAGCTGCATTATAAAAACCGAATGTTTTTCTACCATTTTCTAATGATTAGAGCTTCAGAAGGGGTATTAACATGTTTATGTGGCCAAGGGTACTGCTAATAGCTTTCAAAAGATTTTCAGAGAAAGAATTTCAACAGGTCAGTGGAAAATTTGCTTGGATTTTTATTTTATTTTTTTATTGATTTAATTGGGCCTAACTTACCACCTAGAACAATGACCTGCTTATTGGACACAGTAACTGAAGTTATAATCCGAACAAAGACATTTGAACTAAAATGTGTTACAGCCAAATGAGAATCAATTAACTACACAATTGATTCCTGGCTCTTGCATATATTATGTGTTTGTCAAAGCTATTGAGTGAGTCCTTCAGCCCTGTTACTCCCAGTCCTGAAATAACCAAAGCTAGGAAAACAGTCCCTAAGTGACATGAAATCTGGTGGTATGCCACGTTGAAATACAGTCTGGGAAGTCATAAATTTGTGCACATAGTAATTTATTTCTTGGGATAGAGCCATCATATAACACTTGATCTACATCTCAAACTTGAATGTTCTATCCTTGTCCTAAAAGCATAAAGCTCGTAGCCCAATACATCCTTGAGAAATTTCCCTATAAGGGCCCAGAAATCTCCTTTCACAGCTTCTCTTGAGATGGCCTTATATTTAAGCAAGGTAGACCAAATATCAGCAAAAAGGAACACATGTTGCTTTCACAAATCCCTTGCTCAAGGTCCTTTGTGGTTTAGAAACTCCGCTTGCTTGATTTTTATGATTTTACAAAAGAAGAGTGAGAACTCCATCCCTCAAGGTCATAAATGATATTAAAGACTTGTGGTTTGATGATGCTCAGGCCCGCAAGTTCTGCCCAGGAGGAAACAATGAGAGAAGCTGGGAATCCCCCTCTGCATTTGCCTGCTCACAGTTACAGTTCAGAGTCCCAGGCCATCCCTCTGCTGTCTGTCCCAACGGTGTCCAAGACAATTGAGAGAAGGAAGAATTGGGAAGGTGCAGTCCTGCAAAAATTCTGGATATTGGTGGGCATTGCATTTGGTAGATAGTAAAGGTATAGTGGAGCCCCGGCGGTGAAGTGGTTAAAACTTAGGCTGCTAACCAAAAGGTCAGCAGTTTGAAAATCTACCAGCCGCTCCTTGGAAACCCTATGGGGCAGTTCTACTCTGTCCTATAGGGTCTCTATGAGTTGGAATTGACTCGATGGCAATGGGTTTTGGTTTGTGTGAGTCTTGGCAGCCCATTTCCAGGAGGCCCCTGACTGAGCTTCTCTTACGTCAGGCATAACAGAGGGAAAGGGTCTTATTTTGGAGGTTTGGGGACAAGAAGGAGTCAGCCCCATCCTCCCACCCCTGCAGTCAGGATGGGTACTTTAAGCACCGGGTATTTTCCACTAGAGAACGTCTGATGGTGGGTGCGTGATAAAGAACTTCTACTTGAGGATGACTCAGCTGCTCTGGTCTTGGGCCAAACTCCTGTTCGTGAAGGAGTAGAAGGAGGCTCCAGACGGGGTGGATGGAACACCTGTAGAGGGAACAGTCTGCACTCAGGACTTGCACCTTGTACCATCCTTCCCCGGGTCCATCCCCATAATAATGGCTGGTGTTTCTCCAGTGCACATTATGTGCCACATGCACACAATACCGTTTCATAGATGAGAAAGAGGCATGGAGAAGTTAAATAACTCACCCCACGCTGTTCTGAGCCTGTGCTGCCCTAACCACTACACTGCCTGCCTTTCTGAGCAGAAATGACTCTTCCTGGCGCCTCTCATTCGAGGTCATTACATCAAGGACTCCGAGTTCTCTCTCTCTGTCTGTCTTTCCTCTCTCTCTCTGCCTTACTTCCTCCTAGACTCTGCCAAAGAAGAAGAGGGGTCTTATCACTGATGGCTCAACTGCCTTCTCTTTTGCAAAGAGACAAGTTTCAGGGGGATAAAAGCAAAGAATACTTCGGGATAAGCCTTTCGACCTTTACAAAGCTACCTTTCATTTGTGGTAGAGCTAGAGCCAAAAACCTGCCTGCATTTTGAACCCAAAACATAGTTAGAGTGACTTTGCTTCTTTTCCTAGGAAGAAAAATCAACACATCCTCTGGTTAAGAAAATTCCCATGCTTGGTTCCTTACCTATATTACAGTTTTATCTCAGCTCCGCAGAGTATAGAATTGCTGCCAGAAGCTTAAGGGTTCTCCCAGGTAAGAATGCTGAAAGCTGCAGAGAATGAGGGGGCCTCTTGGCTGTGACCCCCATCCTCTCTGTCCTCACTAGGGCCTGGAGCTGTAAATACTGTTCCCATATCCCGAGTAAAGAAGCTTTTACCCCAAATGGGAACAATATTTCTGTATTTATAAATCCAAGAGATTCAGACACATCTGCTCATATTTACACCAATTCTGTTGCGGCTATAAAATGGCATATGCTATTTTGATGAAACTTTATCTTAATTTCATTACCAGCCTGAGTAATCATGTGACAATTGCCTGATTTCCAAGTAACCGTATAAAAATTATATTTAGGGGTTATTTTAAGTTGTCTTTTATTTTAAGACTCACGACTTTAATAAAATGCTGTGCTATTTTGTCTTCCTAAGTGAAAGCCAATGTAATATATTTTCAAGTTACTCAAAGGGTCTATGCTTTGAAGGGAAGATAGTTGACTTTATCTTAAGGAGGAGTCATTGAAGAGCATGGTGGTCATTCAGTCCAGGCATAGAGAACCACATCAAAATGCATCTGAGGTGAGGAAAGATGCTGTAGAAGAAAGAGCTCGGGATTGACCTCAGACAGAACTGGGTTAACAGTCAAGTGCCTTCACCAACTAGTTAGTTGTGTTGCCTTAGGCAAATAAGTCACAAAACTTCTCTGAACCTTACTCTTCTCATCTAGAAAAATGGGTTTAAAAACAAAAAAAAACAAAAAATTTATCTTCTGTGAATCTTAGATACTGTGCATATAAGGTGCTAGAATGACATCTGGCACACAGTAGGTGCTTGATAAATGATAGCTGTTACTACTTTGCTTATTATTACTTCAAAACAGTGCATGTTGTGTTGCATGCAAATTGCTTGAAGTGAATGAGTTTTAAACCATTTTGTTGTTGTTAGAGGTTGCACTCAGCTCATCTGACTAGGACAATGCCTCAATGATCTGATTGCACTACAGTTCCCTTGTTCAGATAGGAAACCAAGGCCACCCTGCTTCACAGCACTGCTGTATGAATTCTGTATGAATGGCCTCCCCTAGAGTACAAGACTTGGAGGAACTGACCTTGGAACTCAATAGCCTGTAGAGATCTCGATAGCACTCCCTTGTCCTTCCAGGCTGACCTTGTCCTAAACTCCCAGCAACAGGCAAGGCTTGAAACCAACTGGAATCATGACACTGCCACCCTACGGATTCTAAGAAACCACTTCCTAGGACTCTCCTGTTTCCATACCCACTCACCAGACTAGCTCTCCTTGGATATGAACCTCAGTTGCAATCAGCCTGAGTCTGTTAAGTCTCATTCAACATCTTCCTTGAGGCCATCTGTGAAGACAAGTGCTATATCCTACAACCTGACTGGCCGCTTCTAGCCCCAGTTCTGCCAAGCTGTCCTACTTTTGAGGTCCAAATATGCCTCGTAGGCTCTATATGCATTACAGCTCTCTTAGTTTCAGTTTAGGCGAAAACTTGGGACTGGGAAGTAGAAACCTTGAATTCTAGCCCTAGCTCTTCTACAAATCAAATTTGTGATTTTGAACAAGTGTGGTAGATTGCAAAATGATTGCAAAGTCCTCCCATATCTACGTACACGTTCATTTCCAATGTGACTTTGATGTCCATCCTATCAGAAAGTGTCATCTGTTTCTCCTTTTGAAGCTGGGCTTGGCTAAGTGACATGCTTCAGTCAATGGAACATTAGCAAATATGACACAAGCAGAGGCTTGAAAAGCGCCTGCACCCTGGGCCTCACTCTCTTGGCCGTTGGGACCCATTCTGCAGTATGTGTGCAAACTCAGGCTACCCTGATATCTGATGACAGACAAGCAGCCATGGGCCCAGCTGAATGTAAGCCAATTTCTGACGGTGAATGAGTGATGCCCACCTAGATTAACCAGTGTTCCAGCTACAGGAAATGAGAATAAGACTATTCTAGCTCATTCGGCCCCAGGTAAGCCATCCCAGACCGGAAAAATTACCCAGGAAACCCACAAAATCATGAGTAAATAAATGATTGTTTTAAGCCATTGATGTTGGGTGGGGATGAGTTGTTAAGTAGCTAAAGCCAACTGACAGAGCAAGTCAGTTTCTTTCTCTGGGACTCTTTCCACATCTTGAAAGTGAAGATGTTAAACTAGATAAGTGCTGGTGAGAACAAGGCATAGGTACCACCATCCTCCTAACCCAAGACCATGTGAGACAGTGTTAATTGATCACAGCACAATTTCTCACTGAACCCAGATCCAGTGACAGGATACTCCTCATTCCAAAACACTGATAGCTCCTCCCAATCTACAGAGTCATCGGTTGCAGGGTTGGGGCAATGTTCTCCAGGAGGCTGTATATGCTTTAAACCAGCTGCCGATATATGGTGCTGTTTCTCCCATAGCCAGGATTCATGGGTCCAGGAATCAAGGGGTGGAAATGGGAGTGGTACCACTCACTATTACCCCTACTGACCCACTTGCAAGATTTTTGCTTCCTGTCCCCTCGACCTTATGTTCTGCAGGCCTCGAGGTCTTAGCTCCAAAGGGAGGAATGCTCCCACCTGGAGACACATCACTGATCCCATTGAACTGGAAGTTAAGAATGCCACCTGGCCACTTTGGGATCCTTAATGCCTTTGGCTCAACAGGCAGAGAAGGGAGTTACCATACTGGCTGGTGTGATTGATCCTGATTACCAAGAGGGAATCAGATTGATATTACATAATGGAGGTAAAGAAGAGTATGTCTGGAATGAAGGAGATTCCTTGGGGCGTCTCTTAGTACTACCATGCCCTGTGATTAAAGTCAATGGAAAACTACAGCAGCCTAATTCTGACATGACTACTAATGACACAGACCCTTCAGGAATGAAGGTTTGGGTCACCCCACCAGGCAAAGAACCACGACCAGCCGAGGTGCTTGCAGAGGGCAAAGGAAATACAGAATGGGTGGTGGAAGAAGGTAGTTCTAAATACCAGTTACAGCCACGTGACCAGTTGCAGAAACGGGGATTGTAATTGTTATGAGTATTTGTACTTTGTATGTGTGCATTGAATGTTTTTGTTTCCTTCACTTATAAAATATAAGTTGTAAACGGGGCTAGTGTGTTTTCGATTGTACACGTATTAGTTGTATCATGTTAGGTACAAATATGACTTTCTAATTGTCTTTATTCAGAGATTATGTATGGTTTAAGGAGATGTGTACATGTGCCAAGTTGACAAGGGGTGGACTGTGATGGTTAAGATTGTGTGTCAGCTTGGCTGGGCCATGATTCTCTATGTTTTAATGTAATCACTCCCATGATTGAATATACTATGAGTAGCCAATTAGATGAAAGGGAGTCTCCTTGGGGGTGTGGCCCGCATCTGTATATAAGCAGACGTTCTGGCTTTTTGCTCTCTCTGGATTCTGTGGCTGCTTCCTGTCATCTCATCTCCCGTTCTTGGGACTTGAGCTGTCAGCTTATCTGCCAAACGTGGGAATCGTTGATCTGCACAGCCTGTGAGTGGGAGCCCTCCTCTCTGATCTGCCGATCTTGGGCTTGCCAGCTTCTGCAGCTGTGTGACTTGGGAAAGGCCTCTACCCTGATCCATGGACTTGAGATGTTCTAGCCTCTACAATCACAATCACGTGAGCTGTTTCCTTGATATAATCTCTCTATATATACATATTTATACACTTTACTGGTTTTGCTTCTCTAGAGAACCCAGCCTAAGACACACCCATTTACCAGCTGTGTTCCACCCCAGTAATTACCAACCCTGACGAATCACCACAACCACCCAGAGAGATTTATGGAATTTTGATTGCCTGGTTCTACTCTGTTGAGAATCAGATTCAGTAGTTTTGGGGTCAGGGCTGGAGGATCTATATTTGTTAAAAAGCTTTCCAGCTGATTCTATTGATAAGACAGGTTTGGGAACGTAGACTAAATGAATAGAGTTTTCCAACTCTATCCTTTTATTATTCCAAGCAAGTGTTGTCTTTAATCATAGATCTGACTAGATAATGACAATATCTTCTTCCCCTAAGTAATCCCACACAAACATACATATGGAATCTTCCAATGAATCTACCACACCACCTTGAGTAACTGAGGGTTCACCTCTAGAAGTCCTTATATGGTATACAACAAGCCAGGAGAAGGCCAAGGGCACCCTCTGAGGCGTTCAGAGGAAGTGAAGGAGAGAGGGGAAGGCTCCCAGATTCAGCAAAAGGTAATTTAACTGGTTTATGCTCTGGAGGTACAAACCATGGCAGCTGCTTTGAAAGAGTTCACAGTGTTGTTAAGAAGACAAGTCTTCCTAAAAGTGACCTAGCACAGGGTACATTTACCTGCCAACCAAGTCATCAAGATTAGAATATTAGAATATTCTAGTATATGATATGAAAATTCTGTTACTCCATAAAACCAAAAAAAAAAAAAACCCTGCTTCCGACTCTTAGCGACCCTATAGGACAGAGTAGAACTGCCCCATGGGGTTTCCAAGGAGTGGCTGGTGGATTTGAACTGTCAACCTTTCGGTTAGCAGCTGTAGCTCTTAACCACTGTGCCACCAGGGCTCCTGTCACTCTATAGGGTTTCATAAAGATGACAGTTAATACTCATTTAGTATCTACTATGTGCTAGGCACTGTGCCAAGACTTTCCTGCATTATCTCACTGGTTCCTCACAATAACTCCATGAGATGTTGCTTTATTCCATTTAACAGATGAGGAAAGTAGGTTTCAGAGAGGTAAGTAACTTCTCTAGGGTGACATAGCTAGTGAACGGCAGAGCCATCCAGGTTACACACAGATTTGACTGCAAATCCCACACTTCACACTAGTGTGCCACACAGCCTCCTGATGATGGTATTGTTCATGCAAAGGAAACATCAGCAACTTCCAAACACACATTCTTCTACGACATAGCAACTGTGACATGATGTTAAATCAAATTAAAAACTATGCAAAGATAATGAAGTGTTGGTTCTTTCTCCATACATTTTCTCATCAAAACTTACAATCCTATTATGTTTATTGCTCTCTTTATTCCAGCTCCTTCTAAAAAAAAAAAAACAAAAAAAACTTTTGATTGGCATCTTCTTGGAAGTCACTATAATTTAATCTACTAACCTTCTCCTTATCATTTTACTCTCAACTGTTTCTATCCAAAGACACAAAAAAATCACTTTTCTTTTGCTTTCTTTATTCTATTTGGAAAATCTTGGGAGGCTTTGTATGTTTTTCTTTTCTTTTTCAAACTCTACCATTTCCAGGATTCAAGTCACATATTCAAGAAGAAGAAAAGCAAGGGAGCTTGGCTCCAATTATTTGTTTTCCAATTGAGATTCGAGAAGGACAAGCACTGAAGGTGGCAGAATATTTCCATTCATTCATTCATTAGACACATACTTACTGAGTACTTACGATAGGCTAGGTTCTTTGATAGGTTTAGTGAAACATTCAGCCTAGAGGACAGAAACATCAGTCAGATAATCAATCAGTCAACGTTCAGTTGCACTGAGAGCTATGGAGCAGAGCTACAGGGTTAGTAAAAACTTATAATACAGGAGTTGTTCTCATCAGGAAGGTCAGAGAAGCTTCTCTAAGGAAGAGACACTCTCTCCCTAACTAGAAGAATGGAGATCAGGATGGGGGAGAGGTAGGGGCAAGAGTGTGCCAGGTAGAGAGAACAGCACCTGCAGAGGTCCTGTGGGGAGGAGGATTTAAAAGACCAGTGTAGCTAGAGCACAAAACAGAAACTCGCCCTGAAGGCAGAGAGGTTCAAGTAACTTGTCCAGAGCCCCTCAAGCTAAAACTTGGCAGGGCCAGGATTTGAAGCCAGCTTCATCTGACCACCAAGGCAGCAGGCCTGGATGCCTTGCTGGTCTACTGCATAGCACTGGGATTTATTGAAAGGGCCATTGAAGTGAGAAGACCCAGGGGGCAAAGGTAGCAGGAGGGCGCCAGGAATTTAGGGTTGGGAAAAAAGAAGTTTATTGGAAATGGAATTTCCTTCTGGCTGGTTGAATAGTCTGACAAACATTTTAAGGGTTGTGAATCTTGGTTAAGGACATATGCATATACATCTTATGCAGACATATCATTGTCAATAAAGGCCTTAGGCATCGTTAGGTGAAATATACTGCAAGGTGAAACTTATTCCATTTTAAGGGGCTTAGAAACTAAAGTTCATAAGGCTTCCCAACAAGAAAAGAAAAAAACCAGACTATGCTTCCAATGAGATTCTCTAATGATTTAGTACGGAATTGAGTTAGTCCATTTTCAATAAATATTTTCCATGTTCATGAAAATATTATATGAATAGTCTGTGAATATAGTCCATGAATTTTGTCCATTTTCGGTGACTATTTTCTCCTTAAAATCCTTTATTGCTATTCATCATGGTTCACTCCATGCCTCAGGGTAGAGAATTTAATTATTATTATATGTTCAGTAAGACAGCTTTTGTTCTCAAGTTTAAGCGCGTTCAACAATGCTAGTCCCAATCTTTTAAATAGATAGGTAATGTAAAATTGTTTGAAGAGAAAATAGCATATTCATTTGACTCAAGAATAAAATTTTATCTCTAATACTAAAGCTTTTCTGTTCTCTCTTTGGCCAATCCGAAGATGAGATGGCGGTGTCCCTTGATTTTAGGATTACAGTTTTGTGTATTTCTATCCTTTGTCTGTGTGATACCACCAAATTTAAGATTTTGCCACAGACATTTGGGGATCTGTTTATGGTGGTAAAAGATCACTGTCTAACCTGGGTAAAATAATTAGATTAAACTCTAAAGAAAAACAAACAGTCTTGTTGCAAAAAAGTCTACGTGATTTTTTTTTTTTTAATGTAGTCTGCCCGTGTGGTCAAGATTCATTTATTAAAAAACGTGTTGGGATTGGAATACAAATAAATATTGCATGTTGCCGCATTGAAAGCTTTCATAAAGACCAATTATTGTATGCTGGCAATATTATCATGGCCTACACATTTCCTTCATTTGATGGTCATAATTATATTGTTGCTTTTAAATGATAGCTTTACTGTGAAGTCTAAATGGCTAATTACGAAGTAAACACTTTGTGAAACACCCTAAATAATTGTAAAGAATGTTGTTAATATACCAAGTTATGCTTTGTTCTTTCCAAAAGATATTATACATTTCTATGTCTAGAGTCTATTTACTATCTCTTTGAACTGATAGCTCTGTAATAGAAATAGAATGCATGAGACTCTCAGTTTCATGTAAAATATATGATCTTTCATACATGAAATAAGGCAAAAGACTCATGAGTGAAACCAAGACAGGTGCATTGAATTTTCTCCCGCTTGTAGTTGCAGGTACCAAAATATTTTTAAATTGTTATTAAGGTACTTAAATCATTCTAAAAAGGATTTGCGCTGCCATGACAAATGGCATGGATTTCAAGATGGCAGATCAAGGTTAAGAGGACAGCGAGTGACTATGAAGGCTCAGTCTTTTTCTGTGGGGAACTCAGCAACCTTTTAAAGCGTCAAATTCGAGTTTGGACCACATTAGAACTCATTAGTTGAGAAACATAATTTTGTAGACAAGGCCTTTTTTGCAATCTAAGAAAAGCCCTAGATGTCTCTCATCCTACCCAGTAATTACCAGTTGCTAAGTTGAGTTGTATGCATGTAAAAATAAAAAAGAATGAGTTTGAGTGGGACTAAATATAGAAGGCAAGATCCAGATTCTATTGTATTAGAATTCCACATGACTCAACCAATTCCCATAGGTTGACAGCCAGTCTAATTTTAAATCTAGAGATTTTATAGCAGTAAAAAGTATTTCCTAATTAGGTAAGGCACTTGCCTGTCTTTCTCCACTCTTGGTGGTTATCACAAGAAGCCATTTACAACTGAAGCCATTTTCAACTGAAGATTTCAGAGTTTCCAATTTTGTTCCAATCCCCATTTGACTTCCAAGAATTGTGCCTAATTGTCGTAGATATGGTGCAATCATTAAACCATGGTAGGAACTGAGCTGGAATTTCAGTAAACAGAGCTTTAGTTACAAGAAAAAGACTTAACTGTCACTTATGCTGACCAAATCTCAAAGACGCAATAAATGATAGAGCTTCATTTAATTACCATTCGTTATTTTGTGACAGTAAAAATTATCATAAATTACTCACGTAAGTAATTCATTACAAGGACTATACCAAAAAATCTAGGTCTGGGATATTAAATAATGTTGACTCAAGGCTTTGTGAAAATTAAAATTATAGAGCAAGTGGATAAAGTTTGCCCTGCTACTTAGTACAAATGAAGTCTCCTTGTTTGAATATGTCTAGCAAATAATACTGAATATACCATGGACTGCCAGAAGAATGAATAAGTCTGTCTTGGAAGAAGTACAGCCAGAGTACTTGTTGGAGGCAAGGAGGGCAAGATTTCATTTCACGTACTTTGGACATGTTATCAAGAGGCACCAGTCCCTGGAGAAGGACATTATGCTTGGTAAGGTAGAGTGTCAGCGAAAAAGAGCAAGATCCTCGAGGAGATGTTTTGACACAGTGGATGCAACAATGGGCTCAAACATAGCAACAATGGTGAGGATGGTGCAGGACCAGGCAGCGTTACATTCTGCTGTTGTACGTAGGGTCATAGGATTGCTATGAGTAGGAACCAACTCGACAGCACCTAACAACAACAACCTATTCCTCAATCATCGTTCAATTGTGGAGTGCAAAGAGATACTAAGAATCTCACAAAAATTCACTTCAACCCAATTTAGTAGGGACTTATTCAGTGCCTACTATGCAAAAAGTACTGCGTTAGGTACTAGCTCATAGGGCCATTTTGGTCTCATTCCATCTCAAGGTTGTGCTAATCCATTCCTAAGAGTGGTAAGAGTGGTAAATGACAATTCTTACCTTAGACCAATAAAATTTCTTATGAATTCTTGAAATTTCAGCTTTTCATATTCAGAAGAATTTGTTATAAAATTTTTTACCTTATCAAAATCTGAAGCTCTAGCTTGTGTGTTAGTGAATGAGATGTTTTGACTTCAAATCCAGTGAGTTTTCCCTTATACAAGGTTGTTGTTGTGTGCCGTTGAGTGGATTCCGACCAATAGCAACCCTACACAAGGAGGCAGCTTCTACAGTTGTACACGTAGAACTGATAATGGAGGCCAACACTATGTCAGAGATAGGCATGAGACAAGCACATTTTGATAAGGGGTAACAGGATATTGTGAGAAGGAAGGGGCCTTGGTGAAGCGCTACACTGGGGAGTTCAGGGGGACCAAAGAGGAGCAACAGAGGCACTGGGAGTCATAGAGCTGGGGTACTCCTTTAAGGAAAATGAAAAAAAAAAAAAAAAAAAAGGATATAGTAACGACTACCATTACTGTTTTTTTAAATGCAAAATATCCTAGAAATTGTGCTAAGCACTTTACATGCATTATCTCATTAAATCCTCACAATAACAAACATTCTGTATTGCTCATTTTTTAGTAGAGAAAACTGAAGCATAAAGAGGTTATGAAACTTGCCCATGGACACACACAGCTGGGAAGTAGCAGAACCAGGATTCAAACCCAGCTCTGCCTCCAGAGCTCAAATTCTTCATCCCTACATTCCAGTCCCTCATAAGAATAGATTTTACAAATCTGAGCATTGGGAAGCCTGAAAGTGCAGGGGAATGGAGTTAGTCTCCATTCAGTAAAAGGCACTTCAATTGACTCTAGTAAAAAAAATTTAGGAGTGTGTAGGAATTCTCCAAATTGAGGCACCTGGCTGGAACAGGATAGCTAACCCTAGTTTGAGTCAAACTCCATATTGTTAACTGGACTCCATCTTGAATCAGACTTTAGCTTGACCAAAACCTCTGCCTCTGCAGTCCTGAGAATGCAGCCCACGACTTCCCTAAACTTTAACCCCTCTTAGCAAATAAGGGTGGAGGTGAGTGTGTGGCTGTTCCGAGAAGGGTTTGCTCTCGCTACCCCTCCCCTGTTTGCTGATCTTAAGAGAGGTTATGGTGTTGATGGTCTCTTCCTACTCATCCTCATTTTATTGATAGGGCGCGTGCTATCATGCATTTACCTTCCCCGTTTCACCATATAAAACTCTCCTCTCCCTTGGAAAGTTGGAGCACTTGGTAGATTCTTCTCTACCCTGTGTTTCCCCAATTCGTGAATTGTGTTATTCATAATAAATCTCTTTGCTTTTACCTTAACAGAGTGAGCATTCTTACTCTGTGACAGGAGTAATCCTTGAGTGACTCTTCCCATCATTTACTCCAACCCCAGCTTTCATTCCATCTTGTCAGCTTTACCTCCAAAGTGTATCCTAAATCTCTCCACCCTTCATCAGCTCCCTGCTTTGTCTTGAATATCAGACCACCATCTTACTGGGCTACTACAATCGCCTCTTAATGGTCTCCTTGCTTCCCTACTCAAGCTCCACTTAGCAGCCAGAGGGATCATATTAAAAAGCAAATCAGATTATGACACTACCCTGTTTACAATTTAGCTTTCACTCTTCATCACTTTTAGAATAAAATTCAAAATCCTTTCCGTGGCCTAGCAGATTCCTCAGGATCTGTCCTGTCACCCCTTCAAATTCATTTCTTACGCCATTACACTTTCATCTAGTTATACTGCCCTTTCTGTTCCTTGAACCTGCTGAGATAGGTTCCACCCTGGGGCCATTGCTCCTCCCTCTGCTGGGAGTAAGTTTCCTCCAGATCTTTTGGTGGCTTCAGGTTCCAGTTAATGCATAATTTTCTCCATGAATCCTCCTTTGAACCCCTAATCTCTTTGCCCCTCATCCCTCCAAACACACTATTTTTATTTCTTCATAGCACTTATCACTACCTGATAGTTTGCCATTCGTTACTTATTTATTATCTGTCTTTCTCGATCTCAACTATAATTTCTATAAGGGTAGGTTCTTAATCTTTCTTTTTTCTTCCTTTTCCAGCACTAAGATCCATACCAGGGACATATTAGTTACTCACAAAATACCAAAGATTGTATGGATGAATGAGTGAATGAGTGGATAAACCAAGGCTCAGAGAAATTGTTGTTGTTCAGCACCATCGAGTCAGTTCTGACTCATAGTGAACAGAACAAAATGCTGCCCAGTCCTGTGCCATCTTCACAATTGTTGCTGTGTTTGAGATCATGATTGCAGCCACTGTTTCAATCCATCTCATTGAGGGTCTTCCTCTTTTTCACTGACCTTCTGCTTTACAAAGCATGATGTCCCTCTCCAGGGACTGGTCCCTTCTGATAACATATCCAAGGTACGTGAGACAAAGCCTTACCATCCTTGCTTCTAAGGAACATTCTGGCTGTACTTCTTCCAAGACAGATTTGTTTGTTCTTCTGGCAGTCCATGGTGTACTCAATATTCTTTGCCAATACTGTAATTCAAAGGTATCAATTCTTCTTCAATCTTCCTTATTCATTGTCCAGCTTTTGCACGCACATGAGGCGATTAAAAACACCATACCTTTAGTCAGGTGCACACTAGTCCTCAAGGTGACGTCTTTGCTTTTAAACACTTTAAAAAGTCTTCTGCAGCAGATTTACCCAATGCAGTACATCATTTGATTTATTGATTGCTGATTCCATGAGCATTGATGGTGGATCCAAGTAAAATGAAATCCTTGACAGATTCAATACTTTTTCCATTTATCATGATGTTGCTTATTGGTCCAGTCTGAGGATTTTTTGTTTTCTGTATGTTGAAGTGGAAAACATACTGAAGGCTGTGGTCTTTGATCTTCATCAGTAAGTACTTAAAGTCTTCTTCACTTTCAGCAAGCAAGGTTGTGTCATCTGCATATTGCAAGTGGTTAATGAGTCTTCCTCTAGTCCTGACGCGCATTCTTCTTCATATAGTTCAACTTCTCAGATTATTTGCTCAGCAGACAGATTGAACAAGTGTGGTGAAAGATTACAACCCTGCCATGTACCTTTTCTGATTTTAAACTGCATGGTTTAAAATCAGAGAAATTAAGGAGAACTTAATCCATGGCCTAGGCTCCTGAGTGGAGCAAGTGGTTTGCACTCAACTATGAACTTAAGGTGGGTGGTTTGAACCTACCCAGAGGCACTGAAGAAGAAAGGCCTGGTGATCTGCTTCCGTAAAGATTACAGTCAAAAAATCCCTATGGGGCAGTTTTACTCTGTAACACATGGGGTCCCCACGGTCGGAATGCTCTCGACGTCAACGGGTTTGGTTTTGGTTGGGTAATTCACGGCCCCATGGTTGTACAAGGTGAAGCCAGAACCAGAATTTGGGTCTTCTCATCGCCTGTCCAGGGAACTTTTTACTACATGACATTGTAGTCATGTCTGTCCTCGTTGCCTTTACAACGATGGAGGAAGGTAAGACCTACATGCAAATGACCATTTGCTAGTCAGAAGGTGTTAAGTCTGTAAGTGCTATGGAGACACAGATTAGTAGTGCTCAGGGGTCAAGGGAGAGTTGGTATTTGAGTTAAGTCTTAAAGAACAGTAGGATCTGGATACACAGATATGGAGGCTAGTAGTGGGTACAGCGTAGGCAAAGGCAGAGAGGTGGAGAAGTTCAGGGCATGTTCCCCCACAGGAACAAAATATAAAACGGGCAGATATAAGCAAAGAAGAGGCAAAGGTTGACACATCGGCCTCCCACTCTGCAGCCTTCAAGCTTGTGGGAGAATTTTTGTGACTGACACTAGAGATGAGATTGTTGATTGTACCTTTTTATTTTTTAGCTCAGTTGTTACAATGCCCAGCCTGCTTCTATCCCACTTTCATTACGACGCTCTCACACAGTTCAGATTTAATTACCGCTAGATTGCCTTAGACTCTGATGACCCAATCACAGCAAAATGTGTTGGTGGGTGGAAAGGATTGAGAGTCAGGAGGTGTGGGTTCTTATGTCACTGTGGGACGTTGGGCAGGTTTTCACCTCTTCATATCTCAGTTTACTCAGCTGGCAAGATCCAGTTGTGATACTCTAACACAATTTTATGGTTTGATCTAGAGAATTGGTTGCCATTCAATACGTTCCTGAGTCATTCACTTACTCATTCATTCATGTAGTGTTTCTTGGTCATCTGCTTAATGGAGAGTGTATTTGTTTCCTAGGGTCACCATAATAAGCATCACAAATTGGCTGAGTTAGAACAATAGGAATTTATTCTCTCACAGTTCTGCAGGCCAGAGTCTGAAATCAAGAGGTTGACAGTGCTACACTCCCTCCAAAAACGCTGGAGAGGATCCTTCCTTGCCTCTCCTGGCTCCTGGTGGCTCCTGACATTCCTGGGCTTGTGGCAGCATAACTCCAGTCTCTAGCTCCATCTTCACATGGGCTTCTTCTTTGTGTGTTTCTCTGTGTCCTCTCCTCTCCTCTCCTTTCCTTAGAAGGACACCAGCCATTGGATTTCAGGCCTACCCTAAATCCAACAAAGGGCTCAGACAGTAACGATTGTGTGGATGGTGCAAAACCCAGCAGCGTTTTGTTCTGTTGTACATAGGGTCACTGTGAGTCAGAACCGACTCAACAGCATTTAACAACAACAACTAAATCCAGAAGGACTTTATCTCAAGAATCTAATCTAATTACATCTGCAAAGACCTTGTTTCTAAATAAGGTCATTGTCTTAATCATCTAGTGCTTCTACAACAGAAATACCACAAGTGGATGGCTTTAACAAAGAGAAATTTATTTCCTCACAGTAAAGTAGGCTAAAAATCCAAATTCAGGGCGTCAGCTCCAGGGGAAGGCTTTCGCTCTCTGTCTGCCTTCTTCTCTTCAGTGTTCCCCTGGACTAGGAGCTTCTCCGCGCAGGGACCCCGGGTCCAAATGATACGCTCTGCTCCTGGCACTGCTTTCTTGGTGGTATGCGGTCCCCTGTCTCTCTGCTCACTTCTGTCTTTTATATCTCAAGAGATTGCCTCACGACACAATCCAATCTTGTAGGTTGAGTCCTGCCTTACTAACACAACTGCCACCCATCCTCCCTCATTAACATCATACAGGCAGGATTTACAACATACAGGAAAATCACACAATACCAGGAATCATGGCCCAGCCAAATTGTTACTCACATTTTTGGGGGGACATAATTCAATCCATGACAGTCATATTCACAGGCATCAGGGGTTGTTAGGACTTGAACGTATCTTTTGGGAGGATACAATTCAACCAACTACAGGGAACTGCACAGGATGAAGACCCCAGGTCCTGGGGACAGACAGCCTTAGCTCAAAACCCACCGTCACCACTCCCTCGTCATCATGTGACCTTGAACAAGGCACTAAATGTAATCATCTAGGACTATCCAGAGGATTAAATGAGATTATATATATCTAAAGCACTTTGATATATGACTGGCACACAGTGTTCAAGAAATATTGCTGGCTTGTGTATTACTGTGATGCTGGAAGCTATGCTACTGGTATTTCCAATACTAGCAGGGTCACTTGTGATGGACAGGTTTCAGCAGAATTTCCAGACTAAGACAGACTAGGAACAAAAGTCTGGTGATCTATTTCTGAAAATAAACCAATGAAAACCTTATGGATTACAATAGAATATTGCCTGACTTGATTGTTTCGGACACATCATCGGGAGGGATCGATTGCTGAAGGAAGGCATCATGTTTGGTGAAGTAGAGGACCAGCAAGGGAGTGAGAGACCATTGTTTGGCACAATGAACTTGAACATGCTGGCGATTATGATGCAGAACTGAGCAACATTTCATTCTGTTGTACGTGAGCTTGCCATGAGTCAGAGCCGACTTGACAGCTGCCATCTATCTATCTCCATCTATCTATCTTATAACTGTTATACTCTTTACCAAAACATTTCCAATGATGGGGTTATCCTTCCATCCAGAAGACAAATTTGTGACCAGACCAAACCACTACAAAGGAGAGTGGAAGTAATTGTCTAAAAATTAAAAGTGAAACTTCTGTCCAAAGCAAGACTAGAAGGCAGGAAGGGACAGGAACTGGATGAATGGACACAAGGAACTAGGGTGGAGAGGGGGAGCGGGCTATCACATTGTGGGAATTGAAACCAATGTCACAAAACAATACGTGGTATAAATTTTTGAATGAGAAATTAAGCTGTAAACTTTCACTTAAAGCACAATAAAATAAAACAACTAAATAAAAATTAAAAGCCAAACCTTCCTATAGAAAATGTGGGCCTGACTTCCCTAGATTGACTCTCTGCATGGATTGCATTGTCCGGATAAACGTTCAGTTGCCAAGTTAATGACGTCCAAATAGCCAAAGACCAGATTTAAGCTTCATTCAATACCTTTTTACTTTCTAATGGGCAATTCCCAGGTTCACCCAGCACTACTGGAAAGATATAGTTAATAGAGTAGATTTCTTGGGGTATGAAGTCTATTAAGCTTAAAGCAAACCATCATTTTTACTCCTTGAAATCTTGACAATAGGACCAAGAATCCAATTTGTAGAGATTTTTTGCCCCTATGTTTCCTTTGTTTATATGCCCCCAAGAATGCATACTTTGATTGCAGTGGCCTGGAGCTTTCTGCTGTCTGTGCTGAAGCAGCTGCCGACTCCTTCTAAGATGCAAGTCCTGGTCTCTGCTTACTTCTCCGGCCAGAGTGTTCACCCATTCATTCATCAGATAGTCACCAATCAACGACCACGTGCCACGCATTCTTCTAGACAACTGAGCAAACCTCTGGTGACTTATCAGGGGTACAGAACGTAGATTTTTTTTTAGGATTTTTGAGTTCAGGCCCAGGATCCCAAGCAGCCTGAGCAGGACCTCTTTAAGATATTAAAGGACAAGCTGATTGCTCCCGGGATACAAGGAAAATATGATAGCAATGTTCTGTCTCTTCTGGAAAATATGCTTACAATACTGCAGTGGGAGTTGGGTGGGATGGTTGAGTGTGGACCAGAGGGAGTTGTTATTCTGTTGTTGTTGTCAGGCACCGTTGCGTCGGTTCTGACTCATAGCGACTGTACGCACAACAGAACGAAACACTGCCCGGTCCTGTGCCATCCTCACAATCGTTGTTATGCTTGAGCCCATTGTTGCAGCCACTGTGTCAGTCTGTCTTGTTGGGGTCTTCTCCTTTTTCGCTGACCCTCTACTTTACCAAGCCTGATGTCCTTCTCCAGGGACTGATCTCTCCTGATAACATGTCCGAAGTACGTGAGACGTAGTCTTGCTATCTTTGCTTCTAAGGAGTGTTCTGGCTGTACTTCTTCCAGGACAGATTTGTTCATTCTTTTGGCAGTCCATGGTATATTCTGTATTCTTCACCAACACTGTAATTTGAAGACATCACTTCTTTGTTCTTCCTTATTCATCATCCAGCTTTTGCAGGCATATGAGGCGATGGAAACCACCATGGCTTGGGGTAGGCTGTCAGTCTGGAGCTTATCAGTTCTTCTCTCTTGGGTTTCAGGTTCGGTCTGCGTCACTGTTTATGTTGTGCACCCTAAGATTCTGCCACTGAAGCAAATGCCTTAACTTACATGATCCCATGACTCTGGAGACCAAGGTCAGAGCGAGGTCCTGGTAGCTGTTCTATCATCTTCATTTAACTTAAGCTCTATAATAGTGGCAGTTATGCCTGGAAACCCTGGTGGTGTCGTGGTTAAGAGACACGGCTGCTAACTAAAAAGTCTGCAGTTCGAAACCACCAGGCACTCCTTGGAAACTCTACGGGGCAGTTCTATTCTGTTCTATAGGGTCACTATGAGTCGGAATCGACTGGACAGCAGCGGGTTTGGTTTTTTTTTTTTTTTTTTTTTTTTGTTTATGCCTGTCTTCTTCATCATTGTATGCCTGCCACCTGGGATACAGTTACGTGCTCAATAAATACTTGTGGAAGGACAGAAAGAAGGAGGGAAGGAAAAAACGGAGGAAGAGAGGAAAGAGGGAGCTGACAAAATTGTTTTTATTCACCTGGAATCTGGCTTTCTGACTTTCACAGAAGTTGGGGTAACCCACACAGGCCATTGCCCTTTAGCGTCCTTTTGAACCTCGAACCTTGAAAAAACTGGTTCCTAAATGCCACTTTGGAGTCAAATGATGGTCTAGATAAACTACTAAGACCATTTTGCCTCGGGCACTTTACTCTTTTGAAGAATAAGTCAGTTTCAGGGAAACAGACTCCAAAGGTCAGACTGAGAACGTGTTTAGGGTGACTCAGTAATTATTTTAACTGCTCTTCAAAACTATGCTGTATGAAAATCCTTCCTGACCACAGATTTGTTTATCAGTTCTGTTCCCATCCTTTTCTCCATGGCAATGCCAATGAGAATTTTGGAAGTTCTTCTCATCTTCGAAACATTTCCGACACCCTAGTTGAAATGTTACTCTGATTTTCAAGTTGTATATTCAATAAATTTCAATCAATTTATATTATTGGCTTAGTATTGTTTTGTTTTGTTTTTTAACAGAGAGAAGGATCACAATATATCAGATAAACCAGGTGCCCTCGAGACACCAGGCCTTTGCTCTGAGGCACCTCTAGGTGCACTCAAACCTCCAAACTTTTGGTTAGCAGCCAAGCTCAGTAACTTTTTACACCACCCAGAAGCCGCATAGTTCAGATACAAAACTAATAGCCTTGGCTGCAGTTGGCCATTTAAAAGATTAGCTTAAATAGAGAGTGATCCACCGTTCGTGACTAAGCTACAGTCCTTGCTCAGCTGTGGGTTGCTGACTCTGCTTGTTGGCATTATCTTTTTCTTATAGCTTCTGGTTTCTCATGGTTTTAGATGCCTCTCAGCTACAGATGGAACCCTGGCGGCACAGTGGTTAAGCACTGGGTTGCTAACCAAAAGATCAGCAGTTCAAATCCACCAGCTGCTCCTTGGAAACCCTGTGGGGCAGTTCTACTCTGTCCTGTAGGGTCCCTATGAGTAGGAACCGACTCAGCGGCAACGGATTCAGTTTTTTGGCTTTTCAGCTACAGACTACCACGGTCTAACCTCTTGCTGTCCAGTCTATTCCAACTCATAGCAAGACTACAGGGTGGAGTAGAACTGCACGGTAGGGTTTCCAAGGCTGTAATCTTTATGGAACAGACTGCTACATCTTTCTCCCACGGAATGGCTGGTGGGTTTGAACTGCCCAACTTTTGGTTAGCTGCTGAGCGCTTTCATCTATTAGGCCCTCTCTGGTCAACCTTTCAGCCTCGCCTCCTGCTAGTTGCCGCCTTCTCTTTGTTTCCCAGTGCAGACTCCCGTGAGACAGAGAATCTCACTGGTTCCCTTAGGTTTTGTTGTTGTTTTAACTCTGCCACATCACATTAGTCGTTAATGGTTTGACTGACTCTTTGTCAGATGCTCACCATCAGGCTAATTAGCTGCGGTTACACGTGCTGGGGGCAGGATATCTATTGTATAAACCCTTTCAGGGAGAAATGCAACCATTCCAAGATGAAGACGTTCAATAGCACACCAATTCTTCAGCAGCAAGAGCTGGTGACCATATAGGCCAATCTATTTTAAAAAAGGCAGATACAACTGAGACCAAAATCATCTTATTGGAATGACAGTAAAGCCTATAAAACACATCATCCATACAGCTTAAGAAACTAAGCTTGACTCGTTCCAAGAAAACTGTCCCAATGGAGTACCGATAAAATCCTCCTCTGCTTCCCCACTCTCTACTCTGCATTATCTCCATGCCTGTGAATTATTTGCACACGATGAGAACACCCATATAGGAAATGTTTCCAAATGTAAATATGCTCCCTCCCATTTGAAAGGATCTCTATTTGCTTCATTATTTCATGGCGTGCAGTTCACACCACTTTCCCTGTTGCTCCAGCCATTGGCATCCGTGGAGAGAAGCAGGCATAAAATAAATCATCTGCTTCCGTAGAGGTCACCATCCTTTGTTTGGGCAATATAAAGTCCTAATGTGTTTAATGTGTTGGGCCAACACTGAAAAACAAAACTGGGTTCTTTCTAATCTTTATATGTTGGGGCATGTGCTTAGGTGGAGGATTTGTGACAATTAAGGCATCAACAAAGATGAAACAATGCAATGACTGTGTTCCTTTTGTAGTTTTAGCACCAGAGTGTGGGCTCAGTACGCCACTGCATCCAACTCTACAAGCCTCCCTTAAGCTTACAAATGATAATTCATTTATTTTAAATCAATCAAGTGTCCCTAGAGGATTTCACTAGAAATCCAAATATAATTACGTAAACACGTAGTCTTCCTGTCTATGCATGTATTATACCAACAGAAAAAGATATCTTAAGCGCAACACAGGACTGAAGTTTATAAAATATATCTTAATGTTTTAAGACTAACAGTATTAGGCTTACACAGGAACACACATGACTTAGCAAAAAAAAAAGAATAAGCCCAGAAGGTATCATTAGAAAGATATGATTAGACCCTAATGTGGTTGGAATTACCAAAAAAAAGCTGCTCCTCATTTAAATGAAGTTTACTCTGTTTCATAGTCTTCATTTCAATAACATACTTATTCAAATCCTGGAAAATGGCTAACTTCATCATCACTAGGCAATGCAGGCCTGAGGGTACAAGCTGGTTTTTATTTATTCATTAGGGTTTCCATAGCATCTCTTTCCCAAACCGCTCCTGGCATTGCAGAGAATGGTTACCCGATGTTAGACCAAGGTCTCTTGTAAATGAGAAGGGAGACCGTGTCTAAGGAGAAATGGCGGAAGAGGAGAGTAAACAAGGGGGGAGACGAAGAGAAAATGGAGATACTCGTGACGGGAAGAAGACACAGTAGGTCTTTAAAATGCCAAAATAAAAATGTGATATGCCAGCCCCGACCTTACATAGTCATTCCAGATGGTATAAAGGCACAAGGTCTACTTTTATGGAGAAACGCTATTTTGAATCTCTTTTTTTAAAGCCCACATATAGAGCAAGCATTTGGGAATCTCATTTTTAACGGACATGTTGGGTGATGGAAAAATTTGGAAACAGATAATAGTGATGATTGAACAATGTGATGAACGTAATTAATGTCACTGAGTTGTACACGCAAAAAGACGTTAAAATGGCAAATGTCTTGTTCCATGTATATTTACCACCATGAAAAAATACACATGCTATATGCTGATAACATTTAATGTTCACATCAGATGACAGGATGCTTATTTAAACATATTTTAATACACTCCTATCTAACAGTTAAAGCTCCTGCCCACTTCACTTGGGTCTGATGTGACCCAACTTCTTTTTGTAGTTCACACTGTTCGAGAAGTACTGAACGTCAGGAAAGAGAGTGTTTGGAGGGCGGCAGAGTTCATATGCATTGATTTGTAATACTGCGTGGTTAACAGGGAACTCCCCACTCCTCCAGGCCAGGGAGAGATAGGAGGGATTTTGAAAAGTCCTCTTCAGACACAGCAGCTGTTAAACTCCTTCTCTGACACTTAATCTCTGCAAAATTCATTCAATGGTAGATACAGCAGGCTCATGCTGTTTTCAACACTAACAGTAAAGAAAAAGCAAGGGAATGGATTGTGATGAGAACCTGAGTAGTGCATAAAATTTTTTAAATGTCATTTTATGAGAAAAACAGGAGATTAAAGAGTTTATACATCTTACACCCCTGCTGATATTAAATGTAATTATTTATTAAAGCACTGATAACCATTTGCTTCTAAAAAGTTAACGCTGAGATTCGGACAAATGATATGTAACTAGTCAAGTCTCTCACTGATGAAGAGGATTCAGGAGGGATGGCTCCTGGACCTTTTTACATGAACCCTGAGAGTCTCGATGGTGGGAGATGAACGAGTAAGAAGATGTACTCACTCCCTGACCAATGCTTCTTTCAAAACTGCGTTGGTGAACCACGGAGAGAACAGTACTTTTTCTGGTCAATTGAATTTAGCACAACTCTTCCTGGTTGCACAACTGTTAATCGCTCGGCTGCTGACAGAAAGGTTGGAAGTTCGAACCCACCCAGCAGCTCCGTGAGAGGAAGACCTGGTGATCTGTTTCCCTAAAGATTGCAGCCTAGGAAACCCTATGGGGCAGTTCTACTCTGTCCAGTAGGGTCACCATGAGTCAGAATCGACTCGACGGCACACAACAACAGCTATTTGTGGGACAGCTACATTTCGCTTGGAGCTAAGGCATCCCCCTGGCCTCATACTGTCCAGAGCCCCAGGAGGGAAGCTAGAGAAAAGCCTGAAGATAGCATACTATAAAATATATTTTCTTTTAAAAAAAAAAATTATCGAACCACTTCTTTTATCAGAAGATTATGAGAAAACCGAGAAATAAGAATATTTGCTATCCATGAGCATTTTTTTAAATGGCTATAGGAATTCTAAAGCTCAATGAATTTTAATTCTCATTTGTTTAGAAAATAGTTTTACCTTGAGTGATTCTCTCGAGAAAATCTTTGTCTTACTTCAGAGATCACTAAAGGAACTCCAACTCAAGAGGACTCACTAGAACGGTTTGTCATTTAATCGGCAGTTTTCCATAACCCAGCAAAATCAGTGTTTAACAATAGTAATGGCAGATGGGACACAGGTAACTGAAGTGAAAATAAGAAAGGTTAGCTCTTGCCTAGTCTTTAAAAAAGAACTTAGTAGAGTCCTTATAACCAGAAAGCTGGATCAGGCATAAGATGGCAAGCGTAAAACTTACATTCGGTCATTCAGACCTTCTCCAGAGAGTTTGAATCTTGAGTCAGTGGCAGAAAAGCAGAAGGAATGTTCGATGGTGATGCTTCCCAGCAGCAGCCCCATGACAGAGTCCCTGTTCTGGTAATGATCCTTCCTGCCCCTGGCCCTCTGGGGTTGCCTTAGAGCCTCCCCATTTCCCAGACCAGCTCTGCAGCCTTCCATAAGTTCACCAAATCCCTGCCACCCCTCCAATACATTCCCTTCTGCTTAAAATAAGATGCCCAGAGTTGGTTTCTGTTGCCTAAAACCAAGAAGCCTGGTCAAAAACTTGTAAAATGACCCCTGGTGCTTTGTTGATTTCCATACAATGAGGTGCCTAACGGAGGAGTTCCTGGGCCGTGCAAATGGTTAAGCACAGGGCCAGATACTGAAAGGTTGGGGGTTCAAACCCGCCCAGGGGCACCTCAGAAGACAGGCCTGGTGATGTGCTTCACTGACAACAACCTAGGAGAGACTTCTTTTGTGGGCCCCCCAGTCATGCTTGTTAGAGGCGTTTTCACCTGAGGTCGGGTGAGTGACCAGAAAAGAGGGCCGTATTTGTTTACCAAAAAGTGGTACTGTGGAGAATGGTAAACCAGTTGCTGTCAAGTTGACTCCAACTCAAAGAAACCCCATGTGTGTCAGAGTAAAACTGCATTCCATAGGGTTTTCAATGGCTGATTTTTCAGAAGTAGATCATCAAGCCTTTCTTCCAGTGCCCCTCTGGATGGATTCAAACCACCAACGTTTCGGTTAGTAGCCAAGCACATAACCATTTACGCCACCCAGGGACTTTGGGGAATGGTAAGTGAGGGGAAAAAGAAAACCTTTGAGTGTCCTTTCTGTCCTTTCGCCAGTCAGCCACCCTCCTTCTCTGTGATTCTTAGCTGACTCACCTCTCGGACTAACCCTCTCCCAGGAAACCGGAGCAAATGACCGAGGATTAAAGAAATTACAACTTACTGCCCACAGGCATCTACTCAGAAAAGTCCAAATCAAGCTTATGACAGAGAGATTAAAAACTAAGGAATAGAATTTCCTGATTCTGCCTGTTAAACTCTAAAAAAAGAGAGAGAGAGAAGTGACAAAATGGCAGGCCTTAAATATAAGTGTGATCTTCTGTGTTTTTTGACAGTTAAAATGGTGTCACTTTATGCTCTTGAATGTGTAAAATTAAAAAAAAAAAACCATAATGTCAAATTACATAAAAAATATTTAACTCTGGTAGAATGGCTGGTGTGTCTCTAGGGAATCTGAAGACATTTTGTACGCTTATTTTAACAAAGCAATCCTGCGGGTATTTTCAGATCATGCTGTGATACAACTGTTTCAATAGGTAATAGATTCTATTTTTAATTTGAACAGCTTTTATTTTTCCCTGTGATTTCCTTTTTAATGTGTTGGTGGCTACCTTTTTTCTTACCTGGAATTCCTCCTGGACCTTACTTTCTTTTTCAGTAGAGTCATATCCAAGGATGAACACCATTTTCATATTCCTAAATTGTTCTTCTTTGCCTCTTACCTGCAGTTGATCTAAATAGAGGCTTAATTAGCCATGAACAAGTCAACACACTAAGAATTCTAATTAATGGTGGCTTGCCTATCAGGTTAATGTCCCTGCGAATTATCTCCTTCTAGAGATTATTACAATTTGCAGATGCAAATCCATTATTTATTATATAGGGAGTTTAAGCAGACAAAGCTGCTGGGTGGTGCAAATGGCTACTAAACAAAAGGTTGGGGGTTTGAGTCCACCCAAAGGTACCTTGGAAGAAAGACCTGGAGGTCTACTTCTGAAAAATCAATCATTGAAAACCCTATGGAGCTGTGATCTACTCTGCCACACATGGGGTCACTGTGAGTCAGAGTCAACTCAAAGGCAACTGGTTGGTTGTTAGCAGGCATGAATCTTAATAACACAGGGGTCTCTCTTCCCATAAGGGGGTGAGATCTCAAAGTCAACGTGTAAGGTGGAAAATGTGTGCAGTCAAAATTACCCCCTTGACAAAGCCTCGAATGGCACTGGTGTCCACTAGTCCCATATGGCCACTGAGACCACCCTTTTTTTAGTTAGGCACCAGATCAGTGGCACTTAGGGGACATGTTGAATGAAAAATAATTATTTTAAAAAGCTAGAGTCACATTAAGTGTGGCAAGGTGCTTACCCTGTGAGAGAAACATGGAAACAATAGCTTTCCATCATATCTCAAGCTCAACCTAAGGCATGCATTCTGATGGAACAGGACCTGAGTTACCTGCATTATTTAAATTGCTTACTCTCTCTATCACCTCCCTCCCTTCTACTCCAGTTCTCTTTCTCTTTTTGACGAGCACACACAGATGAACTTACATAATTTAAACAGACACAGGATAAGATGCCACTGTAATATCTTTTAAGCAATAATCATACTGGGCTAATTTTGGCTATCAGAATTTTTCATATTTTACATTTGTATTGTTTCTTGCATTAATAAAATCCACACTCTAATCTCCAATTCCCTGGCAAGAGTCTCCCTGCCAAAGTTTCAAAAGAAACCAAAAGTACTTTACTCAAAATCAGTCGGGCTGAACACCTAGTTCTGAGGTCTGGTGAGTACTCGTTTACGAGAACATCAGGGTTAATCTAGACAATTCTTTTCAAGACAGGTAAGCCATCTGCATTGGGAAATATTGCCTTCATCTTTTTTGCCACAGGAATCTGCAAGATACTGGCATTTTGTAGGTTGTTAGAAGATGCTTGTTGAATGGGGAAAAAAGGGAGGAGGAGTGGAAGGGAGAGAAGAAAGGATGAAGGAAGAAGAAAGAATAGAGAGAGGGAAAGAATGGAGGAATGGAATGAACAAAAGAGACAGGCGGTAAAGGAGAGAGCAAATGAGGAAGAGAGGCAAGAGGGAAGGAAGAGGCAAGAAGGGGAAAAAGGCAGGAGCTGACAGGAAGTAAGAGCATGAGTGTGAAATCAGTCTATATCCAGACTTTGAGGTCTGATTCCACACATTTGTAACTCTATGACGTGGGCAAGTTATATTTTCTCTTTGTTCACAGTTTTCTCAGCTCAGTTGGTAGACAGTAATAAAATGGCTACCACATAGTGATTCAATAAACAGTAGCTGTACCTGCTGTTAAAACAAAAATCATGTTAAGCAAATAACAGAAATTGAAGTTTATTTGATACACAATTTGCAAATCGGGATAACATTTCTACTAGAGAGTGAAAAATGTTCCAAAGAGGAAAGAACTTCCAAAGATTCTTACCCCATTTTTCCAAAATTGCCATGGAAACAGGGCCAGAATGTTGTTGTTAGGTGCTGTCGAGTCAGTTCTGACGGGTAGTGACCCTGTGTACAACAGAACGAAACACAGCCCAGCCCTGTGCCATCCTCACAATCGTTGTTATGCTTGATCCCATTGTTGCAGCCACTGTGTCAATCCATCTCGTGCAGGGTCTTCCTCTTTTTTGCTGACCCTCTACTTTACCAGGCATGATGTCCTTCTCCAGGGACTGATCCCTCCTGATAACACATCCAGAGTATGTGAGAT
Organism: Dugong dugon; assembly: GCA_030035585.1. Taxonomy (NCBI): domain Eukaryota; kingdom Metazoa; phylum Chordata; class Mammalia; order Sirenia; family Dugongidae; genus Dugong; species Dugong dugon. Next base: position 3,687,657 of record CM057481.1, read on the forward strand.
GAAGTCTTACCATCCTTGCCTTTAAGGAGTATTCTGGCTGTACTTCTTCCAAGACAGACCTGTTCATTCTTTTGGCAGTCCATTGTATATTCAATATTCTTTGCCAACACCACAATTCAAAGGCGTCAATTCTTCTTCAGTCTCCCTTATTCATTGTCCAGCTTTCACATGCATATGAAGCAATTGAAAACACCATGGCGTGGGTCAGGCCCACTTTAGTCTCAAGGTGACATCTTTGCTTTTCAACACTTTCAAGAGGTCTTTTGCGGCAGATTTGCCCAATGCAATGCATCTTTTGATTTCTTGACTGCTGCTTCCATGAGCGTTGACCGTGGATCCAAGTAAAATGAAATCCTTGACAATCAATCTTTTCTCCATTGATCATGATGTTGCTTATTGGTCCGGTCATGAGGACTTTTGTTTTCTTTATGCTGAGGTGTAATCCGTATTGAAGGCTGTGCGCTTTCATCTTCATCAGTAAGTGCTTCAAGTCCTCTTCCCTGTCAGCAAGCAAGGTTGCATCATCTGCATAACACAGGTTGCTAATGAATCTTCCTCCAATCCTGATGTCAGGTTCTTCTTCATATAGTCCAGCTTCTCAGATTATTTGCTCAGCATACAGATTGAATAACTATGGAGAAAGGATACAGCACTGATGCACACCTTTCCTGACTTTAAACCATACCAAAATAGGATTACATAATACTACATTTTTACGAAAATAACACGTGCCTTCTATGTTTGTTTGCAAACCGCTCCTTCCTCCCAGAGGTATTTTAGTAAGCAAACTATGTTAACTTTTTTTACAACAACATGAGGAAAAAAAACTGGCATAATGGCACTTTTGAAAATACCTTGCAGGGGGAAGGAGTGGTTGGCAAACAAACGTATAAGGTGCACATTATTTGCGTAAAAATATGGTAACAATTTACCCTAAAACACAGCTTCTGGTCTTACGTTGGTGTTTCTGTTTCTCAAAACTGACTGCACGTAGATAGTTCTTTTTAAAAAGTACGCTTTCTAAGGCAAAATGTTCTTTTCTAAGTAATCAAGGCCATGTTCGACTTATAGGTGGCTTTAGGAAACTAGTTTTCTAAAGGCTCAAGGTTCAAAGATCATCTCAGGGTGATAGCTTGGGTGGGACTCCTCAGCCTCCATGGTACATAGAAATCTAGATTCCATGAGAATTTAAAATTCATTTCTCACTGCTAAACATTTATCACTGGGCCATATTTGGCATTCTATTCTGAATTATCACGTAATTACTCTATTCATAAAAATAAATAAATGTTTATGTAAGTAAAGAAGCCCTGGTAGCATAGTGTTTAAGAGTTCGGCTGCTAATCAAATCCACCAGTCACTCCCTAGAAACCCCATGGGGCAGTTTTACTCTGTTCTATAGGGTCACTGTGAGTTGGAATTGACTCAACGGCAACAGGTGTGGTTTGGTAACAATTTATATAAGTAAAAAATAAATGTTTATATAATTTTAAAAAGTTTATGTAAATAAATGGTTATGTCTCAGGACTACAGAGTTGGCTGTTGTTGTTGTTAGGCGCCATCAAGTCAATTATGACCCTGAGTACAACAGAACAAAACACTGCCCAGCTCTGCACCGTCCTCACAATCGTTGTTATGCTTAAGCCCATTGTTGCAGCCGCTGTGTCAATCCATCTCATCAAGGGTCTTCCTCTTTTTCACTGACCCTCTCCAAGCGTGATGTCCTTCTCCAGGGACTGATCTCTCCTGACATGTCCAAAATATGTGAGACATAGTCTCGCCATCCTTGCTCCTGAGGACCATTCTGGTTGTACTTCTTCCAAGACAGATTTGTTCATTCTTTTGGCAGTACATGGTATATTCAATATTCTTTGCCAACACCACAATTCAAAGGTGTCAAATTTGTCTTTGGTCTTCCTTATTCATTGTCCAGCTTTCACATGCATATGAGGGGATTGAAAACACCATGGCTTGGGTCAGGTGCACTTCAAGGTGACATCTTTGCTTTTCAAGAGGTCTTTTGCGGCAGATTAGCCCAATGCAATGCGTCTTTTGATTTCTTGACTGCTGCTTCCATGGGTGTTGATTGTGGATCCAAGGAAAATGAAATCCTTGACAATGTCAGTCTTTTCCCTGTTTATCATGATGTTGTGATAAACATTTTTGTGAGGATTTTTGTTTTATGTTGAGGTGTAATCCATACTGAAGGCTGTGGTCTTTCATCTTCATCAGTAAGTGCTTCAAGTCCTCTTCACTTTCAACAAGCAAGGTTGTGTCATCTGCATAATGCAGGTTGTTAATGAGTCTTCCTCCAATCCTGATGCCCTGTTCTTCTTCATGTAGTCCGGCTTCTTGGATTATTTGCTCAGCATACAGATTGAATAGGTATGATGAAAGGACTCAACCCTGATGCACACCTTTCCTGACTTTAAACCACGCAGTACCCCTTGTTCTGTTCGAACAACTGCCTCTTGATCTATGCACAGGTTCCTAATGAGCACAATTAAGTGTTCTGGAATTCCCATTCTTTGCCATGTTATCGATAATTTTTTATGATCCACACAGTCGAACGCCTTTGCATGACAATAAAACACAAGTAAACATCTTTCCAGTACTCTGTGCTTTCAGCCAGGATTCATCTGACATCAGCAATGATACCCGTGGTTCCACGTCCACTTCTATATCCAGCCTGAATTTCTGCAGTTTCTATCAATGTACTGCTGCAACTGCTTTTGAATGATCTTCAGCAAGATTTTACTTGCACATAATATTAATGATATTGTTTGATCATTTCCGAATTCTGTGGATCACTTCTCTTGGGAATAGGCATAAATATCAATCTCTTCCAGTCTGTTGGCCAGGTAGCTGTCTTCCAAATTTCTTGGCATAATCAAGTGAGTACTTACAGCTTTGCATCCGTTTGTTGAAACATCTCAGTTGGTATTCCGTCAATTCCTGGAGCCTTGTTTTTCCCCAGTGCCTTCAGTACAGCTTGGACTTCTTCCTTCAGTACCACTGGTCATGTGGTACCTCCTGAAATGGTTGAAGGCAGACCAATTATTTTTGGTATAGTGACTCTCTATATTCTTTCCATCTTCTTTTGATGCTTCCTGCGTCATTTAATATTTTCCCTGTAGAATCCTTAATATTACAACACGAGGCTTGAATTTTCTCTTCAGTTCTTTCAGCTTGAGAAATGCCAAGTGTGTTCTTCCCTTTTGGTTTTCTAACTCCAGGTCTTTGCACATGTCATTATAATACTTTACGTTGTCTTCTTGATCAGCCCTTTGAAAGCTTCTGTTCAACTGTTTTACTTCATCGTTTCTTCCTTTTGCTTTAGCTACTTGATGTTCAAGAGCAAGATTCAGAGTCTCTTCTGACATCCATTTTGGTCTTTTCTTTTTTTCCTGTCTTTTTAATGACCTCTTGCTTTCTTCGTGTATGCTGTCGGAGTTGGCTAGTAAGTAGTTATGTTGTCCTAAACAGTCTGACAACAAAGACTATAACAGAAGCATGAAAGATCTTCAAAAAATGCTGCCCTCACAGACAAAAAGCATATAGAGCTGGCACTTACTTCTATATGCCAAGCAATTGAGCTATAGTCCTAGCATCTTCTCAGTTAGGGAATTGTTACTATTCTCATTTTTATATTATGAAATGGAGTTCAGAGAAGTTAAGTAACTTGTCTAAGTTCACAGAGGTCAGAAGAGACGGAGCAAGGATTCAATCTCACATCTACTGACTCCACAACAGCCAGGCACCACCCTCATGCTCCTTATTCTAAGTTGACTGATTAACTCTACAGAAAGTGTTAAAAGCCTTCAAAAATATTTTAGTTATCTAGTGCTGCTATATCAGAAATACCATAAGTGGGTGGCTTTAAATAACAGAAATTTATTTTGTCATGGTTTAAGAGGCTAGAAGTCCCAATTCAGGGTGCTGGCTCTAGGGGAAGGCTTTTTCTCTCCATCAGCTCTGAGGAATTTCCTTGCCTCTTCTAAGCTTCTGTTCCTGGGCAAACTTCATGGGGTTGGGCATCGTTCCCCCCATCCCTGCTTGCTAGTTTGCATTTAATCTCTCTTGTATCTCAAAAGAGATTGATTCAAGATACACCCTACACTAATGTTTTCTTATTAACATGACAAAAACAACCCATACCCAAAGGAATTATAACCACAGGCATAGAGGATAGGATTTACAACTCGTATTTTTGGAGGACACGATTCAATACATAAAAAGAAGCAAACTGTTTCTTGGGATAGAAACAAATGGCTAAAAGGAGGCTCATACAGGAGTAGATGCTGAAGGAGAAAGATGAGTGTAATACAAAGTGCATTCACTACCAGGTGTCCTTGAGTGATTTTTCTGTTTCAGACAATAAAATGCAGACAGGCACTAGTAAAGGACTCTGCACAAGTAGGGCCCTTGACTTCATATTACGTGACAGGCACTGTTCTAAGCCTTTTTACAGGTACTAAGTCATTCAAGAATTCTCCTTAGATGTGAAGATGGCAAAACTTCAGCACAGTTACTTTGTACATATCATCGGGAAAGCCGGATTTCTAGAAAGGACATCACAGTTGGTAAATAGAGGGTCAGCAGAAACAGAAACCCTCAGTCAGATGGATTGACACAGTAGCCTCAACAATGGACTCAAACATACCAACAATCATGAAAATGGTCTATGACTGGGCAGGGTTCTGTTCTGTTACATATCAGGCTGCCTGGGGTCAGAGCCAACCCAATGGCAACTAACAACAAAAACAACTCATTCCATCCTTACAGTAACTCCTTAGGGCAGGTTCTGAGGCCCAGAGAAGTTAACACAACCTGTAAGTAAGATGGAGCCCTGGTGGCTCAGTGGCTAAAAGCTCAGCTGCTAACCAAAAAGCTGGCAGTTTGAATCCACCAAACATTCCTTGGAAACCCTGTAGGGCAGTTTTACTCTGTCCTGTAGAGTCGCTATGAGTTGGAACCGACTCCACGGCACACGCAACAACAGTCATAATGATCAGCTGATTTGCTTGTACCACTCATCAGTGGGAACAAAATGGTTGTTAGCCAAACTGTGGTTAAGATTCTGCCCTTGCCACAGATTCCTGAGCTTTTCGGCCCTCCCTCCCTCAGCCTGAGCCAGTGTAGAGTCTTCCTTGAAGCCCCTGCCAAGAATAGATTGGCCTCTGGGCAAAAATTCTCTGATCTATTGTCCTGTCACATCACTCTTTCATCCTACTTCCCACACTTGGTTCTTTTGCACAGTGGTTAAGCGCTGGGCTGCTAACCCACGAGCTACTCCATTGGAGAACAGGTTGCTATCGGTCAGAACTGACTTGACGGCAGTGGGTTTGGTTTTCGTTTTTTTATGAAAGAAAAACCCTTTTTAACTAACCCTTGAGATGCTTGCGGATCTGAAGGTCAGAGTATTCTCCCTATTGCAATAGTCCTCCCCCTCCCCTGCCCCGTAATATTACAGTAATTCTTTTGAATAAAGTCTCTCCTTACTAAATCTGGATTTGAAAAAAATTTTAAGAGCTTTTTATATGTAATGGAATATATATACATATATAAGGAGCCCTGGTGGCACAGTGGTTAAGTGTTCAGCTCCTAACCAAAAGATAAGCAGTTTGAATCTATCAGCCACTCCTTGGAAACCCTATGGGACGGTTCTACTCTGTCTATAGGGTCGTTATGAGTCGGAACCAACTCGAGGGCAATGGCTTTGGGTTTTGGTGGCACAGTGGTTAAAGCGCTTGGCTGCTAATCAAAAGGTCGGTGGTTAGCATCCTCCAGTCAGTTGCAGGGAGAAAGACGTGGCAATCTGCTTCCTTAAAGATTTACAACCTTGGAAATCCTATAGGACAGTTCTACTCTGTCCTATAGGGCTTCTATGAGTAGGAATCAACTCGATGGCAGTGGGTTTGGTTTTTGTTTATGTACATACATACACACAGGCACATATATGTAGAATCCCGGAGTGAAAATGGTTAATCCCCTTAGCTGCTAACTGAAAAGTTGGTGGTTTGAAACCATCCAGAGGTGCCTTGGAAGAAAGGCTTATTTCCAATGAAATTGTCATTGAAAAGTTTACAGAGTACAGTTCTACTCTGATACACACGGAGTCGCCATGAGTTGGAATAGACTCAACGGTAACTGATTTATGCTTATTCATACATATCTGTGTGTATATATGTACATATATGTGTGTATATATACACATACATGATGCATACAATATATGAAACACTCAATGCCTGTGGAATAGGAGACACAGTAAATATAGGCTGCCATTTTCATACACTGTGAGAATTTATACATTTTAGGAGTTGAGCGTCATCATTATTTCATATATAAGTCAAATTCAGATCACACAATGGGCAGTCCCTATAGTTATTTGATGCTATATAGCTTTTTCCAAAAGCACCTAAAGCTGAGAGACTGACAGAAATAGCACGAAGAGGAGTGTGGTCTCCGAAGGTCTTGCAGAGGGAGTCTTTCATCTGTTCTCGGCTGTTACCTGAAAGAAAACAGCTTCAAACACGTGCTCTTGCTGGTTAATGCCGGCTGTCTTAAAAGCCAGGTTGACATCTTGTCTGGCTTATGTTAAGATGTTTGCGGTGTCTTCCTCGGTGGCATGACGAAGTGGTGGCAGCCTCTGGGTTCCCTAAATGCACTTTGCTATTAGAAAGTCCTTTGTCATGTAAGAGGAGGCCTGGTTGCTCAGTGGTTAAAGCAATCAACTGCTGACTGAGAGGTCGGTGGTTTGAAACACCAGTGGCTCCACACGAGAAAGACATAGCAGTCTGCTTCTACAGAGATTTACAGCCTTGGAAACTCAGTGGGGTCACTGTGAGGCAGTATTGACTCAGTGGCAGTGGGTTTGGTTTAGTTTGCCATGCAAGAACAGTTAAACATTATGGGGAAAGAAGAGAAGAGAAAAGGAAGCTACAAAGTAGGTTAACAAAAAGTTTTAAAAAAAAGTAATGCATCATTTCATTGGTTTTTGAACAGCACCCTGATTTTCCTCAATGAATCATCCCTTTCCCACTATGGACAATATGACTTGGGTGGAACTGCCATTACCCACCACTCCTTCCCTGATAGAGGGGTGGGAATTGGCCCAGGGCTGGCTGATAAGCAGCTCCCATCCCTTTAGTGATAGTGATTGGTTCAGGATAAGCACTTGAGCCAAGCAGGCCAATGAGAATCAACACTGGGACATTTGCTGATGGAATTAGCAAATAGGGGCTCCTATTTCTGCTGACGTCACTAACTGGCTGGAATAAAAAGTTGGAGTGGTTGGCAGCCATCATGCCACCGCTTTAAGTGCAACTTCATTGAAAATGGAGCCGTGCAAGAGGAAAGTAGAGCTGAGAGACGGAGACAGTGAGATGGCATCGTTAAACCTCTGTATCGAGCCATGCCTGAGCCAGCCCTACCTCTGGAGTTTTCCTTTACAGGATCAATAAATTTATTCTCTCTTCCCCTCTCTCCTTCTCTGCCTTTCCCTCTCTTGGTTTTGGTTGGGATTCTGGTCATAGTTAAATGCGTTCTCAATTCCACTTTATGCCTGGCTCCAACCTCCCAAATTGTAGAAAGCTGCATCTCCCTGTAGACTCTGAAACCCTATTCAAAAAATTAAGCATAAGACTTCAGAATGATTCAAAGACTAGCGAACAGCTCAAGCAGAAGCTCATTGTCCTGGGGGAATCACTTCTTTAAATTAATAAAAATATCCATGTCTACACTGTGGAAAACAAACTCATTTTCCCAGGTTTATAAACCTCCAGATAGATACCCGACTCTATTAAGATGCTGACGGCTTTTACGAAGCTCTGCTGAAAAGAGGAGAAACAGATGCCTCCCTATGAGATATGCTCATGTGGCCTATGGGCCCCATTCATTATCCCGGAGGTAACACAAAGAACATTGAGGGTGTCAGAGAAGTGGGAAGAACAATAAGGGATCCTTTTCAAATCAGTTCACTCTTCAAGCCGAAGCAAGAAAACAATCAGCCAAGTCTTCATTGTGCCCATCCTGCCTTTCAGATGGAGAATACAAACCAAATTAGATTTGAAAAATAGGCTATTATCTGCCCTCATTGAGGAGAGAAGAAGCTACACATCACTTAGGAGTTGGTGTCCCGTTGACAGTTCCTGATAAAATAATTGTAGCTGCTGGGTAACTCGCCTTATGGTGACTTTTGTAGAAGTCCAGTGCTATTACTTATCTTTATAGATTATTTTTAAACTTCTGGGGTGATCAGCAAACAATTAAAAAATAATAAAGGGAAAGGTTTTACTTGGAAAATAACTGAATGAGGCATTTCTTCTTTGTCTTGCCACCAAACATTAATTTCATTTGTTCATTCAATACATATTTATTGAGCAACTGCTATGTGCCAAGCATCGTCCCAGGTCCTGGAGTACAGCAGACATGAATGCAGTCAAGGTTGCTGTCCACATGAAACTCATTTCCTAGTTGGAGACATGTTCTGAGCAGGTACGCATACAAATGATCATAAAAGAATGTGTAAGGCATAAGTGCTTTGATAAATACAAATATTGTAGTAAGAGAAGTCGCAGTGGTGGTTCAGTGGTAGAATTCTCACCTTCCATGCAGGAGGCCCGGGTTCAACTTCCAGCCAATGCAATGCATGCACAGCTACCACCTGTCCCTCAGTGGAGGCTTGTGTGTTGCTATGATGCTGAACAGTTTTCCAGACTAAGGTGGACTAGGAAGAAAGTCTTGGCGATCTACTTCTGAAAACTAGCCAATGAAAACCCATGGATCACAACACAGACATTTAGTTCCATTGCGCATGGGGTCGCCATGGGTCAGGGACTTCCTCGATGGCAGTTAACAACAACAACAACAACAACAAATATAAGAGTGACTGTTGGGTGTGGGCATCTTTATTTAAGTGATGAGGTAGTTAGGCTTCACTGAGGAAGTGAAGGAGGAGGGGCCCAGAACAAGGAAACAGGAAGTATAGAGTTCCATATTTAACAAACAAAAACACAGGACACCCAGTTAAATTTGCATTTCAGATAAACAACAAATATTTTTTTACACTCATTACCATAAGTATAAAATAACGTGTTTTATTTTTTATTTTTTCAATCTAGCAACCCTAAAAAGTACAAAGGCTCAGAAGTAGGACTAAGCTTGGTGTGACTGAGAATCAGCAAGGCTGGAAGGGCTGGAGTTTCAGGGTGGGAGGAAAGTGATGGGATATGAGATTGAAAATGGAGGCAATCAAGGTAGGCAGTTTGGGTTTTATTCTTCATGCAATGGAAAGCCAGTGTAGAGTTTTATACAGATGAATGTCATCGTCTGGCTTTTTCAGTTATTGCCCAGGCTGCTGATGCAGGAGACTAGATTGGGGTGGGTGGGAACACGGAGGCAGAGAGCCAGGTAGGAGGCAACTGCATAGGTCCAGTTGTGCGAGATGATTGGGCCGTCTCACTCCAGGGTGATAGATGGAGGTGAAAAGAAGTGATCTGTATCTGTTAGGGTGTTGAGTTGCAAGCCACAGAAACTGACTCTGGTCATCTTTAGCACGAAAGGGATATTTTGGAAGTACATATGAAGGCTGAAGAAACCAACTCTGATAATGGGTAGGAATTAAGGGAACATAAGTAACAGGAAGGAGTCCTTAAGTGGCGCAAACAGTTAAGTGCTCAGCTACTAGCTGAAAGGTTGGTGGTTCAAATCCACCCAGAGATACCTCAGAAGACAGGCCTGGTGGACCTGCTTCTGAAAGGTCAGTCTTGAAATCCCTATGAAGTAGTTCTACTCTGCACCAGGGTTTCAAACCAGTTGACTCTGGTTCGAACCACTGCTAAGAATTTGCTTTTCTAACAAGTTCCCAGGAAGTTATATATAAGAATCACCTGGGGATCTTGTTAAAATGTAGATTCTGATTCAGTATATCTAGGGTGGCAATGCAGATCTCAGTAGGGAACTTAATAGAAATGCAAATTCTCAGCATGGGTTTGAACCAGCATCAACTGGTTGGAAGCCCTGCTCTGCATACATGGGGTCACCATGAGTCAGAACAGAACAGAAACCCAGCCAAGATCATGCCATGAAAACAACACAGATGCCAGCACCACGCCTTGACCCTTCAAAGCTGCATTCTCCATGTTGTCATCTCCCTGTGAATATGTTTGCCCTGTCCCCGCATCTCCACATCATTCCCTTAAGATTCAAAGCCCTGGAAGGGAGGGGCCAAGATGGCAGACTAGTCAAATGTACCATACAATCGCTGTACAGCAGAGACCCAAGAAACCAAGTGAAACAGATGCAGATAACAATCTGGAATCCTGAACATCAAAAAGGAAGGATAAAGAATTGAATGAACACAGCAAAAAAAGGAATGAAACAGAGCAGAGGGGCTTTGCCAGCTATCTTGGCTCAACGTGGCCATCCTGAGACAAAGCCAGCAGCAAGCCCAGGTGAGGAGCACAGGAAGGCAACTTCATGGTATACTCATAAGCAACAGAGAAACTTTATAAACACACCCAGAGAGAAGTAAGCTGAGCAGATCATGATCTGAATCTAAGAAAGGAAAAAACAGAAAGCAACATGAGAATTCCAGGGATCCTGCTGTCCACAAAGCAGGGAGGGAGCCAGGATCCAGAGTCAGGTATACTCATGAGCATTGGTCCCTGACTTCCAAGGTGGGTGATGTGCACAAGGCGGTCAAACAATGAAGTGTCAGCAAGAGGTCCCCCATCTGACCAAACCCTGGGTGGTTCCCCACTATTCTTGCACTTGGTCAGGGGCAGGCCTTGACTGCTGTCTGCAGCAGATAGAAAATGCCCAGTCACCCACATTTGCTAGCCAAAGGGGCACATCCCTCTCCCCCCACCCTTCTGACTGGAAGCAGTGCAGGGTCCCATATCCCAGCCACCCCATCTAACTGGAGGTCATAATACAAGCCACCCCTTAACCCAGCCTCGTCTGCCACCCCCCTATACCCACCTGAAGAGTGGTAGTAAGTGCACTCCAGTACATTTACCCACCTGCCTCCCACACTCCCCTTCTGAAACAGGTGGTGAGCATCCCAGTGCTGCCAGACCAGTGACCAGAGCAGCATGCCCACCCTGCCTGCCTGGAAACATCAAAACAAAACAAGAAACCAGGACTAAGCAAACAAACATACAATAAACAAATATAATAACCCCTTAATGCCACAAAGACAACAGACAACAACAAATCACATAAAGAAGCAGGACAAGATGGCTCAACCAAGTGACCAACATAAAGGGCCAGAAAACCTTCCTGAGGAAGAAATGCTAATTGAACTACCTGATAGGGAATTCAAAACACATGTAATGAGTCAGAATCAACTCAATGGCAACAGGTTTGGTTTTTTGGTTTTGCCAAGAGATCAAGAAAGAGATAAAGGAAAACACGGACAAAATCAAGGAAAATATAGACAAAACTCTACAAGATTTCAGGAAAACAATACAAGAACAAAATGGCAAAATAAATAGATAATTTGAAACCAATAGACATACAAAAACAGCAACTAGAAATCCAGAAGATTAACAACAAAATCTCAGAAATAGATAACTCAATGGAAAGACATAGTAGAATTGAATCAATGGAAGACAGATTCAGTGAAGTAGAAGACAAATCCTTTGATACTAATTTGAGGAACATTCAGACAAAAGAATGAAGAAAAACGAAGAAAGCCAAAGAGTTATGTGGGACACTATCAAGAGGAATAATTTATGCATGGTAGGAATTCTAGAACAGGAAGAGACAAAAGAAAAAGCACAGAGAAAATTTTTGAAGATTTGCTAGCAGAAAACTTCCATAATACCATGAAAGATGAGAAGATATCTATCCATGAAACTCAACAAACCACATACAGGATAGATCCCCTAAAGAAAGTCTCCAAGACATATCAAATCAAACTTTGAAAAACCAAAGATAAAGAATCTGGAAAGCAGCTCAGGAAAAAGGAATTGTCACCTACGAAGGGGAACCAATAAGATTAAACTATGATTTCTTGGCAGAAACCATGTTGGCAAGAAGGCAATGGGTGACATATATAAAACCCTGAAAGAAAAAAAATTGCCAGCTGAGAATTATATATCCTAGCAAAACTGTCTCTCAAATATAATGGTAAAATTAGGACATTTACAGATAAATAGAAATTAGGGAAATTTGTAAAAACCAGACTAACCTTATAAGATATATTAAAGGGAGTCCATCAGATAGAGAACCAACAAAATCAGACAACAACCAGATACGAACCAAGCCAAAGAATTCTCAAAAATAAAACAAAGCTACAAGACAGAAAACAGGAAACCAGAGACCTCAATCTGTAAACAATGACAACTTCTATATAAAAGGGGGGAATAAATGGTGTAGCTACAGAACTTCCATATGGAGAGGAAGTTAAGGCAATATCAAGATGTAACAGGTTGTTTTAAACTTGAAAATCCTGACCCATTGCCCTCGAGTCGATTCCAACTCATAGCAACTCTATAGGACAGAGTAGAACTGTAAACTTAGGAAGATAAATGTAAATTTCAGAGTAACTACAAAGAAAGTTAATGAACCTACTCACCAAAATAAAAAAGAAAACCATAAAGACTCAGCAAATTAAAGTTAAAAGGAAATTAAAAGAAAATCCATAAACAAAAATAACTCAGTACAGAAAAGTAAGCAGAACAAAGAAACTGTCAATACCACAAAAAAAGCACAATCAAATGTTAACAGTAAATATATACGTATCAATAATCACACTGAATGTAAACAGGTTAAATGGCCCCATGAGTCTGTCAGTTTGTTGTACTGTAGGGGCTTGCGTGTTGCTGTGATGCTGGAAGCTACGCAGCCAGTATTCAAATACCAGTAGGGTCACCCATGGCAGACAGGTTTCAGCTGAACTTCCAGACTAAGACAGACTAGGAAGAAGGACCTGGTGGTCTACTTCTGAAAAAAATAGCCAGTGAAAACCGTATGAATAGTAGCAGAACACTACATGATATGGTGCCAGAAGATGAGCATCTCAGGTTGGAAGGCATTCAAAATGTGGCTGAGGAAGAGCTGCCTCCTCAAAGTAGAGTCAACCTTAATGGCATGGATGGAGTCAAGCTTTTGAGACCCTCATTTGTTGACATGGCATGACTCAAAATGAGAAGAAACAGCTGCAAACATCCATTAATAATTGGAACACAGAATGTGCAAAGTATGGATCTAGGAAAATTGGAAGTCATCAAAAATGAAATAGAATGCATAAACATCAATATCCTAGGCATTAGTGAGCAGAAATGGACTGGTATTGTCCATTTTGAATCAGATAATATGATATACTATGCTGGGAATGACAAATTGAAGAGGAATGGCATTGCATTCATCATCAAAAAGAACATTTTTATGGTTACAAGGGATGCAAGGGGGAGGGAGGAAAAGTCACTAACTAGAGGGTAGACATGTGTAAACTTTGGTGAAGGGTAAGGTAGTACATAATATGGGGGAAGTCAGCTCCACATGACCACGGCAAGGGAAGACACCGAGAGGTATACAAGAATAAAAGGCAACAAAGGTGAATACTATAATATACACAGTCTGCAAAAGCAGTAATAACAAAGAATAATTTATGAGTGGATACATAGGTGATATGTATGCTAAACAGGTGTGGGAGAGCACATGGGAGTACACTCACGTGCGTATATAAGTTTGGCTGTGGTTATTTCTACATACATATTCAAATGTGTAGCATGTATATTCATATAGAGAGAGAGCACACAGTGGGCACAGTCGTGGAAACAACCTAGACATAACCATAACCAAACACTTTGTGGGACTGAGTTACTGGGCTTAAAGGCTAGGGACCATACTCTCAGGTGACATCTAGGTCAATTGGCATAACATAGTTCATAAAGAAAACACTCTATTTCCTACTTTGGTGAGTAGCGTCTGGGATCTTCAAAGCTTTCCAGTAGCCATCTACAATACAGCTATTGGTCTCTTTCCATCCAGAGCAAAGAAGAGTGAAGAAAACCAAAGATTCAAGGAAACAATTAGTCCAAAGGACTAATGGGCCACAGGAACCACAGCCTCTACCAGCCTGAGACCAGAAGAACTAGATGGCTCCCAGCTACCACTACCGACTGCTCTGACCAAGATCACAATAGAAGGTCCTGGTTAGAGTGGGAAAAAAAATATAGAACAAATTTCAAATTCATAAAACGACCAGATTTACTGGTCTGAGAGAGAATGGATGAACCCCTGACGCTATAGCCCTTAGACACCCTTCTAACTTGGAACTGAAGCCACCTGTGGAGATCACCTTTCAGCCAAATAGTAGACGAGCCTACAAATAAACAATAACACGTGAGGAAAGTGCTGCTTAGAACAATCATCTACATGAGATGAAAACCACAACGTACGTCCAAAAGCAAAGATAAGAAGACAGGAAGGACAGGGAAACTGGACAAATGGAAATGGAGAACTCAGGGTGGTAACGCGGAGAGTGCTGACACATTGCAGGGAGTGCAACCAACATCATGGAACAATCTGTGCATAAACTATTAAACGAGAAACTAATTTGTTCTATAAACTTTCACCTAAAGCACACAATATGGAGCCCTGGTGGTGCAGTGGTTAAGAGCCACAGCTGCTAATCAAAAGGTTGGCAGTTCATATCCACCAGCAGCTCCTTGGAAACCCTATGGGGTAGTTCGGCTCTATCATACAGGGTCGTTACGAGTTGGAATCAACTTGACGGAAACGGGTTTGGTTTTTTGGTTTATATATATATTCAAAGCCCTGGGCCGGATCATCTGAGTGGCTGGTCCTTTTCACAGGCCCATCCCTTGGATGCCAAGGAGCAGGGAGAGGGACTGTATGCCTCTTTTGGGTTCTGCAGTGGGAGAATGGGGCTCTGCTTCCCACCATGACTCAGATTAAGAGGGATTGACCCCCTGTAAGAATCATGTTCAAACTGGGTGGCCCAAAAAAATGGCCAATATCCACTATATGGATCTTTGCTATTTTACCAGGAAAGTGACCAAAATATCATAATTCTGGGAACTGTCTATAATTTGTTAAAGAATAAAGATCATCGTGAATGGATGGATACTCTAAATGAAGAGAAACTTTAGGACTTCTGTCTAAAAATCCCACCCGTGTGAGCAGAGAAAGGAAAAAATAAGACTGATCTGTGGCATGTATAGGAAAGGCCTGTGAATTTTAATGGCTGGTAAGCATAATCTGAGTTAACAGTGAGCTGTGGTTGACAAAACAGCATAAATCCCCATGGAAACAAAACCAAAGGGGATTAGAAAGGAGGAACCGAGGGAGAAAACATCCTGCAGCTTATGCCTGATGCATACTAGACTCTGATATTTTTCCAGTATTTATTTTTTGGCAGACATGAATGATCTTAGTGTTCTGACCATCACTGAGCCCCCACTCTTTTCCAAAATATAAGGCTCACTTGTTACCATGAGGCTAAACAATGAAGTTGACACCTTCCAAGGAAGTTAAAGTCTTAGGCTCTGTAGTCAGACAGACCTGGACCAGCAAGTTATTTAACCTGTGTGTTATGGATTGAATTGTGTCCCTCAAAAAGATATGCTGAAGTCCTAACCCTGTATCTGTGAATGTGACCTTGTTTGGAGAAATAGGGTTTTTCTTTGCAGATGTTATCAGTTAAGTTAACAAAGTCATACTGGTGTAAACCAAAACCAGAAAACCAAACCCGTTGCCGATGAGTTGATTCCGACTCATAGTGATCCTATAGGACAGAGTGGAACTGCCCCATATGGTGATGTAGGGTGGTGTTTTATAAAAGGGGAAAACAGACATGGAGTTGGAATTACACACAAGGGGAAGAGGCCATTGAAGATACTCCTGTGAGCAGCAAAGGAACGCCAAGGATCGCGAGCAACCTCAAGAAGCTAGGAGAGAGTCTTACGTTAAAGGAAGATGATAATAAAACCAAACTGATACAGTTATTATAAGAAGTAAATGAGAGAAATCATGGACATTAATAAGTCTAGTCCCCAGCATGTGGTAATTGTTCAATAAATGTCAGCTGTTTCTTTCAAGAATGTTTCACAGCTTCTAAGAGCAGTGTCTCAGAATTGGACTGAGAGAGAGAGGCCAATTAACAGAGACTCACTGAATTGAAATATCTGCTTAAAACTCCCTAGGGAAAGAAAAGAAGCCTTGAAAATAAATGAATAATCAATCATACAAAGGAAAGAGACTAAAAGACCCAATATAACTCATTCCGCATCTCAGTAGAAGTGTGTCTTTGCATTAATAGGGTACTACTTAAAATTCCTTGGAGTCCCTGGGTGGTGCAAACAGCTCGACTGCTAAGTGAAAGGCTGGCGATTCAAGTCCACCCAGACTTGGAGGAAAAGCCTGGCAATCTACTTCTGAAAAATCAGCCATTGAAAACTTTATGGAGCACAGTTCTACTCTGACACACATGGGGTCACCATGAGCTGTAATTGACTGTACAGCAACTCGTTTCCAGTCAAAATTCCTGTATTTGTGATTCCACCCCAGTCAATAGGAGCTCCATAAACATTCAAAATAAATGTAGCGACAATCAACATGGATGTTGTCTGGCTACACTGAACGTGACTCTGGCTCCCAGTCCACCTATTTCCACCCAAAGACTCACTGCTGATCTTTTCAGTCTGTTATCTAGAAAACTAGAACCAAATAGTCATACATAAAATTCAGATCTTCCTTACATGTTCCACTCAAATCCCATTCCTGTGAAGCATTAGAAGACAAGACGGCAAAGTGGCTGTTAAATTTTTATGCAACAGGAGTGTTTTATAGAGGAGAAACTTGCCCATTACATCAAAAACAGAGTATTGGTGGCATAACTTACCAGTCATTTCCTCGATGCTTTGTGACAATATACCAAATAAATTCTTAACTTTATAAGGGTAAGGCAACAGTCGTCTTATTCATCTTACATTTCAATTTTTCATAAAAAGGAAAAATTAATCAGTACACCAAATGAAGAGGAGGCAACAGACCAGCTTTCTGAGCTATGGAGCCGCAGACATTTAAGCAGGAGATAAAAATAACGTGCCTTGAATTCTAGGCCAGGACTCCGAACAGTGTATACATTTCCCTGAAAAAATTGGTTTTTAATAAGCCACAGGCAAGGGCATGCTTGACTTGGCTGTATTTTCTGTGGGCTATCAAGTAAACCCTCCTTAATATCAAGCTTCTTTTTACCTCCTGCATTCAGCCAGGGCTCATCCTCTTCTCTGCAGGCACTCTGATGGAGACAATATTGAATTTCAAGCATTAGAAAGGAGCAATCAGGAATCAGATCCAGGAAAGGCTACACTCCTATTCATCTCTAAATCAAAGAACCAGCAGAAAGGAGCTTTGGTTGGTTTTAACGTTGTTTCTAGTGGACAATAAGGGCGTGTATGTGAGTTTAGCTTAATTAGTCCCGAACTACAGCTTTCTTCCATGTTATTTTGTCCACTGGGCTTCTCAATGATAACCTTTTTGTACTGAGTAGAATCACTTATTTCTTCAGTTGTTCATTGACCAATTGTTCATTCTATACACTCTTGAGTATAAGATTATGGTAGGGACAATGCTGGATGCCGGACAGGTATAGAACAAGTGCGGCCCTCCAGGAGTTCATGAAAAACCTAACTAATGTCGCTGAATTATACACGTGAAGAATGTTCAAATGGCAAACGATTTGTTACATACGTACTCACCACAATAAAAATGGGATCTGCTCAATTAAGTTTCCATAGTCCTCACTGTACCCTATTGCTTGTACAGAGCTTTGTCTCCGCCTGTATGTTACTCGTCTTGTCTTTTAAGGCAATGAGTTTGCCAACTCTTTTTGAAACCATAAACAGACATGCGTGTTGTGTGTGTGGAAGTGGAGGAGAAGGAAACACATTGTCACATGGTATATACAACTACTTGCAATATAAGGAAAGATCTAGGCCAAAAGACCTAGGGTAGGCTAGCTGTTAAGTGCTCAACTGTTAACCAAAAGGTCGGCAGTTTGAACTCACTCAGGACACCTCGGAAGACAGGCCTGGAGATCTGCTTCCAAAAGATCATAGCCTTGAAAACCCTATGGAGCAGTTCTACTCTGCACACACGGGGTCGCCATGAGTCAGAATCAACTCGATGGCAACAAAGAACAAGGCAAAAATCACTGATCTATTTTACCTCCAATTAACCAGTAATTAAAAGTTTGGACTTAATATCTACTTCCATCATTGAATGGGCAAAAGAGAAATGGAAATGCCGTTCAGAGCTTAGTTAACATTTAAATTATGCATCGTTGTTAGCTTTATAGATATTTTTCCTTTATTTTGTCTTACCCAGTAACCACAAAGTATATAGAGATACGTTCAGCTAAAACCCATGCTAAAAGCATAGAAAGCTTGCTCGTGAGAAATGCTAGATTTTCTTCAATGCCTGCCTGTGTAAACAGCATCACGTGGCTAAACTAGATCATTTTCAATCTCCTTAAATACT
This sequence comes from Dugong dugon, assembly GCA_030035585.1. NCBI lineage: Eukaryota > Metazoa > Chordata > Mammalia > Sirenia > Dugongidae > Dugong > Dugong dugon. Next base: position 3,706,176 of record CM057481.1, read on the forward strand.
TGGAGTTCATTTTATCTCACTACCGGCTCAGGTCAGGTAATTAAAGAGGAAAATAAGAAAAGTGTTATCCAAATTCAGTTTTATAATTCTTTTTTTTTTTTTTTTAAGTACAAGCCATTTTCTTCATGGTTTTATTTATTATTTCTCTCCTGGATGATTTCAGCATGATTTAGTATTTATTTTCCTTCAGTCTTCGACTGCTATTTTTCACATTGGCAGGAAAAATAGTTAATTAAAGGTTCATACTGGAGGTTGAGAATGTGTTTAGGAAAACAAACCATCTTCTCAATTTGAACTCTCCTCTAGACATTTTTCTTCATTCTTCTAATTAAAAAGTTACCATTAATTGCACTTCATTCTTCCTTTCTTGTACTTTTCCATCCCCTTCCAAGGAAAAAGCTTTTCCTCTTTATTCCCTACCACCGCTGCCAATGTCCCGAGGAACCCTGGTGGCACAGTGGTTAAGAACTCGGCTACTAACCCTAAGGTCAGCAGTTCAAACCCACCCAGCAGCTCTGTGGGAGAAAAAAACCTGGCAACCTGCTTCTGTAAAGATTACAGCCTAGAAAACCCTATGGATCAGTTCTACTCTGTCACATAGGGTCACTATGAGGTAGGAATCAACTTGATGGCATCCAACGACTTCCAGTGTCCCAGTGATGCTTAGTCTTTCTTGTCTTTGAGTTGGCTAAAGGAGTTAAGATCATAGACACTAAAATGTTACCAGTTGAGGGACTTTTTTTTTTTTTTTTTTGGTAACAAGCAGTTTGAAGCAAAGAGCCTAGGAAAGGCGTAACTTGAACAGTTATTTTCTCACCAGGAAAGTTTGTTCCTTTAAGGCAAAGCGACTCCTCCATCCACGTCAAGACCAGTCTTTTGAAATCAGTGCAACCTTTCTCAAAATTATGATTTCCACTCCGATGGTGAGAATTTTTGCAAATATTATGCAAAGCCTTAAAATGTCCCCAGTCTTTTCCTCTGACAGCTGGTTGTTCTGCATCATTTACTGCTTTCAAACAATGTTTTTTGAAGAGATGGCAGTTTTTCTGAGGAACAGTGATGGTTCATATAAGACATTTTTTCCTCAACCATGGATAAGAAAGATATAATTTTGAGATTGAGTTTCTTTCCTCTAGCATCTGAAAGATGAGTTGCCCACCACATGCAGTTACGTGGCTCAAGACAATTTCACAGCTATAGCAGCTACAAACTGATTGAAGAAGAGATATTGTTGGTATTTCATGAAAAGGTACGTGATGCATAATTCAAGAATATGGAGACATCGGAAAGAATTTTAGAAAGTACAACTATTTCTACTCAACCTTTGTTAAACAGTCTTTCCTTCCTATATATCAATTTGTTTGCTCTTTTTTTCACATCATAAGGAAGAATTTCTGGAGCAGATCAAGATCCATTGGCAATACAAAACAAAAAAATTTTTTCAGGCTTTATGACTGCATACATTTTCATCCATTCTGGTATTTTAATTAAGTTTTCTTTTCAAGGTAGAAATAAAAATAAATTTGAGGGGGTTTTTTTTGGAGGCAAATTACAAAAAAAAAAAAAAACAACTTCATTAAGATTATGATAGCTAAATGATGTATATACAATGCTTAACAAAAATAAACAAAACGTAATTTCCAAGATACTAGGTGTCTGGAGTTCTATTTGATGTAAATGTCCTAAGTTCAGGCCTAATTTTTAAGTGGTATCATTTTTAAGTCCTTAATGGTATTGGCTTTTTATTCATTATATTGCTTGACAAGTTACATTATATATATGTGAATATTTATTAAAAAATTTTACTAAATTTTGACTATCCCTATTGTTTCTATTTCCAAAACTATCAATGTTTATGATTTTAGTGGGTATTTTATTTAGATATTTGTTGTCCAAAAATAAACATTTGGAAACAATCTTTGGAGTTTGATTGATGAAGACAATCTGTAAAACTTAGAACAAACGCCATTCTGTCTGTCCGTGTGGGTGGGTCAGATGCGCTAGCTAACAGGAAGGTCTTCAGCTCCCTTAGTACCATCTTTTCTGATCCCTGTGGGTTATGATGCCCATCTGTCTTCTTTACCTCTCTCCTTCCTTCCATTCTTCCATCCAACCCACTTCCCTTCTTCCTTCCTCCCTCCCTCCCTTCCTGGCTTTCTGCCTTCCTTTTAACCAACATCTATTGAGCATCTGAGGAGTCCTAGTGGTGCAACAATTAAGAACTCAGCTACTAACCAAAAGGTTGATTGTTCAAATCCACCCAGAGACACCACAAGAGAAGACCTGGTGATCTGCTTGTGTAAAGATTACAGCCTAGAAAACCATATGGGGCAGTTCTACCCTGTCACATGGGGTCACTATGAGTCGGAATCAACTCTATGACACCTAACAACAACAATATTGACTAAATAATATGAGCCAGGATGTGAACAAAACAAAATCCTTGCACTCATGGAGCTTACAGCCCAGTAGAGGGAGGGAGATAGCAAATAAACTATATTTATATAATGATTGTAAAAAGTGTGGTTATTTTAAAAAAAAAAAAAAAGACTGAGTTTGGTGGTAAAGAATAGTAACCCAGTCATTGCCTTCGAGTCAATTCCAACTTATAGTAACCCTATATAGGACAGGACAGAACTGCCCCATAGGGTTTCCAAGGTTGTAAGTCTTTACAGAAGCAGACTGCCACAACTTTCTCCCGCAGAGCAACTTCTGGGTTCAAACCGCTGGCCTTTGGACTAGCAGCCAAACTTTTAACCACTGTTCCAGTAGGACTCCTTTGAAGAATGGTAAAAAACCCAAACCCGTTGCCGTGGAGTCAATTCTGACTCATAGCGACCCTATAGTACAGAGTAGAACTGCCCCGTAGAGTTTCCAAGGAGCAGCTGGTGGATTTGAACTGCAGACCTTTTGGTTGTTAGCCAAGCTCTTAACCACTCTACATCCAGGGTGCCTTAAAGAGTGATAAAAACAAAAACCAAACCTGTTGCCATCGAGTCAATTCTGACCCATAGTGACCCTACAGGACAGAGTAGAACTGCCCCATAGGGTTTCTATGGAGTGGCTGGTAGATTCGAACTGCCAACCTTTTGGTTAACAGCTATAGCTTTTAACCACTGTGCCACCAGGGCTTCAAAAAAGAATTATAAAAAACAAACCAAACCCCTTGCTGTGGAGTTGATTCCAACTCATAGTGACCCTGTAGGACAGAGTAGAACTTCCCCATAAGGTTTCCAAGGGGCGTCTGGTGGATTCAAACTGCTGACCTTTTGGTTAGCAGCTGAGCTCTTAACCATAGTGCCACCAGGGCTTAGCTAATCAAATAACTTATGGAAGACTTCATCTTGTCAATGAAAAAATAAAAAGGAAAATGAATATTTGTATCACAAAATTTTAAAAAATATGAGGGAAAACACTTCTCAATTATATAAGTATCTTAGTTGAAGGAGAATATTTTATTGTAAGCAGTATAGGAAAGCACATCAATGCATCTTTTTCATGACTGTAGATCCAGGCAAAACAACTTAGCCAACAACCATCACTGAGAACCTACTTTGTGTCAGGCACTGTTCAAGGACCTGGAAATGCAACAGTGAACAAAGCCAACACATAGCAGCTGTAATGCAGGGTCACCGCGTGCAGCTGCACAGGCTGTGCACTGCACAATTCTTGGGGCACATCTGCATGGACTATGATGTGCAGCCCCTGAGATGAGTGGTTGAATTGTCGTGTATTTTGGAAGTATTATAGGACTTCCTAAAAGATTAGAGATGGAACATGAGAGAAAGAATAAAAAAAAAAAGAAGAGCCAAGAATGACTCCAAGATTTTTGTCCTGAGCAACTGAAAGAATGGGATACTATTTACTGAGACAGGCTGGAAACAGTCTGGAGAGAAAATCAGGCATTCTCACATAGATGGGTTAAATTTGAAATGCTTATCAGAAATCCAAGTGGAAATGTCAAGTAAGTAATTAGATACTCGAATATAGAATTCAGCAGAGACGTTGGGACTGGAGATGTAATTTGGGAGTTGTTGATATATATTAGTAAAATGACTTGAGATTAGACAAAATCTCCTAGCATAATGGTTGTAATGGTTCCCAGTCCTGGCTATACATTGTAATATCATGGGGAGCTTTCAGAAAGTACTGATGGCTGAGCCCTATCCCAGATTAATGAAATAAAAACGCTGGGGGTGACACCAAGGCATTAATATTTTTTAAAAGCTTTCCACTTGATTCTTTAGAAGCATTTGAGAAACATTGACCTAGGGAGTCAATGAATTGGTGAAGGGATGTCTAAGAACTCAGACCCAGAAGACTCTAGTGTTCATAAATCAGGAAGATGAAGAGGAACCATCAAAGGAGACAGTGACTGAGGTAAGTGAGATTTAGATCAGGAGTCAGAAGCCTTTTCTGATAAAGGGTCAGATACAGGGACCTTAGCTACGAAAAACAGCGCCTACTGCAATTAGTTTTAAAGTACTGAGTGATCTCTCACAGGTGGTGATGGAAACTGCAGTGGCCAACAGAATCTGCTCATTAGCGCCCCCTCCTCCGGCAGCACCCAGGGCACATGCCTTACCTGCCATATCTTAGAGACACCTCTGGTCAGATAGTAAACATTTTTGGTTTTATGGGCCATATAGTCTCCATTCCTAGATTCATACACTAAATCTAGGAAAATTGAAAATTACCAGAAAAGAAATGGAACACATAAACATCGATATCCGAGGCATTTGTGAGCTGAAATGGACTGGTATTGATCATTTTGAGTCAGATAATCATATGGTCTACTATGCTGGGAATGACAACTTGAAGAGGAATGGCGTTGCATTCATTACCAAAAAGAACATTTCAAGATCTATCCTGAAGTACAACACTGTCAGTGATAGGATAAAATCCGTATGCCTACACGGAAGACCAGTTGATATGACTATTATTCAAATTTACACACCAACCACTAAGGCCAAAGATGAAGAAATTGAAGATTTTTACTAACTTATGCAGTCTGAAATTGATCAAACATGCAATCAGGATGCACAGATAAGTACTGGTGATTGGAATGCAAAAGATGGAAACAAAGAAGAAGGATCAATAGTTGGAAAACATGGTCTTGGTGATAGAAACGATGCCAGAGATCACATGACTGAATTTTGCAAGACCAATGACTTCTTCATTGCAAATACCTTTTTTCACCAACATAAACAGCGACTATATACATGCATCTCACCAGATGGAATACACAGCAATCAAATCAACTACATCTGTGGAAAGAGACATCATCAGTCAGAACAAGGCCAGGGGCTGATTGTGGATCAGACCATCAATTTCTCATATGCAAGTGTCATGGTTTAAATTATGTCCCCCCAAAACTATGTGTATCAATCTGACGGGGCCATGATTCCCAGAGTTGTGTGTTTGGCCTCTATTTTGTGATTGTAATTTTATGTTAAAGAGGACTAGGGTGGGATTGTAACACCACCCTTACCCAGGTCACATCCCTGATCCAATGTAAAGGGAGTTTCCTTAGGGTGTGGCCTGCACCACCTTTTACCTTACAAGAGGTAAAAGGAAAGGGAAGCAAGCAGAGAATTGGGGACCTCATACTATCAAGAAAGCAGTGTCAGGAGCAGAGTGTGTCCTTTGGACATGAGGTTCCTGCGCTGAGATGCTCCCAGACCAAGGGAAGACTGGTGACAAGGGCCTTCCTCCAGAGCCGACAGAGAAAGCCTTCCTCTGGAGCTGATGCCCTGAATCTAGACTTGTAGCTTACTGGAGTGTGAAAGAATAAATTTCTCTTTGTTAAAGCCATCCGCTTGTGGTATTTCTGTTAGAGCAGCACAAGATGACTAAGACAGCAAGTTCAAGTTGAAACTAAAGAAAATTAGGACAAGTCCACGAGAGCCAAAATGCAACCTTGAGTATATCCCACCTGAATTTAGAGACCGTGTCAAGAATAGATTTCACACGTTGAACACTAATGACCAAAGACCAGACGAGTTGTGGAATGACATCAAGGACATCATACATGAAGAAAGCAAGAGGTCATTAAAGACAGGAGAGAAAGAAAAGACCAAAATGAACGTCAGAAGATACTCTGAAACTTGCTCTTGAACGCCAAGTAGCTAAAGCAAAAGGAAAAAATAATGAAGTAGAAGAGTTGAACAGAAGATTTCAAGGGGCTACTCGAGAAGACAAAGTAAAGTATTATGATGACATGTGCAAAGACCTGGAGATAGGAAACCAAAAGGGAAGAACACACTCAACATTTCTCAAGCTGAAAGAACTGAAGAAAACATTCAAGCCTCAAGTTGCAATACTGAAGTATTCTATGGCGGAAAATATTAAATGACACAAGAAGCATCAAAAGAAGTTGGAAGGAATACACAGAGGCACTATACCAAAAAGAATTGGTCAGTGTTCATCCATTTCAGGAGGTAGCATATGATCAGGAACCAATGGTACTGAAGGAAGAAGTCCAGGCTGCACTGAAGGCATTGGGGAAGAACAAGGCTCCAGGAACTGAAGGAATACCAAGTGAGATATTTCAACAAATGGATGCAGTGCTGGAAGTGCTCACTCATCTATGCCAAGAAATTTGGAAGAGAGCTACCTGGCCAACTGACTGGAAGATCCATATTTATGCCTATTCCCAAGAAAGCCAATCCAATGTGGAATTTACTAAACAATATCATTAATATCGTATGCAAGCAGAATTTTGCTGAAGATCATCCAAAAGCGGCTTCAGCAATATATGGACAGGGAACAGCCAGAAATTCAAGCTAGATTTAGAAGAGGATGTGAAACCAGGGATATCATTGCTGATGTCAGATGAATCCTGGCTAAAAGCAGAGAATACCAGAAAGATGTTTACCTGTGTTTTATTGACTATGCGAAGGCATTCAAATGTGTGGATCATAACAAATTAGGGAAAACAGTGCAGAGAATGGGAATTCCAGAACACTTAATTATGCTCATGAGGAATCTGTACATGGATCAAGCTGCAGTTATTTGAACAGAACAAGGGGATACTGCGTGGTTTAAAGTCAGGAAAGGTGTGTGTCAGGGTTGTATCCTTTCACCACACCTATTCAGTCTGTATGCTGAGCAAATAATCCAAGAAGCTGGGCTATATGAAGAAGCACGGGGCATCAGGATTGGAGGAAGACTCATTAACAACCTTCGTTGTGCAGATGATACACCTTGCTTCCTGAAAGTGAAGAGGACTGGAAGCACTTGCTGACAAAGATCAAAGACCCCAGCCTTCAGTACGGATTACACTTCAGCATAAAGAAAACAAAAATCCTCACAACTGGACCGATATGCAACATCATGATAAACGGAGAAAAGATTGAAGTTGTCAAGGATTTCATTTTACTTGGATCCACAATCAACACCCTTGGAAGCAGCAGTCAAGAAATCAAAAGATGCATTGCACTGGGCAAATCAGCTGCAAAAGACCTCTTTAAACTGTTGAAAAAGCAAAGATGTCACCTTGAGGACTAAGGTGTGCCTGACCCAAGCCTTGGTGTTTTCAATTGTCTCATATGCCTGCGAAAGTTGGATGATGAATAAGGAAGACCCAAGAAGAATTGATACCTTTGAATTGTGGTGTGGGCAAAGAATATTGAATATGCCATGAACTGCCAAAAGAACTAACAAATCTATCTTGGAAGAAGTAAAACCAGAATGCTCTTTAGAAGCAAGGATGGCGAGACTAAGTCTCACATACTTTGGACATATTATCCAGAGGGATCAGTCCCTGGAGAAGGACATCATGCTTGGTAAAGTACCTGGTCAGCAAAAAAGAAGAAGACCCTCAACAAGATGGATTGACACAGTAGCTGCAACAATGGGCTCAAGCATAGCAACAACTGTGAGCATGGTGCAGGACCAGGCAGTGTTTCGTTCTGTTGTGCAGAGGCTCACTATGAGTCAGAACCAACTCGACAGCACCTAACAACAACAACCACGACAGTCTCTGTTGCCACTACTCAGCTCTACCATTGTAGCATGAAAGCAGCCTTAGACAGTACGTACATGAATGGATGTGGTTGTGTTCCAATGAAACTTTATTTACAAAAACAGGTGGTGGGCTAGATTTGGCCCGTGGACTATAGTTTTGGATTAGTCCTGGTGGTCCCTTAGTCAGATTGTGATGGTGAGCTGGTGGAGTGGGAATAAACAAGGAACACACAGAGTGCCGTGGGCCCCTCTTTAGTGACTGATTAAGATACCAAGACCATTGGAGAGGTGGTTACTGGCCGTGTGGGCACCACTTACTCATTTAAATACTCCAAATATTTTTAATAAAATCTGTTGTGCCCAATATAATGTTTGTAGGTAGGGATTTAACAATAGGCATTGATGTTTATAATTTCAAAAAAGCCATTTTTTCAAGTAAAATACACAAAAATGAGAGAATATGCAATTTAAAACAACGCCATGAACAAATTGGTTAATGTATTTTCTTTTAATGTTGTATTTAGGGCTTCTTTCAACATGGGGTTGCGGGGAGAGCATTGTTCTCTGAACACCTCCTGTTTGTGGTTTCCCTAGAGAAATTTAATTTTACGCTACACTTGTGAAACTGAGGCAGAATGTATTCTACCTGATGGATTGTCCCAGAGTCATAGGGGTAAAAACACATTACTAATGCTGGAACCAGAAGCCTCTGGAAAATTGTGAAGAACCCGTTCAAAATGCAACTTCCCAGACAAGGGGAAAAAAAATCACAAGGGGGATGATTCTTTGGAGACCCAGACTGTTGCTTTCATTCCGTTAGCAACCAAATGATTACGATAATGATGGTAATGTGCAGATTCATAGGACCTCTAACTCAAACACTTGAAAGGGCTTTGGAAACCCAAATCATCCTGTGACTAAAAAGCATACAATCTACAAAGACACGAAGGAAACAGCAGCAGCAGTTTAAAAATAAGTGATTGTTCTAAGTGGTTGAAGGGCAGGGAAGGTAGAAGTAAATCCTAGAGGCAGAAATCCCAAACTTTGGCAAACCCTACACACAGCTGAGGTGTCAGTCATCATGCGTCCTTGCAGGGCTAGAACTCAAGAGGCAGCCTGGAGACTTCTGCTCAAGGTCTCTAGAAGAATCTTTATACAATGAGGCATGATACTCATTGCCATCAAGTTGATTCTGACTCATGGAAACCCCATGTGATACAGAGAACTGCTCCATAGGGTTTTTATTGGTTGTGATCTTTATGGAGGCAGACAACCAGGTCTTTTGCCTGTGGCACCACTGGGTGGGTTCAAACAGCCAACTTTTCAGCTAGTAGCTGAGTACAAACCATTTGTACCACCCAGGGGTTTGGGGCTACAATCAAAATCAAATCAAATCCGTTGCCGTCACATTGATTCCAACTCATAGTGACCCTATAGGACAGAGTAGAACTGCCCCATAGGGTTTCCAAGGAGTGGCTGGTGAATTTGAACAGTCAACCTTTGGGCTAGCAGCCAAGCTCTTAGCCACTGTGCCACCAGGGCTCCGATAAAACCAAAAAACCAAACCTGTTGCTGTCGAGTCAATTCTGATTCATGGCGACCCTACAGGACAAAGTAGAACTATCCCACAGGGTTTCCAAGGAGCGGCTGGTGAATTCAAACTGCCGACCTCTTGGTTAGTAGTAGTAGCTCTCCAACAGGAATCAGCAAATTGAAAGTACAGAAAGCAGCTAATCAAATCCTTCACAACTCTTCAACAATGTACAGATGGGGCTAATCAAGCAAGACTTGGATTAGAAATCAACCAGCATCTATTGAACACCTACTGTACACCAGTTCTCCATTGGGTTGTGATATTAAATCTTGATATTAAGTCAGAATAGAGTAGGAGACTTCCACTTCTGGCCAAGATGGACTAGCATCTTCCTCCCAGGACCTCCCTCTTAAAACTAACCTACTCTGGACCTAACGCAACATAGCAGCATTGGAAGACTCTGAAAAGTGGAAAAAGGCAGACTGCCTAAGTTTTCCTTACTGCTTCTCCTATACCCGGCACAGGGCGCTGCAGAAGACTCCAACCCTGACCTATCACTAAGTACTAACCAAAACAAACAAAAAAAGGTCAAGAAATGCCCGTTTTCCCTAACCAAAAACAAGGAAAAGCGTGGACTAACAACAGAAAATCTTTTTGGCCATGCCCCACCCTGCACCAGCCAAACATCAACAGAACAATTCACCATCCCCACCTTTCACCCCTGCCAGGGTTCAGTGCAGTCGAGCAGGAAGCTGATCTTCCATTCCTCAACCAGCAACTTGAAGAAGCAGGCTGCCTTCTCGCTGGGTGGTGCTATTAAACCAGCGGGGGACTTGGTTCTGATTTCTATCGCTATAGACTAATTTTGTCTGTTTTTGAACTTCATGTAAATGGAATAATGCAGTGTATATGGTTTTGTTCCTGACCTCTTTTGTGTAACAAATTATTTTTGAGATTTATCCAAGTGGTTCTATTTATCAGTAGTTGGCTCCTTTTGGAGCCCTGGTGGCACAGTGGTTAAGAGCTATGGCTGCTAACCAAAAGGTCAGCAGTTCGAATCAACCAGCCACTCCTTGGAAACCTTGTGGGGTAGTTCTACTCTGTCCTATAGAGTTGCTATGAGCCGGATTCCACTGGATGGCAACCGGTTTGGTTTGGTTTTGGTTAGTCCCTGGATGGTACAAATTGTTAATGTCCACTCAGTTGCTAATCAAAAGGTTGGAGGTACAAGTCTACCCAGAAGCACCTCGGAAGAAAAAACTGGCCATCTACTTTAGAAAAATCAGCCGTTGAAAACCCTATGGAGCACAATTCTACTCTGACATGCGCGGGATCGCCATGAGTTGGAATTGACTCGAGTGCAACTGGAGGAGGTGGATCATATTGTATGGATATACACAGTTTGTTTATTCATTCTGCTGCTGGTGGACATTTGTGTTGTTTCCAGTTTGGAGCTATTATGAGTAAAGCTGCTTTGAACATTCTGTACAATCTCTGTATCCATATAACTGATCTTGATTTGACCATATAGCTGACAATCCAGATAAATATCAGTACCCTTGTCATATTCATCTCTTTTGGCCATCTCCTCTGACTAAATTAACCAGATAATTGTTAAATTTTATCTCACTTCATGTTGTTCATAGTAAGTCTCAACAGAAAGAAAAAGAATGAGAGAATTGGGTGAAATGAACCCAGTGGGGTCAAAAGACGCTGTTTCAGTTCAAGCTAGTCGTATAATGAAGAGATTGATATTTCACTAATTCAACCCACTTACTGAATACAACCAAGTATCAACATAAAGATGAACAGGATGCTGTCCTTGCTGCTTATGGGCTCACAGCCAAGTTACTTGATAATTTGAAAGCTAAACCATTTAATTTGAGGGAGTTTGGGGGTTGGGGGGACATCTTGTTGAATTCTCAGTCTTGTGAATGCTATTTTTGGATGAACATTTTCTGAAGTTAGAAGTGATTAAATTGCATGCTGAGCAAGGAAACTGACACGCTTTTAAGACTGACAAACTGAAGGGAAAGATAAGGATGTAAATGATCTCTGTTCTTTGGGAAGCACAGGGCGAAGCTTTGTGATGAGCAGAGTGCCAGTTCGTCTTTCATTTATGGGCAATTCCTGAAGTACTCTCATCTCCCCTCAGTGAAAGAAAGACCAAGGGTGGTAGGTGAGTTGTGTTTGAAACAGACCCAGTGACGTAGAGAATCTGCTATTCGTAACAATAATACAGGATTTGTGTCGGGTAAACTCTGAACCAGGGGCAGATTATCTAATAGGCAAGTTAAGTACAGTGCTTACTTTGCTTGCCAGATCATCTGTAGTGAAATTGTTCAATACAGATTAGTAAGAAAGCACAAGCAAGCCCGTGCTTACCTTGCTTACTGGGTCATCTGCCCGTGTCAGGGATTGTAAATTTGGAAAGAGGCTTTGATCCTGCAGGAAGGTGCTGCAGGGTTGAGAGAGAGATAGATGCCAGCCAGACCTAGAAGCAGAACCTTTGATGTGGTGCAAAAACATGAAGTTGTTCACTACAGAAGATCTGCCTGTTGGATAATCTGCCCCTGCTGGGAACCTAGCCACATTAGCCACACTGGAAGCTTAATGGGCCCCTAGGGAAGGGGATGGGATGCTGGGGAGAAGCTAGAAATCATGGGTAAAGATAAAAATCGGGAAGATGCTATTGCTGGGATTCATTTTCCTAACGTGTTTTTATTTTTATTTATTTATTTATTTTTGATCACGGGTTCCAGACATTCTAATTTCCAATTCAAAATGCATTTTTGCAAGTTTTCCGTTTGAAATGTCGTGACTTTCTGGCTCCTCATCTAGCAGCAATGGGCAACATTTGTTAAATTATGGCGAGGTACGGTACCAAATCCTTCTAACAGAGTTTTGTGGGGCCGGCATCAAAGCCATAAGTAGGAATCTGTACTAAGCCTTTCAGAGCCAAAGACCTCCTGTTAGATGCTGCTAAGTGCTCTTCATCTTTATTACAAGAGAAGTGACTCAGCTGTGAAAGTCCTGCAGAAAGGAGTCTACACGCAACGGGCAGCATTTCTAAAGCCTTCAGGCTGATTACGCTGCTTCTCCGGGGAACACTAAAGGAGGAACTTGAATTATCTTGTTTCTGAGAAACTCTGTGGACTCAAGTCCTCAGTTGCTTTACTGTGGCCTTCACGATCTGCTTTTCTGTTGATATGATGAATCTTTGTGCTGAAAGTTCACTTAAAGTACAATAAAGTCTTGATCAACTGAATTAAAAATAGAAGTTGCTTGCCTCTCATACATTCTGCAGATTGCCTTTTTGCCCATTAGCTGATAATGGTTTCTTTTTCAATTTACTTGGCTTTGCAGTTTTCTGGATCTTTCTGAACCCTCTCTGCACCCTGCTTGTACGTTCTGCATTTGCTCTACTACTTCCATATGGTTTTTGTTGGTTGTTTTTGTTTTTATTTTTTGGTAGGAAGGATGATTCCAACAGAAAAGGGACCTCATGTCAGGTAGGAATGTAGATCTCATCTGTTGTTGTTGTTAATGTTGTTAAGTGCCATCGAGTTGATTCTGACTCATAGCAACCCCATGGGACAGAGTAGAACTGCCCAATAGGGTTTTCTTGGTTGTAATCTTTATGGGAGCAGATTGCCAGGTCTTTCTCCCACAGAGTGGCTGGGTGGATTCAAACTGCCAACGTTTTGCTAGCTGAGCACTTAACCGCTGCACCACCGGGGATCCTTGGATCCCGTCTACCTCCTGTGTAAACCCATTAAGTATCCCCCAGGCACATCTCAGAATTATGCTTTCAATCATTTTTAAACTACCCATTGGCATGTGGATCATAGAGGCTGCAACTGATTCTCCCTTTGAGATCTTGTGTGACCTTGACGTTTTTAGTTACTAAAGGTAGAACATCCCTTAAATCTGTTTTCTAATCCAAATAGAGTGTTAACCACTAGCCTGACCCCTTAAGCTCTGAAGGCCAAAGGCAGCTGCAGCCATTCCAGCCCGGAAGAAATCTCCTACCTTGTTCTTACTTGTCGCATCTGATGATGGTGCCAACTTAAAACGGAACCTAGAATCCAGAAGGCTCCACAATTTTGCTGTCTTATCCTGATCAAAACTGCACCCGAGACAAGACCTGCATGGTCTGAAACCGAACTCATGACCATTTGCTTGACCCCAGGTTTTCTCACAAGACTTGAATTGGTGATTAGTTCTATTACACTCACTGTCTTCCCAAACAGAAACCTATTCCTTCATTTTATTTCTGTTGTTAGCTGCCAAGATGTCAGCTCCTACTCATAGTGACCCCATGTACAACAGAAAAAAATGTCGCCCACTCCTACGCCATCGTGATGGTCACTGGTACGTTCAAGTCCATTGTTGTAGCCACTTGGTATTCAGAGTGACTTCCAAGCCACAGGGCTCATTTTCAGCGCCATATTGGACAATATTCTGTTGTGATCTATAGGGTTTTCACTGGCTACTTTTCGGAAGTAGATCGCTAGGGCTTTTTTCCTAGTCTGTCTTAGTCTGGAAGCTTCATTGAAACCTGTTCACCATGGATGATCCTACTGGTATTTGAAATACCTGTGGCATAGCTTCTAGCATTACAGCAATATGAAAGCCGCTACAGTATGACAAACTGACAGATGGGTGGTGGATTTAGTTCTACTATGTATCAATAACTACAAAGGATTTTAAAAAAATAAACAAGATACCTTCCTTCATTGAGCTTACATTTTGGTAGACAATAAACAAAAACATAAATCAACAATATTCTTTTGGATCATGATAAGTACTATGAAGAAAATAAACGGGGTGACTTCATAGAGGTTAATGGTAGGATCCTACTTTAGATAAAGTGTTTGGAGATCTTGGATTGTTTTGAGGAGCAAATGAGAAAATAAGGGCAAATGCTGCACAAATAGATGTTTTACTCTTATTTTATAGTCAGATTTTGGAACATGTATCAAACAGGTTTATCAGGAAACAGATAGTATGCTGAAATGGGTTTGGGGGGAAGTTTTATGAAGGGACTACAATGTTGTGGGTAGGGTGAAGGAAAACCAAAAAGAGACAGCAGTGCTCCCCCCACCAAAGCTAGGCATGAAGAGACAAGAGGGGATGGGTTTCTGGAACTTGGAGAGGGTTGCTTTGGTTTTAAGAGGGATACCCAACAGGAGCAGTGGCCTTAAAAAGAGAGCACAGGATCATTCATTAACTGGCAAGGTGTGATCCAGAGAAATAAAGACCCCAACCTCAGTTTCCTCCTGGTTTTCCAGTCTCCCCCATTGCCCCATTACTAATGAAACCCAACCAGAAGCCAGAGATCAAGGCATCCTGGATGTTGCAGTCAACAGAGATCAGCCTCCCAGTGCGTAGAGCAAAGTAGAGAAGGGTAGAGATGTATATGGAGGGCCAATGGAAAATAATCATCACAAGATAAAATGAACCAGATTCTGACACTGGTAGATGTGATCAAGGAGTCTCTGGGTGGTGCAAATGGTTAAGCACTCAACTACTAGCCAAAAGGTTGGTGGTTTAAATCTACCCAGAGGCACTTCAGAAGGCAGGACTGGTGATCTGCTTCCAAAAGGTCACATCCTCGAAAACCCTATGGTGCAGTTCTACTCTGCACGCATGAGACTGCCGTGAGTTGGAATCGACTCAATGGCAACCAGCAACAACAACAGATGTGATCCACCATTGTGGAAACGTTGAAGTTGCAATTGCTGTCAAGTCCATTCCGACTCATAGAGACCCTATAGAACAGAGTAGAACTGTCCCATAGGGTTTCCAAGGAGCAGCTGGTGGATTCGAACTGCCGACCTTTTGGTTAGCAGCCAAGTTCTTAACCACTGAAGGCAAATATTCAACTGAAGGATGAAGGAAACCAATCAAATACACAACTAATGCCTCACCATAAAAGTGACCCAGGCACAGAGGCAGTTCTTGGTGTAGAACCACCGAGACTGCCTTGGTAGTTCAGTAACTGAAGTCTTTCCCATGAAGTGTCATTCCACAGCAAATCCTGTCATAATGGGATTGTACTGTGTAATTTTTTAGGAAAATCAAGGCATCCTGACAATTGTAACAGCAAACATCTTATAGCAGAGTGCAGCAACCATTTGAGTCACTATTTGAGACATTCAAGATGACAAGAAGCTTTGGAAGCTTAAGCTGTAGTTTATCCAGGATAAAATAAAAATTGCCTCCTGGCTGGTCTTGCATAAATTTGGATTGCAGGTAATAAGTGACAAGATGGATTTTCCTTTCTAGTGAAATCACTTGTTACCCTTCAGTCCACCTTCAATTACTTGTGCTATCTTTAGCATTCAAAATATATTTCTATATATACACCAGATCATAGGAAACTATTTAAGGGCCAGAAAGAAATTTTATTTTCCTGATGTTCTGTACCCAATAATTTCAAAGTTATCTATTTGTGGTGTATTTCTATTCAAATAAACTCTATAGCACAGCAAATATTTATTGAATGCCTATCCTGTGATCGATTCAGGCAAAAATTGCACATGATAAAATTTCCTGTGAAATGCTCCCAACTCGCCCAATGTGTATTGAATAGTATGTGTGACTATTGTGGTTACAGCCCTGTATCAGTTTATCTCTTCATTAATCAGTATTACTCCATGACTCTCAACTGATACTTGAATTTCTTCCCTTGAGGATATTGGCATAGTATCACCACCTATTTGACTGTCTACTTGATTAATGTATTTTAACTCTTGGCCAATGGTTGTAAGGCCATTAGAATCATCCACATATTCTTTCCAAGGATTTTGCCCATATGATTGATTGTGACAGGCTTACTTGCACCCAATGACTGTTTAAAATCAGAGATGTAATTGAGCCATTGCAAGCTAGCTTAGTTGAAAACCTGGAAGTTAGAATTGTCTAGTTATGACTACTGTACCAGCTACCACAGAGACACGAAAATGATCCTCATGAAGTTTCTGAGCTCACAGAGACCCCAGCCTAATGTGTGAGGGAGACAGTACAAAACCGCTAAAACACAAAGGAGAGGTAGTGTCTTAGGCTGGATTCTCTAGAGAAGCAAAACCTGTGCAGCATAAGAATATATAGAGAGAGATTTATATAAAGGAAATGGCTCACGTGCTGTAGAGGCTGGAAAGTCACAAGTCCGTGGGTCAGGCTGGAGGCTTCTCCTGACTCACGTAGCCTCAGGTGCTGGCAAATCCAAGATCTGAAGATCAGACGGCAAGCCTCTGGGTCACAGGCTGTGGAGGCCAACAGATCCCAAGATTGTCAGGTAAGACAGCAAGTCAGCTGCTAGCTCAAGTCCCAAAAACCAGAGGTCGGGTGAACAGGAGCCAGCTACGGGATCCAGAGCAAGCAAAAGCCCTTGAGCCTTGTCAGAAAGTCCACCTATATTGGATACAGGCCACACCCCCAAAGAAACTCCCTTTCAACCGATTGGTTGCTCATAGCAGATCCCATCATGGAGATGATCACATTATATCAGAAGTCATTATGGAGGTGATTACATCATTAAAGAGCTACCAAACTATATCAAAACTGCCAAACGACTGGGGATCATGGCCCAGGCAAGCTGACACACAACCTTAATGATCACAGGAGTGAGTGTTTTAAGCAAAGCAGAGGAAGGGGCTAAAACTGGGGAATCTGAGAAGGCTAAAGGGAGGAGGTGGCGCTTGAGCAGGACCTTAAAAGATTGGACTTCAAAGGACAGAAATGGAGAGACAGGAGAGTTCAGACAGAGAAAACATAAGCAAAATCTCAGAGGTGGGAAAGGGCAGAGGTGTTTCGGGAATGTGGGTTGCTACTGCTAGGGAACGGAGTGTAAGGGGGATTGCAGTGGCAAGAGCAAGGCCAATAGAATAAAAGAGATCTGGTTGTGAATCCCAGCTCTGCCTCTTATGTGACCTTGAGTGGGCCACTCAACCTGGCCAAGACTCAGTTGCCTCGTCTTTTGAATGGGGAAGATCGCAGCACTGTTTCACGGGGTGGCTGTTAAATGAGGTGACGTGTTCATTGAATACTAATATCCTTCCCTATACCTTATATTTCTTCTGAAATCACTATACCTTCAACTAAAGCAAAAGCAGGATTTAAATACTGATTTTTTTTATGTATAATAACAGTTAACATTTATTGATCAATCAATGTATGCTAGACCCTGAGCTAAGTATTCTGTATGCATCCTCCATGAGTCGTATTCTATTATCACACCCATTTTTTCAGATGATGAAACTGGGGCTTATAGAGGTAAAGGAAATGTCCCAGGATGATTAAGTGGTAGAGCAGGAATTTTAAGCCTCAGTGTCTTAAACACGACACTGAGTTATGTCCTATAAAGTTCATCCATTAAGTCAACAAAAACGCACTGAACATACAGTAGGTGCCAGGCACTGCTCTGGGTGCTGTGATCCATCCATAAACCAAAGAGGCAAAGATCTCTCCTCATGACCTTACGTCCTGGGCAGAAAGAAGGCTATAAAGAAACGAATAAGCAAGTTGTATAATATTTTCAAAGGTGGTAGGTGCCAGGGAGGAGAAAAGGCAAGGGGAGCAGTGGAGAGTGCTAGAGGGGGTTACGATGCTTTAGATAGGGTGATCACGAGGGACACATGGCAAAGGTGACAGTGAGTGAACACCTGAAGCAAGTGACGGAGGATCTTCGAGGACATCTGGGGGAGAGCTTCCCCAAGGAAGGACGGCAGGTGAAAGGGCCATCATGTGCCAGCAGCCTGGTGTTCTGTAGAAACAGCAAGGAGGTCTGTGGCTAGAGTGGGGTGAGGGAGGAGGAGGGCAGCAGGTGGGAGGTCAGGAAGACAGCAAAATGCTGCACATCGTAAAGTCTTGGGGACCATGGTAAGGACTCCAGCTTTTCTGACAATGAGCTGGGAGTCGTGGGCCGGGTTTGAGCAGAGCAGCTGCACAGTCTGACTCAGTTATAATCTGATCACTGCCTGCACTGTGGGGAGACCGTTTTGCGGGCTGTTGCAGCCATCCAGACACGATGAAGATGGCTTGGGTGGTGGCGGCCGTGAAGGAAGGGACCAGTGGTGGCATTCTGGATATACTTTGAAAGTGGAGCCAATAGGGTTTGCTGATGGGCTAAATGGAGGGTGTTAGAGAAAGAGAGGAATTGGCAATGAAGCCAAGCGTTCTGTCGTTGTAACCTCCACGGTCAGATTGCTCTGTGTCACTCCATTCATCGCTTATTCTCTCCCACTGAGTAGTTTACTATAGGAGTCCCTGGGGGGCTCAGATGGTTAAGTGCTAACCCAAAGGTTGGTGGTTCAAACCCACCCAGAGGTGCTTCAGAAGAAGGGCCTGGTGATCTGCTTCTGAAAATTCACAGACTCGAAAACCCGAAGGAGCAGAGTTCTACTCTGCACACACGGGGTTGCCAA
This sequence comes from Dugong dugon, assembly GCA_030035585.1. Lineage (NCBI taxonomy): Eukaryota > Metazoa > Chordata > Mammalia > Sirenia > Dugongidae > Dugong > Dugong dugon. Next base: position 3,725,109 of record CM057481.1, read on the forward strand.
GAGTTGGAACTGACTCAACGGCAACTAGTTTTTTGTTGGGTTTTTTTTTTGTTGTTGTTGTTAACTAATTTACTTCACCAAGAAAGGGAACGTGGCTCTCCCAGGACTCTAGGATAATCGCCCAGGGACGGAGAAAACAAGGAGCACAAGGGTGCCAGCCTAGAGGGTCAATGGTGGCAGTGTTACAGCGGAGGTGCATTGCTGTATTGGCCCAAATGGAACAATAGCTGCCTCGTCAGGTTCCCGAGCGCACGCAAGGCTGTTCAGTCTATGACTGAAGAGGGAACCACTGACAGAGCGTGGAATATCTATCTTGGGAGATTTGCTACCAGTTTTGCTTTAATTACTCTCCATTCTTTAAGAGGCAGAAATATACAAGCTTCTACACTCAGTCCTGTTTTCCCTCTGCGTCTGAGAAAAAACCATTCTCTCCTTCTTAATCTCTTCCTGGAATCCCTGGGTGGTGCAAACTGTTAAGCACTCAACTGCTAACCAAAAGGTCGGAGGCTCGAGTCCACCCAGAGGCACCTTGGAAGGAAGCCCTGGTGATCTGCTTTTGCAAGGTCGCAGCCTTGAAAGCCCCATGGAGCGGTCCTACTCTGTACGCACAGGTCGCCATGAGTCAGAATCTATTGATGGCAACTGGTTTTTCGGTTTTGTTTTTAATCTCTCCCTACCCCATCAACCACCCAAACACATGCGTCTTCTCCTTGAAGAGAATCTGGATTTCTGTATCCAAGTGGACCTTAGTGCCCACCGCTAATCAAGGGAGAAGTGGTGCCCCTTTTGGGCCAGGTGCTTTCACATGAACCATTAAATGAGGGCATCCCAGGGGAGAGAAGGGAGGAGCCCATGCCCTGGGGACTGACCCTCCCATCAGCTACTGTGTGACCTGGGATAAATGACTTCACCAGGAAAGCTCCCTTCCTCATCTATATCCCAGTGGACCTTGACAACGTCTACCTCTTATGAGGAGTGATTGAAATAATGCATGTTTAAGTCCCTTAACCCAGTGTCTGGCACATAAAAAGTGATCAATGAATATTGTTTACTATTTCACTATTTATGACTGTTGCTATGTTTGTGATTATTAATAAGCTTAATTAAGTGCCTGGGGTTAAGAAAAGGCCCAATAAATGTTAATCCATTTCCTTCCCCTCTCAGCAAACTTAGATTCAGAGAGTCTTCCAAAACTGGAACAAGTTATAATGACTCCTCTGCAAAAGATGTCTTTAAAATGTTAAACAGCACAGATGTTACTTTGAGAACTAAGGCGCCTGACCTAAGCCATGGTGTTTTCAATCACCTCATATGCATGTGAAAGCTGGACAATGAGTAAGGAAGAATTGATGCTTTTAAATTATGGCGTTGGTGAAGAATATTAAATATACCGTGAACTTCCAGAAGAATGAACAAACCTTTCTTGGAGGAAGTACAGCCAGAATGCTCCTTAGAAGCAAGGATAGGGAAACTTAGTCTCGTTTACTTTGGACATGTTATCAGGAGGGGCCAGTCCTTGAAGAAGGACATCATGCTTGGTAAAGTAGAGGGTCAGTGAAAAAAAGGAAGACCCTCAATGAGACAGACTGACAGAGTGGCTGCAACAACGGGCTCAAACGTAACAATGACTGTGAGGATGACACAGGACCAGGCAGTATTTCCTTCTGTTGTGCAGTCTTTACTGGAGCAGATCACCAGGTCTTTCTCCCGTGGAGCCGCTGGGTGGGTTCAAACTGCCAACCTTTTGGTTAGCAGCTGAGAGCCTAACCATTACGCTACCAGAGCTCCTGGTATCTTAGATAAAGCCATTGCCATTGAGTCGATTCCAACTCCTAGCGACCCTGTAGGACAGAGTAGAACTGCCCCATAGGATTTCCAAGGAGTGGCTGGTGGACTTGAGCTGCCAACCTTTCGGTTAGTAACAACGCTGCCCTACCAGGGCTCCGGTATCTTAGATGGGAGGATATTATCTCGCTGCATGAGTAACAAGTGGGTGAAAATGTACACAGAGCTTGTTTGTAGAAACCGGATCGTGTTTCCTCAGTTTTGCGTTTTGGCTTGGTCTGGTTTTTCTCCATCATCCGCTCTGCCCAGTCAGCAAATTCCAAGAGCAGAGCAGAATCGCAGAGTCGCAGCCTGGCTGTCTCATGAGATGAACAGCTCCAGGGCTTGTGAGTTTGCGGGCTTGGGAAGATCCTCCTTCTTCAGAGCTCAGACCCTTTCTCGGGAGCCTGCGATGCAGGCACCAGGGAGGAGATCAAAGTAGTTTGCTTGAGTCGGGCCCTTTGAGAGCCGCTTACAATGAGACCAGGGAGAGAGCAATGAGCTGGAGAGTGGAATTTTTAGCAGCAGATTTATACACCACCATGACTGCATGTTATTCTTCAGCAAACCACTATGTGCCCAACCCCGAACATTAGAAAATAAGGGTAAAAGAGTGCAGGGGGTACTGTTCTCAAGATGCCAGCTGTTCAACACAGCAATCATATTTCTGCAGTGGCCCGGTTCTTTGACACCTGCCAATGCTCACCAGCTCTCAGACTCCAAAGGTTTGCAAAATGCGGCACTCAAAAAAAACTTAAGGCACTCCATTAATTTCAAATTGCTGTACTCTGCCCAGACCCAAACTGTACTCATTTCCAAAGGAGATGACTCTTGAGAATCTGAAGAGCCTCAGTTATGCTAAATCACTCTGCAAGGCAAGCACAAAATTAATTGGGGCTTCTGTGTGTGTGTGTTTGGTGTCAGCCAGGCATGCGGCAGAGAATGTCATAAATAAAAACTCCAAGTCCAACTGTTGGCCAAAACCTCAGGAAGGTCTGTTTTCAAACGGGTAGAATACAGTTCAATGCATTCTCCTGTGTGGGAGGAAAACCTGGAAAATGTCTCTAATAAATAAATGAGGCTCTGATTAGCAGGGAGTTATGTCTTCACTGTTTGCCCGTTAGCAAAGACGCTTGCGTATTTTCTCAAAATTCTAGAAGAACTATCCTTATTTCCAGCTGCTGGGGCAACGTCCAGCTAGACATCGTTCAAGGTTTAGGGCCTTTGGGCACATGACCATGGTAGGGGCTACAAGGCTTTCAGTGCTTTACCAATTTGCTGACCCTTTTTTTTTTTAATCTTTTTTTATCGTACTTTAGATGAATGTTTACAGAACAAATAGTTTCTCATTAAACAGTTAGTATCCATATTGTTTTATGACATTGGTTAATAACTCCATGACATGTCAACGCTCTCCCTTCTCGACTTTGGGTTCCCTATTACCAGCTTTCCTGTCCCCTCCTGCCTTCTAGTCGTTGTCCCTGGGCTGTTGTGCCCCATTAGTTTTGTTCTGTTTTATGGAGCTGCCTAATCTTTGGGAGTGATTTCATTACTGAGCTAAAAGAGTGTCCAGGGGCCGTACTCTCAGGGTTTCTCCAGTCTCTGTCAGGCCAGGAAGTCTGGTCATTTTTTGTGAGTTAGAATTTTGTTCTACATTTTTCTCCAGCTCTGTCCGGGACCCTCTGTTGTGATTCCTGTTGCTGACACTTTTTTTGATGGTTTAGAAACCAAAGATGCTATAAGTAGAAGAGGCCTTAGAGATCTTATTTACAGTGGAGACAAATACAAAACAGAATATTCTGAAGATAAATCATCGTCATCACCAGCGTTTAGCAAACATTCATTATGCCAGCCACTATGATAAAAGCTTTATATGGCAACTCTTGAATCCTCACAACCCTGCGAAAGAAGATCTTCTAGTCCCCCATACACGGGGTCGCCATGAGCCAAAGTGATTCGACAGCAACAGGTTTGGTTTTTCTTCCCCCCCAGATGGTGCAAATGGTTAATGCACTTGGCTGCTAACCGAGAGGTTAACATTTGAGTCCACCCTGAGGTGCCTTGGAAGAAAGGCCTGGTGATCTACTACTGAAAAATCAGCCACTGAAAACCCTATGGAGCACAGTTCTACTCTGACACGCACGGAGCTGCAATGAGCTAGAATCAACTCAACAGCAACTGGTGCTGGCAGCGGTATCTCCTATACGGAAAACCTACAGAGGCTGAGTAAGCTAAGACGACACCATGATGCGGAGCAGCAGGGGTTCAAGCCAAGTGCCACTGGACTGCAGACCCTGTCCTCTAGCTACAGGGCTGGACTGCAATGGGTGGTGGAGCCGGAAGGGGGACCCAGCTGTCCTCATACGCAATGCTGACTAATGGAGTCACAGGTAAAGCATATAAATCCTTTCCTTTCAGCCCACCTCTAACTTCTTGTAGATGAAAACTGTTTCCTCCAATTGTGTACCCAACACCTACTACAGTCAGCCCTTTAGTTATAGATCAATGAATGTCATTTAATGAATAAGTGAATAAATGAATTTAACCAATAATCTCACACCCTTTTCCAATTTTCAAGTTTGCTATTGATTTCCAAAGATATCGAAAATCTAAGATACAATTTGGCTTCCAAAAATATCCATGAGTCCACTTCCAAAGAAGAGTCCTTCCCAGTTATTATCACCTTCCCTCCCCTCCCCACACATACACGAGGCAGCAAGTGGACGAGATTGTTCAGGGTAAACACAAGGTTGTCCTGGACAAGCTGCCTAACCGTGTCCACTCTGACAGGTCCTGACCTTTGTCTAGGACAGAGTTCGGTTGAGGGATGGAGGGAGAGCTGCAGCTGAAATACTAGAATAACAAAAGAAGGTATTTAAAGAGGTTGCTTCTTTCCAGAGGAAAACTGCAGGTAGAAAATACTTAACATTTATTTATATATAGCTTACAAAAATAATTCCCTCATATATTGTTTGAGTTCACATTCATTTCATATAATCAGCCCATTTTGTTACTTTTCAAAACCATAGCCACTTGGTTCCCAAACATGCATACTATCAGACTAATTAGGTGCCATTTAAGTAACCCAGATTTGTGGATACGTCCATGTAGGGCTAGTTTTTGGTAGAAAGAGGAGGTGCAGGCTGGGATTAAGGACACAACCACTGAAATCAGACTGCCTGAGTTTTAATGTTCACCCCCTGCCACTTACCAACTGTGGGGATTTGGCAAGTTATCTGATATCTTTGTGCCTCATTTTTCTCACTTTCAAAAGGGGGATGAAATAAAAATGCCAAGTACTCAATTTCATAGGGGTACTCTAAGGATTAAGTGAAATGATACACATAGAGCTTATAAAATAGTGTCAAGTCCATGATCAATACATAACAAAGGTTAAAGACCATTGTTAACTTCCTGTCATTATCAACTTAACTTATTTCTTTGGATCTCATTTGGAAGAGTGTGAGATGAAAGGTGTCTACCATCAAAAAGGTAACTTTTATAATAAAGCTGGCACCTTACTTGCCAATTGGATCTTTTAGAGATGCACGTTTCATCTCCACGGCCAAGGTTAGATGCCATCACTACGTTCTCAGTACAAATATACCCAAGATGCTTGGGACGGCACTGAAGGAAACCGACAAAAAATATTCCCTGGCCTCAACACGGAAGTAATGAAAGTGCGGTTATGATGACCTGCTATGTATTAAACTATGTGTAATTTCTAATCCTCACTGTGTTAAAGGAAAGATGTTATCATCCTAGTTTATAAACGTGAACGCTAAGGCTCCAAGAAGGTAAACCGTCTGCTCCAGGCATAAAGCTAGAAAGTGATTAAAATGGGTTGTGTATCCTGCTCTTTCTCACCAAAGCCCATCACTCCTTCCCTAGACAGTTGTTCTTAGCCCTGGGGAGCTTTTAAAACTGTCAATACCCAGGAAAGGAGCCCTGGTCGTGCAACAGTTGAGCACTCCGATGCTAACTGAAAGGTTGGTGGTTCAAACCCATCAGCGGCTCTACAGGAGAAATACCTGGCAATCTGCTCCTGTAAGATTGTTGCTGTGTGCCATCGAGTTGATTCTGACTCATAGCGATCCTATAGGACAGAGTAGAGCTGCCTGATAGGGTTTCCAAGCAGCGGATGGTGGATTCGAACTGCTGACCTTTTGGTTAGCAGCCTGAGGTCTTAACCACTGAGCAACCAGGGCTCCCCTGTAAAGATTACAGCCTAGAAAACCCTATGGGGCAGTTATCAACTCTAGGTCACCCAACAACAATACCCAGGACCCACTCAAAACAATTAAATCAGAACCTCAAGGGGTGGAGGGAAAACTCAGACACCTGGAGTTTGTAAGCTTTCCAGGTGGTTCTTGTGTGCGGCAAGGGCTGAGAGGCACTGATCTAGACGCTGCTATCTCTCTGACGTGTATAAATTAAAGAGTAACTTAAAAGGAGTACTCTTTACATTATGTATTCCATTAATTAGTTTAAAGTAGCTTAAATGAACACTTATTTGCATCATGTACTCAATGAACTAATTTTCCCTTCTTAGCCATTAATTCAAATTTGGATGAAGAATCTCACATCACTTAATTTGTTTCTAGATTATGAGCCATAAAATATTTTCTGGTGTTTTTTTTCCTTCAAAAGTATTTTTGAGGAGGCAGGGCAAGATGGCGCTCTAGGCAGAAGCACCACGCCGTCCCTCCACAGCAAAGATCCGAAAAACTAAGCCTAACAGAGAATCAACAATTCTGAAACCCTAGAACACCAAATGAAGAGATAAAGAACTCAGCCAAACACCAAACAGAGTGAGAACACTAAAAGAGAACGGAGAGCGAGGAGAGACTCATGCAGAGATTCCTTACCAGCTAACGCAGCGCGGATCCACCATCTTGGATTCCTATCGGAGACCAGCGAACGGGAGAGCAGCCTCGCAGAGCGTCCAGTGGGAGACAGAACGACCGGTAAACTGCAGTGTGCGCTTTCCCACCCCCCACCCCTCTCTGCCTCGGCTGGGGCTCCCCTGCTTTCCGTGGCCAGGGTCCCTGGGCTGGGGGGCGCCGGTGCTTGGATTCCGCACGCCTGGGCTGGCGGCTTTCTGAGAGCCGTTTGCTGGCTGCTGGCGAAGCGTTTTCTGCCACCTCCCCCTCCTTTTACTCAGGTGCCTGGTTCCGAGCGCCGTCTTTGGTCTCTCTTGCGGGGCTGTGGGACTGCGTTCGGGCGTGTGGCGGATTCCAGGTCTGGGCTGCTGCGCTGGTGAGATCCCAGGGCCTTTGTTCGTTGGCCCCTCTGCTTCCCGTGGCCACGGTCCCTTACCCCCGAGACTGCCGGCTGCTTGGAATTCACGCCCTTGAGTGGGGGCTCTCTGGGTCCCATTTGTTGGCACTGACTGCTGGTGTTGCTTTTTTTTTTAATTTTATTTTTCTTCTTTTTTGATTAGTTTTGTCATCTTTTCCCTCTTTTTCCCTTTTGTCTTTCTTCATTGCTTAATTTCTCGTCCCTCTATCTCTTCCTTCTCTTTCTGATCCCTGAATACCAGGCGATGTATGCCTCTGTACCTTCTGGCCAGGCTGTGCTGTGAAAACTGAGACCGACTCCCCCAGACCTCATAGCTGCATCGGTGGGATCCCTGGGAACTTTGCAGTTCTTTAACTTTTCTGATTTTTATTTGTTCATTCTTTCCTTTTCTTTCTCTTCCCCCTTCTGGTTTCCTCCATCCCATAGTCTCTCATCTGTACATTCCAACGACAAGCTGCCCTAGCATTCTTTTATGTTTGTACGCTTTTTGCTCCTCCTCTTCTCTCCTCTCTCCCATATCCAGCTTAGCTTCACACATAACCATCTCCCCACTGCACCCTACCTACCTGCACTGTGCACTTGACATCACACCACCAAGCTGTGCAGGCACGCCCTATTGGAACCTGCCCAGCACTGACTACCGACCATCCTGGTGGCTGCGGTGAGCGCCACAAACAACCCGTCCCAGTGGCTCCTCTTCAGCTAGATCTGCCCAGCGGTACCACAAGGACGAAACAAAAAAAAAATCTACAATCAATAAACGAGAGAAATATCTACTGAATGCCCCAAAAACAGCAAACAATATCAAAACATTTACAAAAACAAGACAAGATGGCTCCAATAGGCGTCCAAATTAAAACACTAGATAACTCTCCTGTGGAAGAAAATGCACTAGAAGTACCTCATAGGGAACTCAAATCACTAATACTCGGAATTTTCCAAGAACTGAGGCAAAAAGCTGACAAACATGAGGAAAAAGTAGACAAATTTATAGAAAATACAGACAAAAAATTGGAAGAATTCAGGAAGATGATGCAGGAACAAAATGCCAAAATAAATTCACAACTCGAAATTATACAAAAACAACAATTAGAAATCCAAAAGATAAACAACAAGATTTCAGAAATGGACGGTGTCATAGAAGGGCTGAGAAGTAGATTTGAAACCATGGAAGACAGGATCAGTGGAACTGAAGACAAACACTTGGATACAACTCTGTTTCAGGAAAACTCAGAAAAAAGAAAAATGAAGAGACCCTGAGAGTTATGTGGGACACAATTAAAAGCAAAAACTTATGAGTGATTGGCATACCAGAACAGGGGGAGAAAACAGAAAACACAGAGAGGATCATTGACGAACTGCTGACAGAAAACTTTCCCAATATCATGAAAAATGAAAAGCTGGCCATCCAAGAAGCTCAACGAACCCCATATAGAAGAGACCCCAAAAGAAAATCACCAAGACATATCATATTCACACTCGCTAAAACTAAAGACAAACAAAGAATCCTGAGAGCAGCTCGTGAAAAACAAGAAGCCACATACAGAGGAGAAACAATAAGACTAAGCTCAGATTATTCGGCAGAAACCATGCAGACAAGAAGGCAATGGGATGACATATATAAAATCTTGAAAGAAAAGAATTGTCAGCCAAGAATAATATATCCTGCAAAACTCTCATTCAAATTTAATGGTGAAATTAGGTCATTTCCAGATAAACAGAAACTAAAGGAATATGCAAAAGTCAAACCAAACTTACAAGAATTATTAAAGGGAGTTCTTCGATCTGAGGACAAACAGCTTCAGCCCTCAGGCAGGACCTAGGACCTAGGACGCAGGTTCACATGAACCAGATACCATTCTAGGAACTGAACTACAGAGGACTTTCCAAAAACAAACGAAATACAACAGGGAATCAGAGAAATCGATCAAAGGATGACAACCACATCAAAACAATGAAAGAGGGAACAAACGGCATAGGTATAGAACCTTCTAAAGGAGAGGAAGGCAAAGCGATACCAAGTAAGGGTAGACTGCTTCAAAATTATAAAGATAAGGGTAAAATTCAGGGTAACCACAAAGAAAGTTAACAAACCAACTCATAAAAATAAAGACGAAAAACATAAAGTCTCAACAAAAGCAAAACCTACAAAAACAAAAGAAATGAACACAAAATCCACAAACAAAAGTAACTCAGCACAAGAGAGTAAGAAGAACAAAGAAAACTTCAGCACCACAAAAAAAAAGCACTACAAAATGACAGCAACAAACTTCCATCTATCAATAATTACACTGAACGTAAATGGACTCAATGCACCCATAAAGAGACAGAGAGTGGCAGAATGGATAAGAAAACAGGATCCATCAATTTGCTGTCTACAAGAGACACACCTTAGAAACAAAGATGTGAATTTATTAAAAATCAAAGGTTGGAAAAAAATATATCAAGCTAACAACTGTTAAAAAAGAGCATGAGTGGCAATTCTAATCTCAGATAAAATAGACTTTAAAACAAAATCTACCATAAAAGACAAAGAAGGACACTATATAATGATTAAGGGGATGATCCATCATGAAGACATAACCATAATAAATATCTATGCACCCAATGACAGGGCTCCAAAATACATAAAAAAAAACTCTAACAGCACTGAAAAGAGAAATTGACAGTTCCACAATAATAGTAAGAGACTTCAACACACCACTCTCAGTAAAGGACAGAACAACTAAAAAGAAACTCAGCAAAGATACAGAAGACCTAAAGGACACAATCAGCCAACTGGACCTCATAGACATAAATAGAACAATCCATCCAACCGCTGCAAAGTACACATTCTTTTCCAATGCACATGGAACGTTCTCCAGAATAGACCACATCTTAGGCCACAGAGCAATCCTCAACAAGATCCAAAATACTGAGATAATTCACAGTATCTTCTCTGACCACAATGCCATCAAGGTAGAAATTAACACTAGAAAGAGCAAGGAAAAAAAATCAAACACATGGAAACTGAATAATAATCTGCTTACACATCAATGGGTAATAGAAGAAATCAGAGATGGAATTAAAAAATTCCTAGAATCAAATGAAAATGAAAACACATCATACCAAAACCTTTGGGACACAGCAAAGGCAGTCCTCAGAGGACAATTTATAGCAATAGATGCACATATCAAAAAAGAAGAAAGGGACAAAATCAAAACATTAACTACAGAACTCAAACAGAAAGAGAACAACAAAAAAAGCCTACAACCACCGGAAGAAAGGAAATAGTAAAGATCAGAGCAGAAATAAATGAAATAGAGAACAGAAAAACAATAGAAAGAATCAACACAACCAAAGTTGGTTCTTTGAAAGAATCAACAAAATCGACAAACCACTGGCCAGACTGACAAAAGAAAAACAGCAGAGGGCACAAATAACCCAAATAAGAAATGAAATGGGGGACATTACAACAGACCCAACCGAAATAAAAAGGATTATAACAGAATATTATGAAAAACTATATTCCAACAAATTTGAAAACCTAGAGGAAATGGATAAATTTCTAGAAACATACGGCCTACCCAAACTACAACAAAGTGATATTGAAAATCTGAACAGACCCATAACAGGAGAAGAGATTGAAAAGGTAATAGAAAAACTCCCAACCAAAAAAAGCACTGGCCCAGATGGCTTCACTGGAGAATTCTACAAAACATTTACAGAAGAGCTTGTACCAGTTCTACTCAAGCTATTTCAGAGCATAGAAGAGGAAGCAACACTTCCAAATTCATTCTATGAAGCCAACATAACGCTGATACCAAAACCAGGCAAAGACATCACAAAAAAAGAAAATTACAGACCAATATCTCTCATGAATATAGATGCAAAAATTCTGAACAAAATTCTAGCCAATAGAATTCAGTATCATATCAAAAAAATAATACACCACGACCAAGTAGGATTCATACCAGGTATGCAAGGATGGTTTAACATTAGAAAATCCATCAACGTAATCCACCACATAAATAAAAGGAAAGAAAAAAATCACATGATCATCTCAATTGATGCAGAAAAGGCATTTGTCAAAGTCCAACACCAATTCCTGATAAAAGCTCTCAATAAAACAGGTATAGAAGGGAAATTTCTCAACATAATAAAGGGCATCTATGCAAAACCAACGGCCAGCATCATTCTTAATGGAGAGATGCTGAAAACATTCCCCTTGAAAACAGGAACAAGACAAGGATGCCCTTTATCACCACTCCTGTTTAACATTGTGCTGGAAGTTCTAGCTAGAGCAATAAGGCAAGAGAAAGAAATAAAGGGTGTCCAAATTGGTAATGAAGAAGTTAAACTCTCCCTGTTTGCAGATGATATGATACTATACATAGAAGACCCTAAAGACTCCATGAGAAATCTACTGGAACTAATAGAAGGATTCAGCAGAGTAGCAGGATACAAGATAAACATTCAAAAATCAGTTGGATTCCTATACATCAGTAAAGAGAACGACGAAAAGGAGATCAGGAAATCAATACCATTTTCAATAGCCCCTAAAAAGATAAAATACTTAGGAATAAATCTGACCAGGAATGTAAAAGACCTATACAAAGAAAACTACAAAACACTGCTGCATGAAACCCAAAGGGATCTACATAAATGGAAAAACATACCATGCTCATGGATAGGCAGACTCAACATTGTGAAAATGGCAATTCTACCTAAAGTAATTTACAAATACAATGCAATCCCGATACAAATACCAACAACATTCTTCAAAGAGATGGAGAAACTAATTATTAACTTTATATGGAAAGGGAAGAAACCCCGAATAAGTAAAGCACTACTGAAGAAGAAGAATAAAGTTGGAGGACACACACTACCTGACTTGAGAACCTACTATACAGCTACAGTACTCAAAACAGCCTGGTACTGGTACAACAACAGAGACATTGACCAATGGAACAGAATTGAGAACCCAGATGTAAACCCATCCACCTACAGTCACCTGATTCTCGACAAGGGCCCAAAGTCCATCAACTGGGGAAAAGACAGTCTTTTTAACAAATGGTGCTGGCAAAACTGGATATCCATATGTAGAAAAATGAAACAGGACCCATACCTCACACCATATACAAAAACTACTTCAAAATGGATCAAAGACCTGAATATAAAGCCTCAAACTATAAAATTCATAGAAGAAAAAATAGGACCAACACTTCAGGCCTTAATACATGGCATTAACAGGATACAAACCATAAACATCAACACAAAAAACGCAACAGATAAACTAGATAACTGGGATCTTCTAAAAATCAAACATCTGTGCTCTTCAAAAGACTTCACCAAAAGAGTCAAAAGAGAACCTACAGACTGGGAAAAAATTTTTGGACAGTACAAGTCAGACAAAGGTCTAATCTCCATAATCTACAAGAAAATCCAACACCTCTGCAACGAAAAGACAAACAATCCTATCAAAAAATGGGCAAAGGAAATGAACAGACACTTTACCAAGGAAGACATTCAAATGGCCAACAGACACATGAGGAAATGCTCACGATCACTAGCCATTAGAGAAATGCAAATTAAAACCACAGTGAGATACCATCTCACCCCAGCATTACTGGCACGAATTAAAAATACTGGAAATAACAAATGTTGTAGGGGCTGCGGGGAGATGGGAACTCTTATACACTGCTGGTGGGAATGCAAAATGATACAACCATTTTGGAAAATGATATGGCGTTTCCTCAGAAAGCTAGAAATAGACATACCATTGTATCCAGCAATCCCACTCCTAGGAATATATCCTAGAGAAATAAAGAGTCGTCACTCGAATAGACATATGCACACCTATGTTCATGGCAGCATTGTTCACAATAGCAAAACAATAGAAACAACCTCGATGTCCATCAACAGATGAATGGATACACAAACTATGGTACATACACACAATGGAGTACTATGCAACGAGAAAGAACAACAATGAATCTGTGAAGCATCTCATAACATGGATGAAACTGGAGGACATTACGCTGAGTGAAATAAGTCAATCACAAAAGGACAAATATTGTATGAGACCGCTATTGTAAAAACCCATGAAAAAATTCACATGCAAAATGTAACAATCCTTGTTGGTTACCAGGGATGGGAGGGGAGGGGGGGGAAATACTAAAAAGGCAATAGATAAGTGGTACCTTGGGTGAGAGGTGAGATAGTACACAGTACAGGGGAAACTAACACAATCTGCACAAGGAAAGGTCATGGAGGCCCTATAGACACATCCAAACCCCCCGAGGGACTGAGTTGTTGGACGGAGGGCTCTGGGGACCATGGTCTCGGGGAACATCTAGCTCAATTGGCATGACACTACTTATAAAGATGATGCTCTACATTCTACCTTGGTGAGTAGTGTCTGGGGTCTTAATAGCCTATGAGCGGCCATCTAAGATACTCCACTGGTCTCATCCCTTCAGGAGCAAGGGAGAATGAAGAGAACAGGATACAACAAAAAGATTAGTCCAAAGGACTAGTTGTCCACAGCTATCAAGGCCTCCACTGGACTGAGTCCAGTACAGCTAGATGGTGCCCGGCTACCACCACTGACTGCTCTGACCAGGATCACAACAGAGGGTTCTGGACAGAGCTGGAGAAGGATGTAGAGCATAATTTTAACTTCCAAAAAAAAAAAGACCAGATTTACTGGCCTAAAGAACACTGGAGAAACCTCAAGAGTGTGGCCCCCAGACACCCTTTCAGCTCAGAGGTGAAGTTACCTTCGAGGTTCGATGTTAAGCCTGGGAGTGGACAGCCCAGTAAAACTAAATGGGACTAACGAGGTACAGGAGTCCGGTGACAAAGGCCAGAAGGCAGAGGGGGAGTAGGAAACTGATGATAAGGAACACAAGTTGAGTAAGGACACTGCCGATGTGTTGTGAGATTGTTGACCACTGTTATAGGGCAACATTTGTAGTAACTATTAAATGGGAGGCTGTTTTGTCCTGTAAGCCTTCATCTTGGGCGAGAATGGCACCACAATTGGAAGAGCATAGTCAATATCACTTAAATGTGTAAGTAAAAAGTTTTGAAATGGTGTTAAAAAAAAAAAACCAAATGAGACTAATGAGGTACAGTAGTCCAGTGACAAGGGCCAGAAGACAGAAGGGGACAAGGAAGTCCCCTGGTGATAGGGAACACAAGGTGGAGTAAGGATATTCTTGATGTGTTGTGAGATTGTTAACCATTGTCATAGGGCAACGTGTGTAGTAACTGTTAAATGAGAAACTATTTTGTTCTGTAAGCCTTCATCTTAAGTGAGAATAACAGCACAGTTGGAAGAGCACAGTCAGTGTCACTGAACTGTGTATGCAGAAATTTTTGAAACGGTGTATTTTTGGCTATCTGTATTTTCATCAAAAAAAAAAAAAAGGTTGAGAATTTAGAGGCTTAATATGTTGTGGGGTTGTTAACCAATGTCATAAAACAACATGTGTACTACTGTTTCATGAGAAACTATTTGTTCTTTAAGCCTTCATCTGAAGTACAATAAAACATAAAAAAAAAAAAGTATTTTTGAGAGCCCCCTTTATGTCCCTGTTGTTAGCTATGAAAGACATAAAGAAAAAACAAACTGCTCTTTTTCAAGGAGCTTGCAGTCATTATTGCAACAAATATCTATTGAGCATTTTATTGACATGAGGCATTGTATAAGCCATTGGGTATTAGGCTGGGATCTCTAGAGAAGCAAAACTACAAAGCATGTATACATATACACAGAGAGAGAGAGATTTATCTCAAGGAAATGGCTCATGTGCTTGCAGAGGCTGGCAAGTTGCAAGTCCATGGGTCAGGTGTCAGGCTGTAGGCTTCTCCTGACTCACGTAGCTGTAGGGGCTCAAAATCCCAAGATCAGCAGGTCAGACGGCATGCCTCTGGCTCACAGGCTGCGGAGGATGACAAATCCCAAGATCGGCAGGTAAGACGGCAGACCACTGACTCAAGTCCCAAGAACCAGAGATCAGATGATGATGAGCCTGATGCAGGATCCAGACCAAGCAAGCGAGCCTTGCCAGAATACCTATGTATATACATATATAGGATGCAGGCCACACTCTCGAGGAAATTCCCCTTACAACTGATTAGCTGATCACATCAGATCACATCGCAGAGGATGACTACATCATTACATAACTGCCAAACTACATCATTACATAACTGAGAATCCTGGCCCAGCCAAGTTGACACAAAACCTTAACCATCACAGGTAATACAGTGGCAAACAAAGAGCATATAACTCTTGACACTTACAGTTTGGTAGGGAGACAGGTGATTAATATGTAAACCAGTAAATAAATATATAATTACCAATTATGATAAATATTATGCAGGAAACCAACAGGGAGGGTCTCCTTTATGTTGGGTGATCAAGGATAGTTTCCACGAAACAGCTTCAGAATCATGAGACTATTTGATAGTTGTCTGATTTATTCACGATGATTTC
Source organism: Dugong dugon (assembly GCA_030035585.1). Lineage (NCBI taxonomy): Eukaryota > Metazoa > Chordata > Mammalia > Sirenia > Dugongidae > Dugong > Dugong dugon. Next base: position 3,740,719 of record CM057481.1, read on the forward strand.
ATAACAGTGGAATACTTAGTATATATACACTTTTGTGTCTGACTTTCTCTCAGCATAAACCTTTTGAGATGCATCCATATTGTTGATTGTATCACTATCTCATTCTTTATTATTGCTATGTAGAATTTCACTGTATGAACATATCCAGGGTGATTTTTATGCACACAAAGCTTAAGAATCACTGAAGTAGAATGTCAGCTTCTTAGAGGTAGTTATACTGCCCACCACATTGTATTTAGTAGGTACTCAAAATACATTAGCTAATTTTATAACTTTTGATGCTCACAGATAATGTCTATTGTTTTATCTTCTGCACACAATATTCATGTGACTTTTATTTTTTTATTATTTGAAGTAGACATTCATTTGAGCCAACAGGAGGCAGAACTGATTATTTCCACACAAGGCAAATAACTCATTTGGGGTGAAGACAAGGAATCATATCGACAGCACAGAACCTGTTTATTCTCAGGATTTTTTAAAACTGAATGTGTCTCATGCTGGCAGACATTGTCCCATTCATAAACACGTTCACCGTTGGTCTTAATCTTTAGCAGTGATGTTAATTAACTGCATGCCTTAGTTATTGAGTGCTGTTATAACAGACATAGCACAAGTGGATGGCTTTAGCAAACAGAAATTTATCTTTTCACAGTTTAGGAAGCTAGAAGTCCGAAGTCAGGGTGTCAACTCCAGGGGAAGTCTTTCCCTGTCTGTCAACTCTGGAGGAAGGTCCTTGTCTTTTTCAGCTTCTGCTCCTGGGCAATCTTCACGTGGATTGGCATCTCTCTTCCCCCATCTCTACTTGCTCACTTGCTTGTTTAATCTCTTTCATATCTCAAAAGAGATTGACTTAAGGCACACCCTACACCAATGCTGTGTCATTAACGTCACAAAGAAACCCATGCCCAAATGGGATTATAACCACAGGTATAGGGGTTAGGATTTACAACACAAATTTTGGGGGGGTCGCAGTTCAAACCATAACACGACACAAAATTCAGATACACAGAATATAGACTGCAAGTTCCTAGGAACATCTGACTTAGCCTTATTCGTCTCTGCTTCCACAACGCCCAAGTCACAGCATCTGGAATCTAGTAGGCGCTCAATAAATGTTTCTGGAATTGAACTGAATTTAGACAAATTGGAGCCCTGGTGGTGCAGTGGTTAAAGCACTCGACTGCTAACCAGAAGATCAGTGGTTCGAACCCACCAGCCACTCCATGGGAGAAAGATGTGACAGTATATGCTTCCGCAAAAATTTATAGCCTTGGAAGCCCCGTGGGAGGTTCTGCTCTGTCCTGTAGGGGTGGCTATGAGTTGGAACTGACTCGATGGCAGTGGGTTTGGATTTTTTGAGTAGACAAATTGCTTTAATACCAAATACAAATGTTTACAATGTGTTTATCTGCAATAATTAGTTTGGGAAATGTTAAAAGTCACCCTTACCCAACCCGCATTTTAATTCAGGGAACATTTCTGAGCTGAGATTGATGTGCTCCTGAATGTCTCCTGTGAAACCAGACTAACATTTAAAATTGTTAGCATGCCAGCAGCAGAACTATCTGAGAAATGCCAGTGTGGTTTGCCATTACAAGCTGGTCTAAACGAAGAAAACAAGGTCCTGTTAATAAACTGAGCTTTATACACGCTTCAGAAGCCTATGAAAATGAAGAAAGCCTGGCTTGACTAAACTAAAAGGCTTAGACATATTACTGCCTCTTAAAATCTCTTCATTAATCATGGGATGAAACCATCAAGAGCAATTCCATATTGATGGGGCAGTTAGAAGATTGCGGAGGCTCCAGGCTCTGAGGTCAGGGAGAATTAAATCAGGTCTGCCATTTCCTGCTGAGACCTAGGCAATCCATCTAAGCTCTCTGGGGCTTCATTTCCTGGTTTATAAAGAGGTGATCATATTAATGACCACACCAGGCTGCTTCAGAATTCAGTCGTGTAAAGCATCATACGATGCTCTGCCAAACCAACAGACAGAAGTTCAGCCCAGATGCGTCACCTAAGAGCTTGTTAGAAGCGCAGAATCTTAAGCTTCGCACCAGACCTGTTGAATCAGAAACTCCATTTTAGCAAGCTCTCCAGATGGCTCACGTGCACGCTCAATACTCAGTATGAGCTGCTATTATTCCATGAAAAATACAAATATATACGTGTGTGTGTGTAAGAAGCCCTGGTGTTAAGCAGTGTTAAGCGCTCAGCTGCTAACTGAAAGGTTGCCATTCAACCCACCGGGTACCCTGCGGGAGAAAGGTGTGGCAGTCCGCTTCTGTAAAGATTTACAGCCTTGGAAGCTCTATGGGGCAGTTCTACTCTGTCCTGTAGGGTCGCTATGAGTCAGAACTGGCTGGATGGCGGTGGATTTGGTATTGGTTTGGCATATGTGTCTGTCTGTCTGTCTTTATGTATGTACCTCTGTCTCTATCTACACATACACTTCATCTTCTCCTAAGCGAGAGTCAGGTGCATTTCATTACCATATTGTGTATGTCTTTCATCTTGTTAGAATTCTTTCTCAGAACAACTGTCCTTTAATACCCAGCACACGCTATAAACACCAGCTTTCTTAGTTTTGATGATCATTTGCAAAGCCAGGGTCCAAGAGCAGACATTCATCACCTAAAATGCAGGTCCGATTTCTTTTGGGACTACAAATTCACAGCTTTATCAAAGTTGGCAGGTTGATGTTAAAATGAAATTACTGATTGACTTTTTTCTCTCGGCGCAGCCATGAACAGTATATGCTGGTTTTAGATGGATTTTTTACCCTCTGCTAGCTCAGCTACTGCTTTCCAGACCCTTAACTGACAGCAAAAGATGAAACGTAAAGGCACAAAGACAGAAGATTTAAGAGGTGATCATTTCTAGCTCCCTCAAGCTTACTTCAACCAAGACTGGAGACTGAGCGTTGAGTGGGGGATAACAATGCTCTTCCGGTGGATTTTTCGCGCCTCTGCATCAATATGCTTGTCTGTGTTGTCTGCAAACGTCTAAGAGAAATAAATGGTTCAGCATTTGGCTTTGAGAATTGTTTGTCTCCCTTGAGTGGAAGCTGGGAGCTCAGCAAAGGCGATGCATTCCTTATGAGCTTCAAATGGAAAATACAAACCATCGAAAATTTTCAGAGCAGCATACTGGCCCCAAAGCGAACAGACTGAAGATGGAGTCAGGCCATAGAAAGTGAATGTACTGGAGTCTCTTCTGAGAATGGTGGAGCCATTTTAAATTATAATGCAACATGCCTGCCCTTCTCCTACAGCCGCAGCTGAACACAGGAGAAACGTAATGCAGCTACAGCAGAAGCTTTAAAAAGGAGGAGTCGGAATTTACCCCGTTTGTGCGGTGGCCTAGTCGCTAGCTCCCTTTGCCTTCCTTAGTGACGTTTTCTGGGCCCCTCAGGATGCCCCCAGCCAGCGGCACGTTGTTACAGCCTTTTCACAGTGTTGCCTGATCATCAAATTGAGAAATGGCAATTTGTCTTCAGTGAGCACTGCTTACACACACACACACACACACACACACACACACACACACACACACACACACTCCCTGCTTGGGCCCTGGGTTCCCATGTTTAGCAAATTTACTTTCATGGGACCCTCACGTTGCCCTGAGCCTCTCATCTGTCTCATAGATGGTAAATCTAATAAACTAATTCACACGGCAATATCAGTGTCTGATAACACTTCTCTGGGTTTTTTTTTTTTTTAACCTTATTATAAAATGTTGAAAGCACATACAAAAGGCACAAACAATAAGACGTTTCTGTGCAATGTCCTGCAAAGGCTTCTTATCTCATAGAGGATATAGCCCAAACGAGCCACTTTCCCAGGCCCTCCAGCCCATGTGGGCGGCTTTCCCTCCTCCCAACCATTCTGCCGGTCTCTCATCCACCCAGCCACTCTAGCTGCCCCATATTTCCAGAATGTGCCAGATAATTCTCCAGTCTCCAATACTCGTCCTCCAAATATCTGATTCGTTCGCTCAATGTCTGCAGGTCTCTCTGACATGCCTCCTTATCAGAAAGGCCTTTCCTAATAACCCTAAAGGAACTAGCCACCTTCCATGCCCGCCCTCCAGTCTCAGCCTTCTGTCAACTTCTCCTGCTTCGTTTTCTCCATAGCACTGATCCTGACCTTAGAGAGCATATATCGAGCTGTACATTCATTTCTTTCTTTCTTTATCTAACTGTCCATAATTAAAATGTAAATTCCATGAGATCAGGGATTTTTTCTGTTTTAGACCTGCTGTAGCTATATCCCCAGAGGAGCCCTGGTGGTGCAGTGGTTAAGAGCTCGGCTGCTAACCAGAAGGCTGGCAGTTCGAATCCACCAGGCGCTCCTTGGAAACCGTGTGGGGCACTTCTCGTCTGTCCTGTAGGGTTGCTGTGAGTCGAAATCCAACTCGACAGGCAACGGGTTTGTTTTTTTTTGTTCCCAGAACCTAGGAAAGAGCCTGATTCGTGGTAAACCCTGTGCTGTTGAGTTGATTCCCGGGTTCACCACATTTGTTTGTCCAGGTCTCCTGTCCCTTCCTACCTTCTCATCTTTGCTTTTGGGCCAAGGCTGTAAATCTTTTTGGAGGCAGACTGCCACATCTTCCTTCCGCAGAGTGGCTGGTGGGTTCAAACCGCCAACCTTTTGGTTAGCAGCTGAGCACTTTTAACCACTGCCCACTAGGGCTCCAAAAACCAAAACCAAACCCATTGCCGGCTCCAGGGGATCTATAATAACCGCTAAATGAATGAGTGGTTTTAACTTCAGCTGTCAACCAATCAGATTGAGAAAATTGTAAGTATGTACATATATACACACGATATGTTGTTGTTGTTAGGTGCCACTGAGTTGATTCAGACTCGTAGTGACCCCATGTGACAGAGTAGAACTTCCTCAGAGGATTTTCTAGGCTATAATCTTTCCAGAAGTAAAATCACCTGGTCTTTCTCCCTCAGAGCCTCTGGGTAAGTTCAAACCGCCAACCTTTTAGTTCGCAGCCGAGCGCTTAACCATTGCATCACCAGGGCTCCTTATATAAATGATGTAGACATAACAAAAACATGGTATACCTGTGTATGTGCAGCAATACAGTTGAAGTCGCCCGTGTACCCTTCCTGCTTTCATCCCCCTCCCTCTCTCCCAGAAGTAATCCCTATCCTGAGTTCAGTGCTTATCATTGCCATACATTTCTTTCTGCTACGGATGTATGTATTCCCAACCAATATAACATAAGGGTAGCTGTATCGTATAGTATAGTATATAGTATACTATAGCATAATATTTAAAGTACAGTTAATATACAAGTTAATATAGTATAATCGCATAGTAAAGATCAGGCGTGGCAAGCTTTACTGCATACCATGATCGCCTAGTGAGTCACAAGATCCAAATTTCCAGGGCATGTTGTTGTTGCTGTTAGCTACTGTCAATCCAGCCACCAAGTCATGGCTACCCTATGCATGACGATATCAGATCAGATTCGTAGAGTTTTCATTGGCTGATTTCTTCCTAGTCTGTCTTAGTCTGGAAGCTCTGATGAAACTTGTTCATGACAGCAACACACAAGCCTCCCCTGACAGACGGGTGGTGGCTGTGCATGAAGTGTATTGGCTGAGAATCAAACCCCGGTCTCCCACATGAAAGGTGGGAAGTCTACCACTGAATTGCCACTGACTGCATCCAGGTCTTACATGTATCAATTTCATCCGAAAATCTCTGGAGTTGGGAACCAGCATCATTTTTTTTCCTTTGAAGTTCCCACATGCTTCCAAGCAGCAGCTGGATTTGAGGACCAGTGTTATTGCCCATGATAGACTGTAATAGTTAGGAGGCAGGCTCAGGAGCCATCTGCTGAGATCTGAATCCTGTCTCCAGATCTCTCCAGAGTTTCTCATGCTCCCCAGATACGACATTCAGCCGCCAGAGGCTGAAGCAGGATGTAAAACCCCTTCTCAGGGATACTGACCAGAGTCCATTGCTACTGCTTCAACTAATCTCTTTTGGGCATTTTCTGAAATATTAAACTCTCAGTCATTTTTAAATGGCGTTCGTCTAAGTCATTGACAAGCTTCCAAAAAAAGGGCCAATTCCTTGCTTCAAAACACTCATTAATTTTGCCTGAATTTTAAAAATTTTACTGAAGTATAACAAATATGCAGAAGTGTACAAATCATAATTGTACTGCTTGATGCATTTTCATAATCTGAACACACCCATGGAACCAGCAACTAGATCAAGATCAGAGCATCACTGGCCCCAGACACCCTCTCTCAGGCCCCCTTCCTGTCTCTACCTTCCCCGAGGTAACTACCCACTTGACATCTAGCATAACAGACTCATGGCGCCTGTTTCTGAACTTCATAAAAATGAAATTATGTAGTGTGTACTCTTTTGCCTGGCTTTTTTCACTCAACGTAATTTTAAAAAAGCATTACTTTTTAATATTATGTTTTAGATTTTAAAGAAAAAGTGTAAAAAAGAAAAATCAGGCTGAAAGAACCCAAGGGCACTGATTATAAACAATTTATTTGATGCGCTACATAAAAACAATCAAAGAAACTCCATCAAGGGTTCTGTAATTTATTTTTTAAGACAGTTACCCATTTTTTCTTCAAAGACTAGAGAAGCTTTTAGGTTGCCTATTTTACCAACTCCTTCATAGACCTGTCAGTGCACTTTGCATAACGTATGTTACTTAGAAAACAACGTGAACAGAGATTCTTTGGAAAGCTGTTGACGGAAAGACAGGTGGGCCAATTCTGTAGGCCTTACCGGAAGATTGCAAGAGTCGATAATCTAAAATTTGTTCTTATTTCATCTGGGAGCACATGGTTTAAAAGATAAATGTGAACTCGTGGTGAAGATTTTCGGCTAATAACAATATTAATCTGAAATACCCTTTGATTCATTTATTCAACAGGATTTGAGCGTTGGGAATACAATGCTGAGCAAAGGCAAACTTGGTGAGAGACCAATATTAATGAAAGAATCGTGTAAGTAAACTTACACTTAAACCATGCTAATGGCTGAGAGAAGGTGGGTACAGGCCTACATGAGCATATCAAGGGGGAGCTGACCTGATCAGAAGGGTCAGGGAAAGTTGCCCCCAACGTAGTGATGATGTTGTTCTTGGGGGCCATCAATTCCATCCCAACTCATAGTGACCCCATGTGACAGAGCAGAACTGCCCCATTGGGTTTTCTAGGCTGTAACCTTTATGGAAGCAGATCACCAGGTCTTTCTTCCACGGAGCTTCTGGGTGGGTTCGAACCTCCTCCCTTTCAGTTAGCACTTAAGTCTTAAAACTTGCATCACCAGGGCTGCTTAAGTGACGATGGAGCTGCTCATTAAAAGCAGGAGAGCAAAAGAATGGTTTCGTTGTTGTATGCCATCGAGACTATTTCAACTCTTAGCGACCCCATGTGACAGAGTAGAACTACCCCATAGGGTTTTCTAGGCTGTAATCTTTCTGGAAGCAGATCGCCAGGTCTTTCTCTCCCAGGGAGCCGCTGGGTGGGTGCAAACCGTGGACCTTTCAGTTAGCAGCTGACCGCTTAACCATTGCGTCACCAGACCAAAAACCAAACCCACTACTGTCTCACAGTGACCTCACAGGGTTTCCAAGGCTGTAAATCTCTACAGAAGCAGACTGCCACATCTTTCTCCCGAGAAGCCGCTGGTGGTTTCCAACCACCGACCTTTGGTTGGCAGTCAATCACTTTAAACACTGCACCACCAGGGCTGCATATTGAGCCACCGGAGCTCCTTAAAAGAATGCTACTGGAATTTAAAAACAACTAAAAAAATTTACAAACTGCATGTATAGAAATTGAGTACAACACCTCAGAGTTCTGTCTACAGTACTTTCCTTAGTCCCCACTATTCTCCACGCACTCAATCACTCACACATCTTTAGCTGTGAAGTTCAGGTGCCACGTGGAATGTCTCTTCCTTAGGGACGTGGCCCCTGAGTGTTATCCATACACCCAAAGGAAGTCAAGGCCCCTAGTTCTACACTTTATATTATGCCTCACGTCTTCTTCCTAGTATTTGTGATATACCTCGCTGCCTCTTTTTCAAGACCAGCATCCACATCATAAGTACACAATAAACATTAGCTCTTAATACATACAAACATTTCACTTGCTCTATGTCTGTCTCTGCAGAAACACTCCCAGCTCTGTGAGGGCAGGGACCATATGACGCGTTTTCCCCAGTATCCCCAGCACTGGGGATGGCGCTTGGCAGCAATATACCAGGACGCCACATTGTGGAGTACGCAGGCGCCGGAGTCAGGCTGGCTTTGAATCTAGGGCTAGCAGTTGTTCATGCTCTCTTGCAGTTATGGATTGAATTGTGCCCGTATCCCACCTCTCAAATACGTGTTGGAATGCTAACCTCTATACCTGTGGAACCGAGCCCTGGTGGCACAATGGTTGAGCGCTCAGCTGCCAAGCATAAAGACAGTTGTTGTTGTCAGGTGCAGTTGAATAGGTTCCGACTCATAGCGACCCTACATACAACGGAACGAAATGCTGACTGGTCGTCCGCCACCCTCGTGGTCGTTGTTCTGCTTGAGTCCATTGTTGCAACCACTATGTCAATCCATCTTGTTGAGGGTCTTCCTCTTTTCCACTGACCCTCTGTTTTACCAAGCATGATGTCCTTCTCCAGGGACTGGTCCCTCCTGATAACGTGTCCAAAATACGGGAGATGAAGTTTCACCATCCTTGCTTCTAATGAGCGTTCTGGCAGTACTTCTTCCAAGACAGATTTATTTGTTCTTCTGGCAATTCATGGTATATTCACTATTCTTCACCAACAACATAATTCAGAGGCATCAATTCTTCTTTGGTCTTCCTTGTTCATTGTGTAGCTTTCACATGCATGAGGCGATTGAAAACACCGTGGCTTGGCCAGGCGCCCCTTAGTCCTCAAAGTGACAAATTTGCTTTTTAGCATCTTAAAGAGGTACTGATTACAGCCTAGGAAACCCTATGGGGCAGTTCTACGCTGTCATATAGGGTCGCTATGAGTGGAAATCTACTCCATAGCACACAACAACATACCTGTAGATATAATCTCATTTGGGAATAGTTTTTCTTTGTTATGTTAATGAAACCCTATCGATGTAGGGTATGTGTCAAACCAATTACTTCTGAGCTGTAAAAGAGCAGATTAGGCACAGAAGCAAGCAAGCATAGATGAGGAAAGGTAGATGCCATGCCACATGAAGATCGCCAAGGAACTGAAGCTGAAAAGAGACAAAGACCTTCTCCAAAAGCCAACAGAGAGAGAAAGAATTCAGGATGATGGCCAGCATCCTAAACTATGAGAAGATATATTTCTGTTCATTAAAGCCACACACTTGTGGTATTACAGGCCTCGTCAAAAAATAAAAACTGTGATAAAACCTCATAGACTTGTATCCAATGAGTTAATATTCATAAACTAAAAGGAACAGTGCCTGACTCAGTAAGGAATCTATGTATTGACTATGAGTTGGAATTCACTTGATAGCATTGGATTATTAGGGATTCAATAACTGCTACTATTCCACTCTGCCTCTTTAATACTACGCTAACATAATCTTAGCACCGTGAGGCCACGTTTTTAGAATCCAGGAAAGTGAGAACTCAATTCTGCAGTATGGTTCACCCGGGGCCATTTCATGCATCTTGATTCCTCCTCAGCTGAGTTAACTAAGCCTTGTGGTAGACCCATGAAGCTCAGCAGGTCTCACTGCAAAGGACCTAAGTTGACAGCCCAGTTAAAAGAACTTTTACTCTTAAACACATTACCCTTTGTCCCATCTTCCCACTTCACCAACTGGGCTCCTTTCTCACTTTATATGTGACTTCATGCTCCTCGATTTCAAAAGAGCTCCAGCATTTTTTAACTGAAAAGGAGCATAGAAATTAGCTAGTCCAACATCAGTGACTTCTTTATGAAGAATAGCGGCTCAGGGACCAAAAGTGAGTGGATCAAGGTCAACCTTCGAGACTAAAGTAGATCAGGGATGAACAAGAACACCCCTTCACTCCAAAAAGAGTGTTCTTTCTACCATGTCACACAATTCCACACTTGTTGTCGCTATTGTTGCCTTGGTTGGCCTTCAGCTCTAAAGCCATCCTGTCAGGAATCTGGAATGGAAAATATGGTAATAACTTCTTGATATTTTCCCAAATGAAAAATGTGGCATAGATAATAAATATGCAATGCAGTGATAATTTATACAGATTAAATGCATTAAGAGCTAGTATTTATTGCATATTTACATTATGCCAGGCATTGTGTAAAGCACATGACATTTATTATCTCATGTTATCTTTTAAAAAAAAAAGGAGAAAAAAAACTTATATTACTATTATAAGCCTCACTCAGCCTGGAGAGGTTAAGTGGCTTGCCCAGGGTCACACAGCTTGTATGAGCTAAGATTTCAGATCAATGAATCTTACTCTAGAATAGCTCCACCCAATATAAATATAATGTGGGCCGCATATGTAATTTTAAGTTTCCTAGTAGCCACATTAAAAATAAAATAAAATAAAAAGAAACAGTGAAATTCATTTTCCATTTAACCCAGTGCATCCAAGATATTATCATTCCAACATATAATTAATACAAAGATTATTAATGAGTTAGGTAACATTCCTTTTTGATGTTAAGCTTTGAAATCCAGCATGTATTTTTATACTTACGGAATGTCTCAATTTGAATACTAGATTTTCATCGGAATTATTTAATCTGTATTTAGATTTTTCAAAATTTAAAGTTTAAAAAGAATATTCACATACTCAAGTTGCTCCAAATATACTTAAAAGCTTTCCAATAACCGAACTGAGTGTTCGTTTTCAAAATTAAATTCAAACCAGTATTAAATAAAATTTAAAAATCCAGTTCCTTGGTCCTACTTTGCCACGTTTCAAGTGCTCAGGGGCCATGTGAGGCTGTGGCTGCCATATTGGACAGTGCAGCTTTGAGCTCCTGGCCTAACCACTGTACAACCCTACCGCCTTTCACACTACGCTAAACCCGTTGCTGACTCATAGTGACCCTATAGGACAGGGTAGAACTGCCCCTGGGGCTTCCGAGGAGTGGATGGTGAATTTGAACTGCCAACATTAAGCTTAGTGTCATGAGGCCATGTCTATAGAATCCAGGAAAACAAGAGTTGAATTCTACAATATGTTTTGCCCAGGGCCACTTCACGCATCTGGGGTCCTCCTCACCTTTTCTAACAGTTTTGGGCTTGGCGCATGCGCTTCAGCAGGACCCCTTTGGAAACAGCCTAAACTGAGAATCCAGTGAAGTTCGTTAGGAATACAGTCTGAGTAGAAAAGGGTAGATGCACTATTGAAATAAATCATTCTACAAAGACATTAATACCCAGGACTTCTGAAGCAAAGAGCAGAACTTATTAGATAAAAGAGAAGCTGCCCCACTCCTGGAGGTTACCTTTCAACACTAGGTTGGCCTACAAAATAAACAATAACACCCATGAGGAATGTGTGCCTTTAAACAGTCAATGATACAAGACCAAACGGTCAATATTTACACAAAAGCAAAGATGAGAAGGCGTGGAGGGACAGGGAAACTGGACAGATGGAAACGGGGTAGGCGGGGTGGAGATGGTGAGAGTGTCGACACATGGCAGGGATTGTGACCCGTGTCGCAGAACAACTTGTGTAGGAATTGTTGGGTGGGAGTCTAATATGCTGGGTAAACTTTCACCTAAAACACAAAAAAAATTCAAAAAAAAAAAAAGAGAGAAGCTATAATTCCCTCTGGGGTGAAGCGAGCCAGTGGGTCCTCTCTGCCTTTCAAGGTGAGAGCGTGTTTAATTAGTGAAAAATAAAATGTCCTGACCATCCCTGTGTAAAACCACTAACATGGGCGTTGGGAGATGTGGTCTGGAAATGTAGATACTATTCGTCATGCACTTACCTCATCACACCAATCATCCAGGACCTCAGAGAATCCCTTCTTTAATTAATTTATTTATGTAGACGGTTTTTTTTCATTCAATAAACATTTACTGAAAAACTGCAAAGTACCACCAAGAGTCATCTGTCAGTTTATCATACTGTGGTGGCTTGTGTGTGTCTGTGATGCTGGAAGCTATGTCACCGGTGTTTCAAATACCAGCAGGATCACCCATGGTGGACAGGTTTCAGTGGAGCTTCCAGGTTAAGACAGACTAGGAAGAAAGGCCTGCTGATCTAATTCCAAAAGTCAGCCAATGAAACCCTATGGATGATAACAGAAAATTGACTGATAGAATGCTAGAAGATGAACCGCCTAGGTTAGAAGCACCCAGAATACATGTTGTTGTTGTTATGTGCCGTCAAGTAGGTTCCGACTCACAGCAACGCTTACTATAAGATAATGAAACACTACCCTGTCCTGCGCCAGGGCAGGACAACAATTGTTGTTACGCTTGAGCCCACTACTGCAGCCACTGTGTCAGTCCATTTCATTGAGGGTCTTCCTCTTTTTCACCAACCCTCTACTTTACCAAGCATGATGTCCTTCTCTAGGGACTGATCCCTCCTGATAACATGTCCAAAGTATGTAAGACATAGTCTCACCATCCTTGCTTCTAAGGAGCATTCTAGTTGTACTTCTTCCAAGACAGATTTGTTTGTTCTTTTAGCAGTCCATGGTACATTCAATATTCTTCGCCAACACCACAATACAAAGGTGTCAATTCTTCTTCAATCTTCCTTATTCATTGTCCAGCTTTCACAAGCGTAGAAGGCCATTGAAAACACCATGGCTTGGGTCAGGCATACCTTAGTCTTCAAGGTGACATCTTTGCTTTTCAACACCTTAAAGAGGTCTTTTTCAGCAGACTTGCCCAATGCAATACATCTTTTGATTTCCTGACTGCTGCTTCCATGGGTGTTGATTGTGGATCCAAGGAGAACGAAATCCTTGACAACTTCAGTCTTTTATCCATTTATCATGATGTTTATTGGCCCAGCTGTGAGGATTTTTGTTTTCTTCATGTTGAGGCAGAACCCATACTGAAGGCTGTGGGCTTTGATCTTCATCAGTAAGAACTTCAAATACTCTTCACTTTCAGCAAGCGAGGTTGTGTCATCTGCATAACGCAGGTTATTAATGAGTCTTCCTCTAATCTTGATGCCCCATTCTTCTTCATATAGTGCAGCTTCTTGGATTATTTGCTCAGCATACAGATTGAGTAAGTACGGTGAAAGGATACAACTCTGACACACACCTTTCCTGACTTTAATCCATGCAGTATCCCCTTGTTCTGTTTGAATGACTGCCTCTTGATCTATGTACAGATTCCTCATGAGCACAATTAAGTGTTCTAGAATTCCCATTCTTTGCAATGTCATCCATAATTTGTTATGATCCACACAGTTGAATGCCTTTGCATAGTCAATAAAACACAGGTAAACATCCTTCTGGTATTCTCTGCTTTCATCCAGGATCCATCTGACATCAGCAATGATATCCCTGGTTCCACATCCTCTTCTAAATCTGGCTTCAATTTCTGGCAGTTCTCTGTTGATGTACTGCTGCAACCACTTTTGAATGATCTTCAGCAAAATTTTACTTGTGGGTGACCTTAATGATACTGTTAGATAATTTCCACATTGGGTTGGATCACTTTTCTTGGGAATAGGCATAAATATGGATCTCTTCCAGTCAGTTGGCCCAGTAGCTGTCTTCCAGATTTCCTTACATAGACATTCACTTGTTAAAACATCTCAGTTGGTATTCCATCAATTTCTGGAGCCTTGTTTTTTGACAATGCATTCAGTGCAGCTTGGGCCTCTTCCTTCAGTACCATTGGTTCCTGATCATATGGCGCCTCGTGAAATGGTTGAACACAGACCAATTATTTTTGGTATAGTGACTCTGTATATTTCTTCCATCTTCTTTTGATGCTTCCTGCATCATTTAATATTTTCCCCGTAGAATCCTCAATATTACAACGCGAGGCTTGAATTTTCTCTTCAGTTCTTTCAGCTTGAGAAATGCCGAGTGTGTTCTTCCCTTTTGGTTTTCTAACTCCAGGTCTTTGCACATGTTATTATAATATTTTACTTAGTCTTCTCAAGTCAGCCTTTGAAATCTTCTGTTCAGCTCTTTTACTTCATCATTTCTTCCTTTTGCTTTAACTACTTGACGTTCAAAAGCAAGTTTCAGAGTCTCTTTCGACATCCATTTTGGTCTTTTCTTTCTTTCTTGACTTTTTAATAACCTCTTGCTCACTTCATGTATGATGTCCTTGATGTCATTCCACAACTTGTCTGTTCTTTGGTCGTTGCAATGCATCATATCTATTCTTGAGATGGCCTCTAAATTCAGGTGGCCTCTAAATTCAAGGTCGTACTTTGACTCACATGGATTGTTCTAATTTTATTCAGCTTCGACTTGAACTTACATATTCTGCAGTCATCCCTTGGCCTTGTTCTGACTGATGATATTAAGCTTTTCCATGATCTCTTCCCACAGATGTAGTCAATTTGATTCCCGTGTATTCTAGCTAGTGTACACTCCACATTCCGATTATTAATGGAACTATTCATATAGGCAAGGCAAATATAATCTTTTGATTGGCTTAGTCCTGGGTCATAAAATTTACTCCTGGAGCTGGGGGTAAAGTCAACTTCACCCAGAAGCATGAGTCTGAGATTGAGGGAGACGTCGCCAAGGAAATTCAGGGTGCTGGCATCACAAGTAGTTTTTGCTCTTAAGGAACTCTGAAAAGGCTGGCCACTTTATGCCACCTGGCAACACCAGGTAGGGGTGTGGTTCTGCTGCCAGATGCCGATGCCCTGGTCAAAGCTTCTAATTTCAATGTGACGTAAAAGGAGAATTTCTGGAAGTAGAATGTGTCCTCCATGATACTGTGATGGATGAGTCAATGGTTCAATAAAAGGCAGAGGTAAGATGCAAGTGGTAGAAAGCAGAGGGAGAATTAGGCTGGGTGTGATTCATTATTTATGCTAGTCAGAGAAAGAAATTCACCAATCTTCCCGCAAAACTGTAGCCATGGCCAAATGAGGGCTACATTCCATCGTTTTCCATCACCATAACTGGTTGCCCTTTTCTACAGTGACAGTAGGAATCTCCGTGTCGGGGACGCACAGTGAAATGAAATACCATTCTCAGCTCTTATATGGAACAATAAATTTCAACAGGAAAAGAAAGATCATTTTCGTAAAACAGAATCTTCAAACATCTCCAACTAGGGAAGTTGGCTTTAAGAGAAAAACAGTAGAGAAATTAACGTTTGAGTTTCAGGCTGCAAATTACATGTTTTATTTTCTATGATTGATTTTTGCTAGTTAATTAGAATAATGCCTTATTAGATCAAACACTTCCCAAAGGGACACTAAAAATCTTTACTGTACCTTTTTATCTGTTTCAATAAATAAATTATGTCCCCTTGTGGTGTTGTTTCTACTTTTACTCCTAACATTTTTTCATAATAAATGCTTGTAGAAACTGGCAGTTTTATAAAAACAGCTTAAAATTAAATCACGAAAGAATAGTTTCTACTAGGATCCACATTCCACTGGATTGAGAGGTTAAGAACAAAAAAAAAGGAGGCTTAAAAATACACTTTTTTCACAGTTTTAATATTATTCTTTAGTTTCTGTCCTCTTGCAAAGCGAAATGGAGGAATCAAGACAAGAGCAAAATAAACAGATTGTACCACATTTTATTGCACTTTGATGCTGAGAACATCTGCCTAATGAGGCCATAAAATCCATGTATAAATACCAGTAGACTAGAATATTAACTCCATGAGGGCAGGGATGATGGTTCCTCTTATTTTCACTCTATCCATGGCTTGCCCATGGTAGAAGTGCAAGAAATTTGTTGAACAAATATGTTGAACAAATAAATTTAGGATGAGGATGCTGATTTTCTAAAGGTTAATTGAGTAGGCAAGGTCTAAGCACTGTGAGAGGATCAAAATTTAACGGGAGTTTCTTGACTTACCCTGACCCAGTGTCAGCCCCCGACTCATGGCAACATAGTCACAAGGAAATGAAATGCTTCCAAGCCTTTTGCCTTCTCGGTGATTGGCTGCAGATCAGACCACTGTGATCCATAGAGTTTTCATTGGCTGATTTTCAGAAGTAGATTGCCAGGCCTTTCTTCCTAGTCTGTCTTAGCCTGGAAGCACCACTGAAACCTACTCAGCATCATGGCAACACCCAAGCTTCCAGTGACAAATGGGTGGTGGCTATGCTTGGGGTGTATTGGCCAGGAATTGAACCTAGGTCTCCCTCATGGAAGGTAAGAATTCTACCGCTGAACCACCATGCCTCATTACCTGATTAAAATAATAATAAAAGATAACATCCCTGGAAGCAGTGCTTTCAGCCCCAGCGTCTCTTTCCTCTTCTACCTTCCCATCAGCCCCCAGTTTTTACTGGGGATCCACAGCATCTTTAAAAAGCTGAATCCATTTCCAATTTCAGGCACACATGACCTAAAATGAATAAAACCAATCTGTGCATTCGCCCTTCTGGTGGCCGTGACTGGCTCAGGCTAGGCATGAGACCTAAATCAACTCAGTCGGAGTGACTCAGAATTTCTACGGGGAACATTGAGACACAGGCGGGTTTTTTCTCTGGATAGAATGGCGTATGGGCGGGAGGCCTGTGGTGGAGGCAGCCATTGTTGTCATGAGGGAAGCCAGCAAGACGAAAATGCAGACTCATCTGGAGGATATACCTGAGAGAATTAAGGGAACCAGAGCCGCAGTTCATTGAGAACCCCTGGATTGAACCACATCTGGAAGTTTGACTTACCGCAGAATTTTTTGCAAAACAACATATTCTCTTTACTGTACGAGTTGGGGTTTGGAGGAAAAAGAGTCACGGCCAACACAATGATATTTGTTGAGTTCTTGCTGTGGTTAAGTGTGGTGATAAGCACTGAACACACAATATTGCATTTAATCTTTTGTTATTGTTGTTGTTGTTAGATGCCACCGAGCTGGTGCCAACTCACAGCTATCCTATGTACAACAGAACGAAACACTGCCCAGTCCTGCGCCATCCTCACAATCGTTGCTATGTTTGAGCCTATTGTTGCAGCCACTGTGTCAATCCATCTTTACAACATCCATATGAAGCAATAATTATATTATTCCCATTTTACAGATGAAAAAACTGTGAGATGTAACAGAAAAGTTAAGTGATTTGCCCAAAATCACATATCTATTAAAATATAGGTGCTGGCTCCAGAGCCCATACAGCTAACCACATTACTATAATCCCTGAGACCAGGTTGGCTCCTTTCCAATCAACTAACCAGTTGTTGTTGAGTCAATTACAGCTCACAGCCACCCAAAGCGTGTCAGAGTAGGCCTGTGTACCATAGGGTTTTCAATGGCTGACTTTTTGGAAGTAGATAACGAGGGCTTTCTTCTGAGATGCCTCTGGATGGACTCGAACCTCAAACCTTTCTGTTGTTTACATCACCCAGGGACTCCTTTACCGCCTTTCAGGACCTCTATTGTAAAAGGCTGTTTCCCACTAAGATTTTTTTTTAATTTGCATTGCCCCCTGACCTAAAAATTTTCTTAAGGAGCCCTGATGGCGCAGTGGTTAAGTGCTCAGCTGCTAACCAAAAAGTTGGCAGTTTGAATCCAGCAGCAGCTCCACAGGAGAAAAGACTTGGTGATCTGCTTCCTTAAAGATTATAGCCTAGGAAACCCTATGGGGTTGCTCTACTCTGTCATATAGGGTCCCTATGAGTCAGAATTGACTAGATGGCACACAACAGCAACGAAAAGTTTCTTATCATCCATGTCTCAGGTCAATTAGCACCTTTCCAATGACTTTCCCTGAGGCCCTCCCAAACCAAACCAAACCAAACCCACTGCTGTCAAGTCGATTCTGACTCATAGTGACCCTGTAGGACAGAGTACAACTGCCCCATAGGGTTTCCCAGGCTGTAATCTTTACGGAAGCAGACTGCCACATCTTTCTCCTGCGGAGCGGCTGGTGGGTTCCAACCTCTGACTTTTCAGTTAGCAGTCAAGCACTTTAACCACTGCATTACCAGGGCTCCTATAAGCCTCCCCAAAACCCAAACTAAACCCGTCGCAGTCGAGTTGATTCCAACTCATAGTGACTCTGTAGGACAGAATAGAACTGCCCCCCACAGGGTTTCCAAGGAGCAGCTGGTGGACTCGAACTGCCAACCTTTTGGTTAGCAGCTGAGCACTTTAATCACTGTACCACCAGGGCTCCTAGGAGCCTCCCAGGAACTCCTTATTCCATCACCCCGCTGTTTCCTCTATTACACTCTTCACATTCTGTATTGATTCCCCACTAGAATGTAAATCCCCCATGTGTCTGTAGGAAGACCCTCAACGAGATGGATTGACACAGTGGCTGCAACAATGCGCTCGAGTATAACAACAATCGTCAGTGTGGCACAGGACCGGGCAGTGTTTTGTTCTGTTGTACGTAAGGTCGCTATGAGTCAGAACCAACTGGACAGCACCTAACAACAACAAAAATGTAAACTAAGGAGCCCTGGTGGTGCAAAGGCAAGTGCTCCACTACTCACCAAAATGTTGGTGGTTTGAGTCCACCCAGCAGCTCTGCGGGAGAAAGACCCGGTGATCTACTCCTGTAAAGGTTACAGGAAACCCTACAGGGAAGTTCTACTGTGTCACATGGACCACTATGAGTAGAAATCCACTCGACTGACATCTAACAAGAGAAAGTAAACTAGCCGAAGGCAGAAATCTTGAACTGTGTTCCTTCCTGTATTCTCAGTGCCTGGCACAGAGCTTGGCATGGGACTGACCCTCAGTGAGCACTTGTTATTTGTTGAATGAATAAATACTGTAATTAATTATAAATTATTACCATTATTCAGATGTTAATCTCACATCAATGTGTGCTAGGAAATAAAGCAGGAATGAGGAGAGAGAGAAAGAGGAAGCGAGACTGGTTTTCGAGCTTCTCTGGCGGATCTGTCTGGCGGCCCCCCCCCACCCCCCCCGAGCGATCTGCTGAGCCAGCAGGTTTGCATCCATCTGTGAAGAGCCAAGTTATCATTTTAAACGTCCTCTGTATCCAGTCACATGCATGGCTACCCAGACAGCTATTTAAGGGAAGAGAGGAAGAAGTCAGCTCCAGGTGCTGTGTGATTCACGGGCACGAAGAGGCCAAGTGGAGGGGAAGTGGAATAAAGATGTGTTGAACAAGATAAGCTCTGTCCAGCTCCACCAAAGTTCAGGGCACCTCCTCAGCAGCCCTTTCCCCAAACCCGTTGTCTGCTGGAGCTCTCTTGGTAAAGCCCCACCCCCACCCCACTGCCCTCCCAGAGCTACACCAAGTCCCCTAAACCCTCCTGATTCCAGAACCGCTGTAACGGAAGGATCCATGTAAACGCCAACATTCCACCTCAAGAGCGTGCCTGGAGAAGCCTACCCACCTTCCTGCCTCAGAAGGCGACTTGGCTTTGAAATGTGGGGTAGTAAGTGTCCCTGGGGCAACCCTCAAACAATGGAAGCTAGGAGTCAGTGAGTAATGCCAGAGTCTCCCACTCCTGACTGGACAATCTCTCCAAGTTTTCCTCAGAGGGGCTCCAGGAGGGTTGAGGTCCAGCTGTCCATGGTGGGAACCAGTTTAATAACACGAGCTTGATTGGCTTTATCCAGCTTCCGTCTCATTCTCTCGTCTTTTTCCCTTGTGCTTCCTGAGATCACCTCCAAAATAAACCACCGGCACCCAAGTCCCTGTCTCCAGATTTGCTTTCAGGGGAGCCTTTGAGCAAATTTACAAAAAAGATTCTTCTTTTTCTGAATGCAAAGAGGAGCCCTTTCTGGTGGTTAAAAAAAAAAAAAAAAGGAGAAACGCATGCTTTCCTCTGGGCTGACAAAGACCCACCCCCATGACAACAACAACTGTATTTCAGGCCACCTCCCCTGCCATCCGGGCCGGGTGACTCGTGCATCCCAAAAGTGTACAGCTGTACATGGCATTCTTGCCCCAGCCGTTTTCCTGCATCTCCTCAGATGGAGCACAAATGTTTCTAAGGTTTATCAACCACCAAATTCCAAAAGGACTTCTTCCCCAAAACCCCATTTCTCCCCAGCATCAATCTATTATATGTGAATGTATACATATAAACCTCTTCTTACAGACAATAAAAATGATTACAGTAAAATTTGCATTTGTTTAGTTTTTCTTTCCAAGTTACTATGCTGTATTTCATCTTCCAAATCTCTCATATACAGATAGTATTCTCACTGTAAAAATGAGAAAATTCAGTCTCAAAGAAGATAACTAACTTACCCAAGGCAAAACTAGCTAGTTAGCTAGGATATGATGAACCCAATATTCAAACCCAGGTCTTTTGAGCCTTAAAACTTTTCCATCAGCCCAGGCAGCCTCAATAAGACACCCACGATACACCAACTGAACATTTTTGAAACCTGAATATTCTTTCTCTTACTCTACTGAGTTCTGCAACTTTCCTACTGATCTGCCCAGTAATTTAGAGGGACACGTATCCGGCATATAGAGCTTAGCATACATTTTTCCATCGAGTGGATGAATAACTGAAAGTATGAAATGGAATTGCTTCCTTGTTTATTCCCTAATATTGCCAATTAAAACATAAATGATTCATTTATAACAATAACTACCATTATGCCAAAGAGACTCAAATCTGTAAGAAATGAATGGGGTTGAAGTCAGATCAGGACTAGAATCTTTCCTTTTAATGACTTTGACACTTTGGGCAACTCAACTCATTGGGTTGTTTTGAAGATGAAAGGAGACAATATTTTCCCAGTGCCTAGGACAATTTCAGGAACATAATAGATTTCAATAGTTAGTTGTTGTATTATTAATCCATTAACTAACATGCATTAAGTGCATGTATTAAGTATATACTCCATGCAGACCCTGTGCAAGGCCCAGGAAGTAGAACAGAGCCAGTGGGGGAGACAGGTTTATAAATCAGCAGGTGATTTGAAATGCTCCTGAGAGCTGAATGTCCCTTGGCCACGTGTTAGAGCCTCATCATTCTCCTGGGAGTTCCAGGAAAATCACTCAGCCCCTGCTTCGTTCAGGGCGGGGTGTGAATCATGGCCTGTGCCGATCTCTCTGTCACTTTCTCGTCTTGGATCAGTCTGCATTTATCAAAGCCAACTGACTCAGGGAAGTGCTGGAACACAGAGTCAAATGGACATAGAATTTCCCACATTTCCAAGCTGTGGACTCTCAGAACAGGAGGGTGGGCTCTGTGGACAGAGCCAGAAGTCCTGCATTTAACTAGCCCCTACCTGTGGCTAACTTGGGCAGAAAGTATGACTCTCAGTTCACAAGCATGGTTGTGCAAAATAAAAATCTGTATTTCTTTACCTTCTCCAAAGTCACGTGACTCCAACTCAGAGTCCACACATCCTGGCTGGAGGGAGAGTCACCAGTAAGGCTTCGCCTTCTATGAGATGACAAGCATCCTGGAGTCTATACAGCATCACAGCCTCAGGGGGCCTCTGTGGTCATGGACTCTAGTCCACCCGGTTCCCACTGAGAGCCCACCCAGTCCCTCAGTCCTGGGACACTGCTGCTTCAGGGCCATTGCTGGGACCTGGGCCCTTTGGGGAGGCTAGGGCCTCTGGTCTTTCCAGGGACCCCAAGCACTAATTCCCTTCAGAGGTCTGGACATGTCCCCATGGTACTTTCAGAGAGGACATCCTGAATTTCTGAGGTTCAGGACACACACATACACACACACACATATACCACAACACAGCCATATCACACACACATACCACCTGCACCACAGCATACATACCACACATACATACATGCCACACACACACCGTGCATACCAATACATAGACACATAACCCACACACACACCACATACCGATACACACACACACCATATATACCACACCACACATACCACACATACATACATGCTGCACACACCAATACATACACACGTACCCACCACATACCACATACCTATACATACACACATACCCTACACATACATCACATACCAATACATACACACGTACCCACCACATACCACATACCTATACATACACACATACCCTACACATACATCACATACCAATACATACACACACACCGCACATACCAATACATATACACATACCCGCCACACACCACATACCAATACATACACACACACCGCACATACTAATACATATACACATACCCCTCACACACCACATACACATGCACCACACACACCAGTACACACATACCCCATACATACACCACGTACACAAACCCCGCACACACCAGTACACACACATACCGCACACATACATCACAGACACACCACACACACACACACCCCACGTATACAGACAAACCACACAGCACACACACACACACCACAGACACACCACACAGCACACATACCACCACACACACAACACAGACACACACACTCAGTACAGACACACACACCTTCCTCTCCCCAGTTTCCAAAAATGCCTTTTCAGTCCAGAGTAAATTCCTTCTTTTTCTAGTCTTGTTTCCTTAGAATCCTGCTCCTCTCTTCTCTCCCTGTCAGAAATCTAGCATTATCTTGTCAATGGACTTAGACTTTTGAAATCAAAACTCCGAAAGGGGGAAAACTACTGCAACTAATAGAAGATTTCAGCAAAGTTTCAGGATACAAGATAAACATACAAAAACTAGTTGGATTCCTCTACACCAACAAAGAGAACTTCAAAAAGGAAATCACCAAATCAACACCATTTACAACAGCCCCCAAGAAGATAAAATACTTAGGAATAGATCTAACCAGAGACATAAAAGACATATACAATGAAAACTACAAGACACTACTGCAAGAAACCAAAAGAGACCTGCATGAGTGGAAAGCATACCTTGCCCATGCATAGGAAGACTCAGCATTGTAAAAAAAATATAAATTCTACCCAAAGCGATCTACAGATAAAATGCAATCCCAATCCAAATTCCAACAGCATTTTTTAATGAGATGGAGAAACAAATCACCAGCTTCATATGGAAAGGGAAGAGGCCCCGGATAAGTATAGCATTACTGAAGAAGAAGAACAAAGTGGGAGGCCACACAATACCTGTTTTGAGAAGCTATTATACCGCCACGGTAGTCAAAACAGCCTGGTACTGGTACAACAACAGATACATGGACCAATGGAACAGAATTGAGAATCCAGAGATAAATTCATCCACCTATGAGCAGCTAATATTTGACAAAGGCCCAAAGTCCATTAATTGCGGAAAAGGCAGTCTCTTTAACAACTGATGCTGGCATAACTGGATATCCATCTGCAAAAAGTGAAACAAGACCCGTACCTCACACCATGCACAAAAACTAACTCAAAATGGATCAAAGATCTAAATATAAAATGTAAAACAATAAAGATCATGGAAGAAAAAATAGAGACAATGCTAGGAGCCCTAATACATGGCATAAAAAGAATACAGACCATAAGCAACAATGCACAAACACCAGAAGAGAAACTAGATAACTGGGAGTTACTAAAAATCAAACACTTATGCTCATCAAAAGACTTCACCAAAAGACTCAAAAGACAACCTACAGACTGGGGAAATATTTTTGGCTACGCCAAATCCGATCAGCATCTAATCTCTAAAATCTACAAGAAACTGCAAAACCTCAACAACAAAAAGACAGATAACCCAATTAAAAAATGGGCAAAGGATATGAAAAGGCACTTCACCAAAGAAGACGTTCAGGGAGCTACCAGATACATGAGGAAATGCTCACGATCATTAGCCATTAGAGAAATGGAAATCAAAACTACAATGACACCAATGTCATAAAACAATATGTGTACTGACTGTTTAATGAGAAACTATTTGTTCTGTAAACCTTCACTTAAAGTACAATAAAAATAAGTAAATAAAAAACTACAGTGAGATACCATCTCACCCCGACAATACTAGCATAAATCCAAAAAACACAAAATAATAAATATTGGAGAGGTTGTGGAGAGACTGGAATACTTATATGCTGTTGGTGGGAATGTAAAATGGTACAACCACTTTGGAAATCGATTTGGCACTCCTTAAAAAGCTAGAAATAGAAGAACCATACAATCCAGCAATCTTGCTCCTTGGAATATATCTTAGAGAAGTAAGAGCCATCACACGAATAGATATATGCACATTCATGTTCATTGCAGCACTGTTCACAACAGCAAAAAGATGAAAACAACCTAGGTGCCCATCAATGGATGAATGGATAAACAAATTATGGTCTATTCACACAATGGAATACTACACAATGATAAAGAACAATGATGAATCCGTGAAACATCTCATAACATGTAGGAATCTGGAAGGCATTATGCTGAGTGAATTTAATCAATCACAAAAGGAAAAATATGGTATAAGACCACTATTACAAGAACTCAAGAAAACATTTAAACACAGAAGTAAACATTCTTTGATGGTTACAAGGGTGGGAGGGAGGGAGAGGGATATTCACTAACTAGATAGTAGACAAGAATTATCTTAGGTGAAGGGTAGGACAACACACACTACAGGGGAAGTCAGCACAACTGGACTAAACTGAAAGCTAAGAAGTTTCCTGAATACAACTAAACACTTCGAGGGACAGAGTAGCAGGGGCAGGGGTCTGGCGACCATGGTTTCAGGGGACATCTAGGTCAATTGACATAACAAAGTTTTTTAAGAAAATGTTCTGCATCCCACTTTGGTGAGTGGCATCTGGAGTCTTAAAAGCTAGCAAGCAGTCATCTAAGATGTATGACTTGGTCCCAACCCACCTGGAACAAAGGAAAATAAACACAAAGACACAAGGAAAATATTAGCCCAAGAGACAGAAAGAGCCATACAAACCAGAGACTCCATCAGCCTGAGACCAGAAGAACTAGATAGTGCCCAGCTACCACCAATGACTGCCCTGACAGGGAACACAACAGACAGTCCCTGATGGAGCAGGAGAAAAGTGGAGTGCAGAACTCAAATTCTAGTAAAAAGACCAGACTTAATGGTTTGACTGAGACTGGAGGGACCCCGGAAGACATAGCCCCCGGACTGTCTGTTAGTCCAAAACTAAAACTATTCCCAAGGCCAGATCTTCAAACAAAGATTAGACTGGACTATGGGACATAAAATGATACTCATGAAGAGTGTGCTTCTTAGCTCAAGTAGATACATGAGACTAAATGGGGAGCTCCTGTCCAGAGGCGAGATGAGAAAGCAGAGAGGGTCAGCAGCTGACTGAACGGACACGGGAAATCCAGGATGGAAAGGAGGAGTGTGCTGTCACAGTATGGGGAGAGCAACTAGGGTCACATAACAATATGTGTATAAATTTTTGTATGAGAGATTAACTTGAATTGTAAACTTCCACTTAAAGCACAATTTTTTTTTAAGAAGTCCAAAAGGGGACTGTCCCCTCCACTTCCTAATCTACTGATAACCTCCCCTGAAGCAAGAGAGCCAAGTTGCATTGCCTGCTTGAGTGAGGAAGGGAAAAGAAAAACACATGAGAAAAACATGCAAATTAACATGTCTATAAATGATCCTCCTGCAATCTATGCTACCTGGGCTTCAATCCAGCAAGCAGTGTAGTCAAGTAGGGTTTTGAAAAGTTTAACATCTGATATCATATACCAAAAGACAAGAACCCTTTCATAAAAGCATGTGCTTACAGGTAATGAGAAGTTAGACATAAAATTGCTGCTGCAATGTTTGTATAATTCATTATGATGAGGCAGGAGAAAGGCAAGTCTGCATAAAAAGCATCACAAACCATCCAGTGCCTTTCCCCAGAGAGCCTGAATTGGCATCAAGCAGCACATGAGAAGTGAAGGGACAGTGACAATAACCGTCACCACTGGACATTTACTATCTGCAACAACGCTACCATGTCATCACGTCTAAACTTCACAGAAACATAGGATGTGAACTTCCTGAGGACAGGGACTTCATTTCTTTCACTTCTGCATCTTCATGGCCATGAACAATGCCTGGCACATCCTAGGTGCCATATACATATTTGTTGAAAGAATGAATAGATTGAACTAACTCCATTTTCCACATTAAAACACCAAGATTTGAGTAGGTCAATCACACAGTGAAAGAGAGAGAATTTGGACCTAGGTCAATCAACGCCAAAGATGCTACTTTCTATCCTCCTCCATACTGAGAACCAACCTAGAAAAAAAAAAAGAAAGATTCAAATTACTGAAATCAGGAATGAAGAGAGGACATCACTACTGATCTTGCAGGAATGAAAAAAGGTTATAAAGGAATACAACTACCTGCCAACAAATTGGATAACTGGGATGAAACGGAGACATTCCCAGAAAGACACAAACTACTGAAACTCACTAAAAATGAAATGGAAAATATGAAGGCGGGGCCAAGATGGCAGAGTAGTCAGACACTTCCAGTGGTCCCACTTGCAACAAAGACCTGAAAAAAAGAGCCCTGAATATCAAAGGTAAAGTTGAGGAATTAGACTGAGTGGCAGGGGGAGGGAGAGACAGTTCAGCAGCAGCGAGGAGTTGCCAGATTTGACCTGGCGGGAGCAGGTGCCCTTCAGGCCAGATTGGCTGGCATGCGTGGTGAGGCAAGCGGTGGTATTCGGGACACGTTTTCCATGTCAGGAGAGACTGAGCAGCAGAGACTCTGCTCAGGCCTCCAGAGCCAGTGAAAAGCGGCGCTCAATCAACAAAAAATAAGTACACGCATTTAACCTACCACCCAGATCAAAAAACATCCCGTTTGGGAAGAACTTCTCTCCCATTTATCTGCTCCCTCCCAACTCTGCACCAGGTCACTGGCTGGCAACTGCCACGTCCCCTGGGCTAGAAGTAGGATCCTTCACGTGCCCTGAGCCATTCTCCTGGCCATGGAGAGGGAACAAATTAACAAACAGGAAAAAATAATCTGTCAGCTCCCCTAAGCCAGGAACTCAGGGCAGGCACAGCTCCTTAGTCTAGGCACAGGCATAAGGGGTCCATGGACTTTGAATGCCTTTCACCCCTGCATAGACTTCTGTGTGCCCATTTCAACAGCATAGGCCCTCATTAGCACAGTACAACAAGGTATATACCTGAAGCCTAACTTCACTGTATCAGCTGTATGGTGGAGTGGCAGGTTCATGACATTTGATACCACTCTGCGTATTAAGCAGGGTCCTCACCTAGCCACATCAGGGGCCTGAGGACTGGTGGCTCCACCCACACCACCTAGCCACCTAAAACAGAGGTCCAAGAATAAGTGGTGCCTCCCAGTCCTTACAGCCAACAGCATTAGGTACCCATAGTCTGCCTGCAAAACCCACCAACCTATGCACTCTAGGGAACAGGGACACACTTTCCTCCCAGACACTTAGGGGCAGCAGTCAGCCCCCTACCTTGCTAAGCGTGTGACTCCCTACTGCAGCCAGATACCTGTGCCCACTCCAATCACCCCTGCCCATCTAGGACTGTAGGTGAGAGCCTGCACCACACAATTGGTGACCAACTATCTAGACACCTGAGCTGAATCCATACAAGAAAAGTAAATGGACCCCTGGGCTCACATATCTAGTAACAGATCTAACCATCTGGTGACAGGATGTTAGAGCTTCAGAGGCGCCAATAATCAAACTAGCTCACACGACCAGCCTATTTGGGCATATCAAAACAAAACAAAACAAGAAGCAGGACACAGTAAGCAAACATAAAATAAATAAATATGATAACTTATTGATGGCTCAGAGACAACACTCAGTATCAAATCACATAAAGAGGCAGTCCATGATGGCTTCAGTGAGCTCCCAAAACAAAGAATCAAGAAATTTTCTGGAGTAAGAATACAAAAGATTAATATACAGAATGCTTCAAGAGATCAGGAAGGAGATCATGTAAAAATGCAGAACATGCCAAGGAACTCACAGACAAAGCAATGGAGGAACTTAAGAAGATTAGAGAAGAGCATAATGACAAATTTAATAGGCTGCAAGAAGCCATAGAGAGACAGCAAACAGAAATCCAGAAGATTAACAATAAAATTTCAGAATTAGACAACTCAATAGAACATCATAGGAGCAGAATTGAGGCCATAGAAGTCAGAATTAGTGATGCTGAAGATAAAGCACTTGACACCAACTTATTTGAGGAAAAATCAGATTAAAAAAATTTTTTTAATGAAAAAAACCTAAGAATTATGTGGAACTCAATCAAGAGGAATAACCTATGAGTGATTGGAGTACAAGAATTGGGGGCTAACAGAAATTACAGAGTGTGGCAATATTAATCTCTGACAAAATAGACTTTAAAGTAAAATCTGCCACAAAGAATAAGGAAGGACACTACATTAAAGGGTCCATACATCTGGAGGACATAACCATAATAAATATTTATGCACCCAAAGACAGGGCTCTAAAATACATAAAACAAACTCTAACAGCATTGAAAAGAGAGATACACAGCTCCACAATAATAGTAGGAGACTTCAACACACCATTTTCAGTGAAGGACAGAACACTCAGAAAGAAGCTCAATAAAGACACGGAAGATTTAAATGCCACAATCAACCACCTCGACTTCACAGACATGTACAGGACACTCCACCCAACAGCAGCCAAGTATACTTTCTTTTCCAAAACACACGGAACATTCTCCAGAATAGACCATATATTAGGCCATAAAGCAAGCCTTAACAGAATCTTAAGCATCGAAATACTACAAAGCATCTTTTCTGACCATAAAGCCATAAAAGTGGAAATCAATAACAGAAAAGGCAAGGGAAGAAAAGGAAACACATGGAAACTGAACAACATCTTGCTCAAAAACTACTGGGTTAGAGAAGAAATTAAGGATGGAATAAAGAAATTCACAGAATCAAATGAGAATGAAAACACATCCTACCAGAACCTTTGGGACACAGCAAAAGCAGTGCTCAGCGGTCAGTTTATAGCAATAAATGCATACATCCAAAAAGAAGGGCTGAAATCAAAACATTAACCTTACAACTCAAACAAGTAGAAAGAGAGCAGCAAAAGAAGCCCTCAGGGACAGAAGAAAGGAAATAATAAAAATTAGAGCAGAATTAAATGAAAATGAAATGGAAAATATGAATAAACCCTTAACAAGTAGAGAGATTGAGTAATTTTAAAACTTCCCACTAAGAAAAGCCCATGCCAAGATGGTGTCACTGCTGAATTCTACCAAACATTTAAAGAAGAATTAATCACAATTCACAAATTTTACCAAAGAATATAAGAAGAAGAAACACTTCCCAATTCATTCTATGAGGGCAATATTACCTTCTTGCTAAAGCCAGAAGAAGACATCACATTTGACACTCGCATACACGTTGCTGACAAGTTGATTCCGACTCATAGCGACCCTACAGGACAGAATTAAACCGCCCCATTGGGTTTCCAAGGCTGTAAATCTTTATGGAAGCAGATTGCCACATCTTTCTCCTGCAGAGCAACTGGTGGGTTCAAACCTCGACCTTTTGGTTAGCAACTGAGTGCTTAACTATTGTGCCACCAAGTCTCCTTATACCAGAACAATAGTTTTAAAATTACAACTTCATCCATAATGCCACCTTAAAAAAAGTCTTTCAGGGGCTTTGGATAAACTCCCAACCTCTTTGACTTCTCTTTCCATTTAACCAAAAACAAACAAACAAACAAAAAAAAACTTTTGTCATTGAGTCAATTCCAACTTATCGAGACCCTATAGGACAGAGTAGAACTGCCCCATAGGGTTTCTAAGCAGCGCCTGATGGACTCATACTGCCGACCTTTTGGTTAGCAGCTGAGCTCTTGATGCTAAAGCCAGAAAAACATACTACATTTGACACTCATTCAAAACTCTTGTCCCTGAACACAAGCCCTGATCATTTCTGCATCATTTCTTATATCGTCTGTTGATGATCGTCTCTAGTGGCTAATACAACCTCAGGTGTGGCATTTTGTCTAGGGAAAAATGTATACTTGACTTGGGGAGGTGTGAGGAATTAGAACCTCAATATATTTGTTTTGCTAGTTCACCAGCTTCTTCCTCTTCTACCTAGAGCATCAACATAACTTCATTCTTTCTCTTCAAATCCTGAAGTGTTCTCTGTCATTTATTTTCCCACAAGTGACTAAATTCACTCAAGTGGTTTCAGCCTTGTTCCCGTCCCCCAAGTTGGTGTGTATGTTTAGATTCATCCAGAATAGGACAATAAACACTTGGTAAGCACCCAGTTTATACGAATTTCAGCATGGGAAGTAGACATAACTGAACTATCTGCCTATTCCCAAAGCTGCCTGTACCCTCAGACCTTTCCATTTTAGTGACCTCTGCCTGCTTCTAATGGACAGTCTGTGCTTCTCTTTAGTCAGAAATGCCAGAAAATTAACAGGCATGCTCACACACACTGCCATGATCTGTGAACCAATGAGTGACTGGTGAAAGGTGGCATATAAAAACTCTGGCACCCTAGGCCTTCAGTGGGATAATTCTGAGGCCTGTTTTCTATGCTTTCCCAGAGTTCTCTGCAGGGTTAAATGCCAGCAACTCTCTAGTGTTAGCTGGCTTGATGACATGTCCAGCTTTCACTGCCTTCCCTTCCTCGTCTCATTCCTCCACTTCCCTACTGGTAGCTACTCGATGGCGCCCAACAACTACGGGCTTCCACACCTCCCAAAGAAACTACTTACACACGAATCTTTGCTTCAGAATCTGCTTCTCTGGAAACAAAATTAAGGCATACATCATTCCTGAGCACGAAGAATTTCTAGTCTATTAAAGATTCAATTGAAACACAAAATGACATTAAAAATGCATGCAGATTTCCAGGAACCCAAAGAGAATGTCCTGGTTTTTCAAGCTCTTCATTGACATCGAGTAAATAGTGAATTAAAAATTCACCTCCACTGTTAAGGATAATGGTGGTCTGTGGTGACCATAGGGAGTGGTTAGTTAATCCCATCAAAGGCTGCTCCCTTGCTGAGAGAGGAAGGTCCCCCTCTCTTCCCCGCCACCCTTTCCTACCAGGAGCCATGTTCCAATTAGCACCTTGCTGATGGCAGATTTAGCGACCAGAGAAACCAAGGACGCTATTCCTGCTTTGGTCTCAGAATCAAACTTTCAGTGTCAGAAGCTGTGACTGAATTGTTAAACTTCTGAAGTTGTAGTGAAAGTCACTTTCAGCTCAAGTTCTATCTGAATTACCAAACAGGAAACACACACACACACATACAGACATACACACACACATATACACAGAGTCAGCAAGCGTAAGGAAGTGGTTGGTTATCTAAAATTCGGGAACAAAAGAAAATCAGAAAAATAATATAATAACAACTCATATTTTTTAGTATTTACTATGTGTCCAGCACCCTTCTCACAACAACCTTAAAAGTTAGGTATTTTTATCCTTATTTTACAGATGAGAAAACCGAGTCTCAAGGAATATATGTGACTTGATCAAATACTGAGGTAGAAACAAATATAAGCTTCATGAGAGTTGAGATGATGCGTGTTCACAACTGTATCCTCTTAGCGTGATGCTTCATGCATAATAAGTCTTTGATAAATGTTTATTGGATGTTTGATGAAAGTGGAAAAATCTGTCTTGAAGATTGAGTATTCAATATCAAAGGAATCATTTAGTGCAGGGGTCAGCAAACATTTTCTGTAAAGGACCAGATAGCACATATCTTAGGCTTTGCAGGCCTTAAAGTCTCTGTCACAAACTCCTCAACTCTGTCACTGTAGCACAAAAGCTGTCATAGAGGATATGACGTAGTCAATGACATGTGTCATAGTGGCTGTGTTTCAGTAAAACTTTATTTACAAAACTGGCAAAAGGCTAGATTTGGTCCAAGGGCCATAGTTGGCAGACTCCTGATCTAGGGTCTTGCTACTCAAACTGGGGTTTATCGACCAGCACCATCATTACCACCAAGGGCAAAAATGCATAATCTCAGCCCCATCCCAAACCAAAAACCCTTAGCCGTGGAGTGGATTCTGACTCACAGGACCCTATAGGACAGAGTAGAGCAGCCCCACAGGGTTTCCAAGACTGTAATCTTTATGGAAGCAGATCTTTCCATCCTCCCAAAGAATGACTGGTGGGTTGGAGACACTAACCTTTGGTTAGCAGTTGAGAGTTTAACCACTGTGCCACCAGGGCTCTTTAGCCCGATCCCAGACCTACTAAATTAGAACCTGCATTTTAACAAGAGCCCCAAAGATTTACATGCACATTAAAGTTTGAGAAGCACAGCTCTAGAAGGCTTGGATAGTGTTGGTTGTCAATCAAGATCATTATATGGATTTTTAAATAAATTTTTATTTCCGTTCAACATTGCCTGACTGTGCTGAAGCAGAAACTTGCTTGGTTTCACATGATTCTCCAGGTCTACGCTGGTCACCCTTCCTTACTGGTAGAGAGAGGAACAGGGAAAGCTGAGGAGCATCAGTTTAAGGCCTGCAAAACTGGGACAGACCACCAAATCTGGTCAGTTCCATTTCTACAACTCACAAGTACTCACATCACAGCACAGAACCAAGAGCCCCATGCCTTCCTTTCCTTTCCTCCCTGAAGCAGAAACAGCTGAACAGAGCCAATCAGCCCTGAATCTGATTGCTTCAATGTGTGTACAAATAATTTAGGTGTCTTTACTGTCACAGTCATTAAATGCCCCCAAAGTGCACAGTCGTTCCCATAAATGTCAGGCTTGGGGCCTTGAAAAAAAATGAATGCCCCTCTCCGAGGGCTGAAATGCCTTCTCATTAAACTTATTAATCACTTTGTGTTTTATCAAAGATGAATCCACACTGGAAAGGACAAAAAGGAAGAGCACGGGGCTGAGGGGAGGTGAAAAGCATACGGCCCCCGAGTCAGAAAACAATTGACTTCCCCGTATTAGTCACAAGTAACTTGAGTGTTCAGAACCTAAGTATTCTCATCTGTAAAATGGGGATTAAAAACACAAAAAACCCGTGTCGTCAAGTCAATTTCAACTCATACAGACCCTATAGGACAGAGTAGGACTGCTCTATTGGGTTTCCAAGGGCAGCTGGTGGATTCAAACTGCCAGTCTTTTGGTTAGCAGCTATAATTTATCAGTACCTATATAAAAAGGTTATAGACACACAACCTTTGATCCAACAAATATACTTCAAGGAATATGTTCTAGACACATTTTCACATATGTGTGTAAAGGCTTATACTGGAAGATATTTATGCAGTGCTATTTTAATAGTAAATTTGGGAGAAATCTAGTGTTCATGAATAGGAGAATAGTTAATAAATTGTGGGACAGCTGACTATGTTATAACATGGAGCTGTTGAAAAGAGGTGGATCCATTTGCACTCAAGTGAAACTATGTTTGTGTTGTATTTTTAAATGAAAAAAAGATGTAAAGTAATGTCATATTTCATTGATACCAGATGTGTTTTTCACATTATTTTAAGATACATCTTATAATTGATAATGTCTTAGAATTCCTACCAGGCAGACAACAGTCATGATCCCGAACATAAAATAATGACTACTATACAATTGATGTTTCTCATATTTAACACACGATGGAAAAGTAACCACATACATATGTCTGTTGTTGTTGTTAGTTGCCCTTAAGTCAGCCCCAGACTCATGGCAAGTCCACGTGTTACAGAGTAGAACTACTCCATAGGGTTTTCTTGGCTGTAATCTTTAAGGAAGCAGTTCACCAGGCCTTTCTTTCAAGGCGCCACTAGGTGGGTTTTGAACCGCCAACATTTAGGTTAGCAGCTGATTGCAAACTACTTGCTCCACCCAGGTTCCTATACCTATGTGTCTAGATGTGTTCATGTATGTTTCTTTTACACTGTATATTTACACCTAGAAACACATGTGTACACATTAATGCAATCATTGAAAGATATCTAGAAGTACGCATACTAAATGACCAGTAATCAGGTCTAAGAAGAAAGATTACACAAACAGGGTTGGAAGCAGTAGGACAGGGAGCGGGGTTCTACTTCTCAGTTTTTACAGTTTTTGTGTTGTTTAAATTCTTATGGTGAACATGTTTTACTTCTAAATTAAAAAAGAGTAGTATAATAATAATGTCTTTATACTTCTCTCACAGATTGAAGTGAAACATGTTTTCATGCATATACATGCAAACTGTAAAGGGCTGTGGAGCTGGGCTGCAGATTTCCTCGTTTCCTTACCTGCAAAGACGACACGTAAGAGACATTTAGGTCTGCCGCCTGTTTCATTTTGCCTCGAGTGCGACATTCAGTCTGCGGGAAAACGGGCCTGGGATGGCCCGTGACAGTGGGAGAAGCGCCCCTTCGGCTCACTGGGTATCGCTTGCGATCCAGAATGTGTCACGAGGCATTCCTTCATGAGGCGAATCAGCAAGGAAATGCCAAAACATCGGCAAGTCATGAGTAAGTAGACTCAGATGCCTTGGTGCACACTTGTAGAGAACAGAGGCTGTAGTCTCCATGTGCCCCAACAGGCTCCACTGGATAGAAGCAAGCCCTCATGAATATTACCCAATTACACATTTCAGGAGGAGCTCTGGCGGAGCAAATGGTTAAGGGCTCGGTGGCTAACCAAAATGTTGACAGTTTGAACCCACCCAGTGGCTCCGTAGGAGACCTGGCAAGCTACCCCCGTAAACATCACAGCCTAGGAAACTGTACGGGATAATTCTACTCCGTCACGTGGGTTGCTATGAGTCGCAATGGACTCAACAGCACCTAACAGCAATGGTACATTTCAGGGCCAGTGGCGGTGGCAGAACAAAGCACTCCAGCCTAACTCAAGACGAAGAGCCAGGCCCTCGTGTCAGGCCGCTGACAGGAGGAGAGGACAGTCAGATGCCTCAAAGTGTCCCTCTGACAGCCAGGAAAACAGTGCCCTGGACAGCAGTGCCCATTTTCTCCAGCAGAGAAGTTCCATCGCATATGACGATCCATGTGGCTATGCTTCGCAAGCTATGTAGGATCACGTTCATTCTTAGACGGTAGGCATATATGGACATTTCATGACAATGTCTACATTGTTAGCCCCTGATACTCAGTTCCTTCTATTAATCTCGTGCTTTGCTATAAACAGAAGTCAGTCCACTATAATAGCTACCAGTCACATGTCCCTTAGGCAAAATTGACATAGCAACCTAGCTTCTTTGAGAGTGGGAAAATTTCTGCTCTTGTATTCTAGTTTCCTCATCTAAAACGTGGAGCTAATACCAACTCATTAGCCTGTGATGGTTGAAGAAGGCAATTATTGTAAAATTGCCAGCACTGTGCTTAAAAGTGTGTCCATACACCCACTACTCACTTATCGACATGGTTAATTTCCAAAGACCAGGTAATGATGTGAAAATCGGTGTTAGGCAAAAATAGAGGACTTTTTCTGTTTTAAGACCATCCATTTGTCTGATTTTTTTATTTAGAAAATATGATCATAGAAATAATAACAGCTAAGATTTACTGATGTGCTCATCACTATGATGAGCCCAGTTATGGATTATTCCTCTGCGGAGAAGGAGGTTTGGGGAGACAAAGCTGGCTGAAGCTGGGCTGTGTGACTGGAGGGCACAGGGCTTAACCACTTCACCTTCCTCCTGTGCTGGCTCAGAGCCTCCCTTGCAGAGCTGCTTCCAGGCTGCAGTCCCACCCCTGCAAGCCCTGCATTCACAATCCCAAAGCCTGGTCTTCTCTCCAGGCCTGGCAAGTCACCAAGGCTCAAGGCTGCCTGCAAGGGCACTGGGAGACTGGCCGGGAACCTGGCCCCACCAAGGCGGAGGCTTCAGGCCCAGTTCGGCTCGTTTTGGGATGGCATTAAACTAGCATGCATTTCTTCCAAACACCCTCCCCATTGCCTGTTTCTTTCCTCCATTCTCACCCCTCATCAGTTTTGAGCGGCAAGGCCGCAGGCCATGTGGGAGCTGGAAACCCAGAACAAGCACCCGCTGGCTCGATGCTGCCTGAGCATCAGCCCAGAAACCGTGGCCGTGAAGGAGGCCAGCCCCACATGGCAGCTAGATGCTTCGGCCCCGCCAGCAGGCAGGAACAGAGGGCACGGGGCAGCCTGGCCCAACTTCCTGGGGGCTGCCCAGAGACCCTCCTAGAGGGAGGGGACACTTGACAGCTGTTGCCGCCATTCCCACAACCTCATTAATGTGCAAAATAGTCGCATAGTAGATTTTTTACTATTGCCGTAAATGTGGAGTGTCGGATAACAAGACAGTCGATAAGTGAGGAGAAGTTGTATACTCATCTCTTCCACCTGTTGGTTCCAATAAACTGTTTAAATTCGCCACTGGCTATTCCTGTGTAAAATTAGTTTGTGATTTCACTTGACAAGTTACAGTAACTCACCCTGCAGTTCCCCAGGGATAAACATGAAGTATTCTGCTATTGTCAAAGAAGTTAAATTGCTGTTGTTTTAGCCTTAAAAGCATCTATCATGTGCCCAGTGCCTCTGCTTTTACCAGGAACACAAAATAAATAGAAGACACTGACTTGCACTAGTTTCCAATGTTCATGCTGCAATGAAATGCTCAGGTATACACTGTATCAGTTCTCAGTTGCCACAATGATGCAAAATAACTAGTCACAGTTCACACAGCTACCTAGCGGCATCAGGATTGGAGGAAGACTCATTAACAACTTGTGATATGCAGATGACACAAACTTGCTTGCAGAAAGTGAAGAGGACTTGAAGCACTTACTGATGAAGATCAAAGACCACAGCCTTCAGTATGGATTGCACCTCAACATAAAGAAAACAAAAATCCTCACAACTGGACCAATAAGCAACATCATGATAAATGGACAAAAGATAGAGGTTACCAGAGATTTCATTTTACTTGGATCCATAATCAATGGTCATGGCAGCAGCAGTCAGGAAATCAAATGACACATTGCACTGGGCAAATCTTCTGCAAAAGACCTCTTTAAAGCATTGAAAAGCAAAGATGTCACATTAAAGACTAAGGTATGCCTGACCCAAGGCATGGTATTTTCAATCACCTAATATGCACGCAAAAGCTGGTCAATGAATATGGAAGACTGAAGAAGAATTGATGCCTTTGAATTATGGTGTTGGCAAAGAATATTGACTATACCATGGACTGCCAGAAGGAAGAACAAGTCTATCTTGGAAGTAGAACACTCAGAATGCTCCTTAGAAGCAAGGACAGAGAAATTTCATCTCCCATACTTCAGACATGTTATCAGGAGGGACCAGTCCTTGGAGAAGGACATCATGCTTGGTAAAGTAGAGGGTCGGTGAAAAAGAGGAAGACCCTCAATGAGATGAATTCACACAGTGGCTGCAACAATGGGCTCAAGCATAACAGTGATTGTGAGGATGGCACAAGATGGGGCAGTGTTTCATTCTGTTGTACATAGGGTCACTATGAGTCAGAACACCTAACAAAAACACCTAGCTTCCTTGAGAGTAGTAGAATATTTCATGTTTTTCCTGGGATAACTGCAGGGTCTGTGTCTTAGGCTGGGTTCTCTAGAGAAGCAAAACCAGTGAAGACTATGTATATATATATATATATATATATATATAGAGAGAGAGAGAGAGAGAGAGAGAGATCTATCTCGGGAAAATGGCTCACATGGTTGTAGAGGCTGGCAACTCCCAATCCGTGGGTCAGACGTCAGGCTAGAGGCTTCTCCTGACTCATGTAACTGCAGGGGCTGATGAACCCAATTTGCAGTAGACTTGCAGCCGACAGTGTCCAGGAGGGGGAGGTGCTGACACACTCCAAATGGACCCCCCTAGAGTATGTTGGTTGTGGGTGTAGTGTCCACTAAATAAGCCTGCTTCTCAGCACACAGCAGCCTCAGTCAGCAGTCCTCATTACTGACTGAAAGGGGGAGCAGACAGATGAGAACTGACTCTCTGGGAGGTCTGTCCTGTTGGTTCAGAGACCTGAGCTATGGGATGTGCAGGGAGGCAGGTGGTGTGTTGACTATGAGGACAGACTGTGCCGCACAAGACTTCTGTAATGATTCGCAGTAGGCTTGCAATGGCCCAAGTGTCTGGGTGAGGGAAGTGCTGGCACACTCCAAACAGATCCCTGGGGAGGTCTGCCTTGTTGATTTTAGGGCAGAAGCTTGGGGTCCTATCTCTTTGTACAGCAGTGGCTGTGGTAGTTAGGGAAATAGGCTCTTTTTTCTGGGGCCACTACCACAGTTCACAGCAGCTGGAAGCTCGTGTGGCTGAGGGAAGGGCAGGGACGGTGGGAGAAGCAATTTTCCTACCATATGCCACTTGTTGCTGATTTTTTGATTCTTGCCTGTCTGCAGTTCCCCACTGCTTTTCTCAGCTCCCCCATTCAGAGTCCCCTCAAAGCTGACCACTGTTTCCTTGCTGTATTTCTTGTTGTATTTGTGGGTGATGGTTGGAATGATGGTTTGTTTACACCGCCATCTTCCAAGAATACCCAAGTACTTTTTTTAAACCTCTGTTTATGTTGGCCAAAGCAAGTAACTAAGCCAGCCCAGATCCAAAGGATAAAGAAGTAGACCTTGCCTCTTTAGTGCAAGAAATTGCAAAGTCACATGGTGTCTTAGTCATCTAATGCTGCTATAACAGAAATACCACAAGTGGATGGCTTTAACGAAGGGGAGTTTATTTCCTCACAGTGAAGTAGGCTAAAAGTCCAAATTCAGGGCCTCAGCTCCAGGGGAAGACGTTCTGTCTCTAAGGACCTTCTCATCAATCTTCGCCTGGACTAGGAGCTTCTCTGCGCAGGGACCCCAGGTCCAAAAACTGCCCTCTGCTAGTGGTACTGCTTTCTTGGTGGTATGAGGTCCCCCA
The DNA here is from genome assembly GCA_030035585.1 of Dugong dugon. NCBI lineage: Eukaryota > Metazoa > Chordata > Mammalia > Sirenia > Dugongidae > Dugong > Dugong dugon. Next base: position 3,779,574 of record CM057481.1, read on the forward strand.
TGTCTCTCCACTCACTTCTCTCTTCTATATCTCAAGAGATTGCCTCAGGACACAATCCAATCTTGTAGACTGAGTCCTGCCTCACTAACACAACTGCCGCCCATCCTCCCTCATCATAGCGGCAGGATTTACAACGTACAGGAAAATCACACAATAGCAGGAATCGTGGCCCAGCCAAACTGATACACACAATTTTGTGGGGGACGTGATTCAATCCATTGGAAACCCTGGTGGCATAGTGGTTAAGAGCTACGGCTGCTAACCAAAAGGTCGGCAGTTCAAATCCACCAGGCGCTCCTTGGAAACTATATGCGGCAGTTCTTCTCTGTCCTATAGGGTCGCTGTGAGTCGAAATCAACTCGACGGCCATGGGTTTTTAATTCAATCCATGACATGTGGCAAAAGTTGCGTATACAAGTAGAAGGTAGAGAACTGAGGCCATTGATGTAATCAATATGCCATATAAACCTGTGATGTTGTATAGTTTATAGAGCACTGTCATAGGTTAGCATATATCTAAATGCATTCCTAAACACTGCCCTGGAGAGGGTTAATTCTTTAGTTGGACAGCTATGGGTGGTTGTTTCAATTCTGAAGTGTACTCTTGCTTCTAGCATCTTGTCCCCTAAATTGTATATACATGCTGTGATAGTTTGAAGTTAAATTTCAGAGATCAGTGAATAAATTGCCTCTTTGATTTTTGCACGTGTAGTTTGTAGTTGCCTGATACACCTTTACAGGACCCCTGGTGGCTCAGTGGTTAAGTACTCAGCTGCTAACTGAAAGGTTGGTGGTTCAAACCCACCAGCCACTCCACGGGAGAAAGATGCGGCAATCTGCTTCAGTAAAGGTGTACAGCCTTAGAAACCCTGTGGAGCAGTTCAGCTCTGTCTTATAGGGTTGCTGTGAGTTGGAATCAATTCAATGGCAATGGGTTTAGTTTTGGGGGGGTTGGATACACCTTTAAGTTTGCCTGATAAATATATGCCTATCCATCTTTCAAAACTCACCTATTAGGTCACCTCCTCCAGGGAGGCTGTCTAGTATCTCCAGATAGAATTGAGCATGGCTTCTTGGAGCTACCTCTGTGATTTCTACCTAACTCAGCTTTTATCCTACTATTTTTTTAGCTATCATCTGCCTATCCAGACTCTGAGCCTATTGACGGGAGTAAGGAACACAGGTTCTGGAGTCAGGTTGCTGGGGTTCAAATCCCAGGTTTTTTTCCTGCATGTGTGAACTTGGACAAGTTATTCAACTTAGGCTCTCTGCAACTCCATTTTACCATCTGTATAATGGGAATAATAATTGTACTTTCTTAAAAGGGGTATTGAGAGAATTAAATAAGCATTAAACATTTGATAGAATACCTGACACAGACTACTCAATAAAATTGGCTATTATTATTATTCTTAACCTCATCCTTTCTACTATTTAGCTGGCTTTATACTGCCTTGTAAATTTACAACACTGGGTCTGGACTACCAAAGTACTCCTAGATCTTAGAGTCTCACCAGGGTTCTTTCCCATCAATAGCTTGGATCAAAATTATTAGTGGTATTGCATTCAAGAACTGAAGGAGAAGAGGACAGAGAATTAACAGCTGGGCCGTGGAACAAACCTCGCAATGCCACCTCGTTCTGACCCTGATACACAACTCCCCAAGGATGAAGGAAATACAGGAGGCTCAGAATGTACCCTATTAATATTCATCTTTATAGATCTCATTTCTAGGTGTTATCTTTCTGTTCCTCTGAGCAGAGGGTTCATTGAAGTCATTTAAGCCAAAAACAAGATAATAAGATGAACTGGGGACAATGGGACATAAAATGAAACGGCATAACCCACCCCCGAGGCTCGAAAAGGCGATGAACTAGAACGACATAAGCTGCCACTAAATCCCCGATTTGAATGATGCATTTACTTTGAGACTTCTCATCTTCACAATGGGTGAGCCGAGGATTAGAAGAACTGAACAGATGGTATCTTGATAAATTGAATTAATACTCTGAAAATGAGGGAGGAGACACATTGCAGACAAAATTCAGAAAGTATTTTAAATAGAATAAAGTATATGCTATGTTTTGATGTATCTGAAAATTAATTTCAATGTCTATATCATTTCCATTTAGCACGCTGTACGCAAAGAATCTTAGCAAATGAAAAGATGTACTTTAGCATTTATTCACTATGTCACGGTGCTCCAAAATAACAAATTTAAAAGATTAGCTTGGTGTATGAACAGTAAACATGCTATGGCTTATCAAAAAATTATCTTTGTAGAATCATGTAATTGGGATTTTAAGGTATAATTTATACCTGATAAAAATAAAAATTAAAAAGCTCAATAGTGCAAAAGGCTATACAGTGAGAAGTGAGTCTCTCTCCCACCTCTAATCCCCATTCCTCAACACTATTACCAGTTTCCTATATATCCTTTCTTTTCTTCTTTGTGCTATGTGTTCTGACAATTATTTTACAGCTTGAGAGATTTAAAGAGTTCTTGAGAAACCTGTGAGAGCCGGAATTCTACGGGACAGCCTCGTGTTTCCGGGTCTCCCAAGTTTTCCGCCTTTGACAGGGTGTAGTCCTACCACCTTTCTGTTGCTCGTTTTAGTGGAAATATTTGCGTTTTTCTTCTCTGACAGGTTTCTGCTTTACATAGGGCCCAGCTTTCACAGGTTTTAATGTATAGTAAAAAAAAAAAAAAAAATACCTAAAACTTTACATCTTAGAGAATTTTCATGATTCAGGACAGGGTATTCAGTGAATGAGTTAGGATTAGTTTGATTTCAAGTGACCAAACCAAAGCGATTTAAGGGAAAAAAAGGAAACTTTAGCTCCTGGGAACTATCCAGGGCATAGATCTGACAGCTTCAATCAAATCCTGAGGCCTTGGCTATTGGTTCTCCCTCTCACTTTTTGGCTGTGTTTTCCACACGTTGCCTCCATCTTTCTATTCCCCTGTCATGGATTGAATCATGGCCCCCAAACATGTGTGCATCAGTTTGGCTGGGCCATGATTCCCAGTACTGTGTGGTTGTCCCCCATTTTGTGGTTGTAATTTTATGTTAAAGAGGATTAGGGTGGGATTGTAACACCCTACTAAGGTCACATCCCTGATCCAATGTAAAGGGAGTTCCCTTGGGGTGTGGCCTGCACCACCTTTTATCTTACAAGAGATAAAAGGAAAGGGAAGCAAGCAGAAAGTGGGGGACCTCATACCACCAAGAAAGCAGTGCCGGGAGCAGCGCACGTCCTTTGGACCCTGGGTCCCTACACTGAGAAGCTCCTTGACCAGGGGAAGATTGATGACAAGGACCTTCCTCCAGAGCTGACAGAGAGAGAAAGCCTTCCCCTAGAGCTGACGCCCTGAATTTGGACTTGTAACCTACTAGACTGTGAGAGAATAAATTTCTCTTTGTTGAATCCATCCACTTGTGGTGTTTCTATTAGAGAAGCTCTAGATGATTACGACATCCCCTAAGTGACAAAATAGCATTCAGTAGCTCAACATTCCTCTTTGCTTCAAATCCAGTAGAATGAAAAAGAGCTCTTCTCCAGCTATTCAGTGGAAGTTCTAAGCTTAATTCTTATTGGTCCGAATTGTCTTCTACTCATCCTTGAACCAATTACTGCGCTCAGAGAGATGTTCTAACCTGTACCTCCTCCCAAAACAACATGTGGTCTACGAGTGAGAGAGGCTGTATCACCCAAGATAAAATTGAAGTTATTATTGGGGAAGCTATCAGAATAAGCATGAACCAATGATGTCAAAAAAAACAAAGAAACCCGTTGCCATCGAGTTGATTCCAACTCATGGTGACCCCATGTGTGCAGAGTAGAACTGCTTTATAGGGTTTTCAAGGCTATGACCTTTTGGAAGCAGATTGCCAGGCCTTTCTTCTGAGGCACTTTTGGGTGGGTTTGAACTGCCAACCTTTCTGTTAGTAGTTGAGCACTTAACCGTTTGCATCGCCCGGGGACTGAATTGATGATAAAACCAGAAAAACCAAACCCATTGCCATTGAGTTGATTCCAACTCATAGGGGCCCTATAGGACGGAGTAGAACTGTCCCATAGGGTTTCCAGGGAGTGGCTGGTGGATTCAGACTGTCAACCTTTTGGTTAGCAGCCGAGCTCTTAACCACTGCGCCACCAGGGCTCTGAGTAGATGGTAGGTAGACAGAAATTCACTGCACACATCCAATTAGGAGTGAGATGGGGGTAGATACCACTGCTTTGGAATAGAAACTAGCTATGCCTAAAATTGGGGGCACTGTTCCCTCCTTTTATAACATCATCTGATTGTTTATTTTCAAACCTTATTTTTTATTATAGATAAACTTCAGTGGACAACAGGTATAAGTTACCTGTCCAAAAGCCGTTCCAGCGTTCCTGTTTTCTCCAGTACTGACGTAAATTCAAGAGTACAATAATTCAGATTTTGGTCATTTTCCAATGGCTTTTCAAAATCATTCCTGGCAAACACACAGCAATAGCACAGCATTATACTTTTCACCCCTTCAGCAAAGTCCATTACTGGAATACTCTTAGTCACGAAAACTAACAGTTCAATGTTTGCGTCACCCAGACAATGTGAACAAACACATTAGAACCTATCTTCAATAAAATTATTAAATAATATTCAGATGACGCCTGTCAAATTAGAGAAGTGACAGGTAACAGTCAAATAGGAGAAGTAAACCGATAGGTAGTACATAGCAAAATATCTCCTTCTTAAGATGCATATTTTAAATGGTATTAAGAATGCTGCTTACAATCTGAAAACTATTAACTGACATTGAAAATACACTGCTTTTAACTTCATGACTGCAGTAGGCTTAGGCTGGAATAGAGATCACCCAGTCTAGTGCTGTGGATGTACGATGGACCAGACCATGGGGAAGAACATCAGCTCAGGTGCTGGCTTAAATGCAGATTGCTGGGCATGATCCTGAACTAATAAACCATTACTTCTGCAGGTGGGATCTGAGAGCCTACGTATTAATAGGCTTCATTGATGATGTTTATGCAGTCTAAGTTTGAAAAACGTGGATGGTCCAACCCTCTCATTTATAAACAGGGCTACTGAAGCACAGACACAGGAAATGACCTGCCAGTAAATGGCAGAGTTAGGACTAAAGTCACATGTCCTAAGTGCCAAACTTTCTCACCTCTCCTCTTTTTTTCTTTTTTCTCCACCTTTTCGTACGTCCATTTCCATAGGGTCATTGAGGATGAATCTGGCTGACCAGAGAGTCAAAGCTGGTGTGAAATTCTGTTAGAAAGATGTTTGGTTGACAAATTACCATATCAATGGGCTTTAACTGTTCCTCAGAGAATTTATTTCCCTGGCTGTACAAAGCAATCTGTCTGGTTCAATGCTTAGTTAGTTAGTTCTTAAACAAAAATGTTCCAGATAAGGAAAGGTTTTCCCTTAGTCGAAGAGCCATGTATTCAGAAGGTCAAAATCAACCAATGGGACCCATTCAAGTTCAGGACACACTGTATCTGAAATGTACCCTGCTCACAGCCCAATTGAATCGTATTGTACTCTCTACAATAAAAATGAAGGGAGACTGAGGAAATTATTAAACTGAAACCGTCTAGATTTTATTTTTCCTGGCTATCTTACGTCACTATACATAAAATTGTACGTGGATAATTTATTCGGAGCAATGTTTCAACCTGAATGAAGCAGCCTGCACGATTTCCCGTGCCTGAGATTTTCTTTTCCTTGCCTCTGCTGTGACTGATTCAACTTTGTATCTTTGGCATCCAGCTCAATGCCTGGTACACAATACTATGGCATCATGCAGAAGATACATACACCATAGACATTTAGAGACAGGGCCACCGGCATGCTCATAAATTTTAACAACTGACTCTCCAGGGGGGAAGAACCGATCCTGATTTGTAGCATTTGCTGATTTCCGTGGTGTAAAGAGCCCACAATGGCCAATTTCAGCCTACCAACGCGACAGATATCACTGGATGCAACGCTGTAGAGAGATGTGCCATCACCAACCCATTATATAATGTCACCACTGTACAGATTCAATAGACGGAAATAATGTCAACAGCACAGATAAAGTACAACGTAGTACAATAATTAGAAAGCGATGAGTTTGTGTATTTATTACCTTTTTAAAAAATGTAATTTATTTCATTGAAAGTTGAGATAATTTGGTTTTTAGTCACGGCTGTATTTAACAACTGGGGCTCCAAATGCCTGAACGTTTAACCGCTGAGGGGCAAATACTATTCAGCAAGCAATCTATCTTCTGCTTTGCAATTGCTCTCCTCCACCTCTTTCCTGCTGCAAGTGTTTCAGATGAAAATACTTCATTTCCCCTCAAATTCTACTCCTGTCCTTGCAAACAGAGGTAGGCACCATACCTGGGCTTAAAGCCTAAGGAAGCCAGTCACCCTCTGGGCAAGGGCTCTCCCCTTCCTTCCCTCTCCACGGTGCTGAACCACCCCCCTGCTGCCTCTGCAGAAGATTCGTGTTACTGCAGTGCTGTGTCTGCCAGGGCTAACTTGGCTGCTGGCCCTGTCCTGCTACCGAACCCCAGGGAGAAGGCGGCATCTGCATCTCTCCCCCAGTAATGTCCCATCTGTTTCGTTCCTTCTCCTGGGCAGCTGTGGAGGGAGAGAAGCACTCGAGCTGTAACCCCCAAGGAGAAAAAAAAACTAAGAGATTCTTCTAGGGGTAACTGGTGGTCATGCCTTTTGTAGGCTGTTCCCTTTGCCTTAAACCTGAACACATCTCCTCAAGCCTGTGAGCAGCATGCCCAGATTCCCAGACCTTAACTCACTGTGACAGTTGTCTTCGTCAGTCCCTTGTGTTTAGTTGCAAGGATTGCTCCACGTGTGTTGCTTGTTGTTGTTTTTGTGTTTGTTTGTTTTTTGGATTATTTTTGTTACTGTTTTAAAGGGTGCACATTTGTGATCTGCATTGTGACTTGGAGATAATAAAACTTAGACTATAAACTTGACTCTCTTAAAAACAAAAACTTCAATTGCCACCAGAAAGGGTTTAAGGGTCAAAAAAATCTGGGTTTGAGTCATGATTCCTCCAAGTACTAGTTCTGAGATGCTGAGCAAACCCATTTCATCTCCTTGTGCCTCACTTTCCTTATCTGTATAATGGCATAATAGTATGTATCTCAAGGGTTATGTGAAGAGTAAATGAGAGGGTACATATAAAATCAGCAGCATCTTGTAAGAGTTGACAAACCATTTCAATTCTCCTGGAATCCAGATTTTTGGGTCCATCAAGTTGGGGTGACTCACTCAGGCCATTTGCCCTTGGGTGCCCTTTTGAACCTCGAGCCTTGGAGAAACTGGTTCCTGGGGGTCGCCTTTGAGTCAAACAGTGTCTAGATAAACTAGTCAGACCGTTTTGCCTTGGGCATTGTGCTCTTTTGAAGAATTCAGTCAATTTGGGGAAACAGACTCCAAGGGTCAGACTGGGAGCCATGTTTAGGGTAAATTGGTGATTGTTTTAATTGTCCTTCAAGACAGTGCTGTATGAAAATCCTTCCTGGCCACAAATTTGTTCATCTGTTTTCTTCCCACCCTTTGTTCCATGGCAATGCTGTTAAGATTTGGTATAAGAATTTTGGAAGTTTTTCTCATCTTGGGAACATTTCTGACACTCTAGTCAAATGTTACCCCGATTTGCAAATTGTATATTCAATAAACTTCAATCAATTTATATTATTGGCTTAATATGATTTTTGTTTTAACAAAGCTCACCAAATATCAGCTTTTAGTAATAATAATGATAATACTCAATAAATGTTGACTCAGTGATGAATGGATGGATGGATGTTTTTCAAGTGGGAAAAAAACATACCTTTGTGGTTGGAAAAATAAATAAATAAATAAAAATGAATTGTGTTCACCCATAAAATGTCTCTGAAGAGAAAATGGAATCTTCCACTCTGAACTGCTGGAAGAATTTAACCTCCTCCTTTGTCTTTCTGTGAAATTACAGGCCTAGTATTATGTTAAGAGACACAACACAACTTGCTATTAGTAACATCAGCAACCACTGAAAAACCAGGGAAAGAAATGCCTGTTGTTCACTCCTAAATACAGTAGCCTTGCTCTGGAAACAGAAGTGTTAACTCCCTTCTTTCAGGCATGATTTCTGCATGTCCAGGGCCTCTTCCCTTTGGAAAAGGCCGGTCTGGTTTGTCAGAATCACACCTCAGCTAATATTAAGTGGCACTGTTTTCCCTCCAGCTACTGCCTCCTCTCCTAAGACCATCTAAGGAGACATCTCTCTCCTGCTCACCGTGGGCTGATCCCAGAGCAGCTTCAGGCCCCTTGTGAGACTGTCTCTCCCTCAGATGGAAAGTCTGACATATCAGAAACGTTTTTCTTCTCAGACTGAAGTGCAACCCTTCTCTTTTCAGAATTGCCTCTTCCTCTTTATTCCAGTCAAGGCTCTAGTTCACATTCACATGCCCAGAGATGGGAGAAAAGAGCTCCTGACAACTGTAGGTCTTGGACTTTCCTTGCAATAATATTTCAGAGCAAAACAAGAATTGGAAGCCCATTTGCATCAAACTCAACTTTCTGAAGCATCCCAACAAAGCCCCAGCAGTGACGCAAAGAGGCTTTTGATAAAAGTTTGTATCAGTGATCAGGATTAGAATATTGGCCTCCTCACTGTAAGTCTAGAACTTTTTGTCATCGAATCATGCTGCTTTTTTGGGGGGAGGGGGCAGGTGTGCTTGACATATAAAAGTGTATTTATTTTTACTTCTTTCAAAAACTAAACACTTTGTTGAGATGGTATGTGTTTTGTTATGTAAATTTTCACCGCAAAAGAAAAAAAACAAAAAACTGCATGTACCAATGTGTTTGACTGACGGCATAAATCTACTCCCATCTTCCAACCTAAATTTTTTTTAATGAAGAAAACATATCTTAAAATATCTATAACAGAGCTGGTAAACAAGGAAAAAGTTCCATCAAAGGATAATAATAAAAAATGGATGGAAACTTGGACTAGAAGGAACTTCTTGAACCTAGTGACGGTTACCTACTGAAAAACTAGGGCAAGCACCACTCTAAATGTTCTATATTCCTTTTGAAGGGCACAGCCAAGATGGAGGAGTCGTCAGACTCTTCCTGTGGTCCCTCTTACAAAAAAGACATGAAAAAAACAAGCAATCAATTATGTATGACAATCTAGGAGTCCTGAACATAAAAGTCAAAGTTAAGGAATTGTACTGAGTGGCAGGGGGAGGGAGAGATGGTTTGGAAGCAGCAAGGAGTTGCCAGACCTGAACCAGCGGGAACCAGCACCCTACAGGCTGGATCAGCTGGTGTGCAAGGTGAGGCAAGCAGTGGGCATTCGGGACACTTATTCCACTTTGGGGAGACCTAGTGGCAAAGAGTCTACTCAAGCCTCCAGAACCAGTGAAAAGTGGTGCTTAATTGGCAAAAGATAAGTACATGTGTCTAACCCACTGCGTGGATCAAAAAACACCCCATTTGGGAAGAATCTCTCTCCACTTTATCTGTCTCCTTCTCACTCTGCATTGGGTCCCAGGCTGGCTTCAGTGATTGACACGTCCCCTGGGCTGGAAATAGGACCCGTCAAGCACCCTGAGCCATTCTCCTGGCCTTGGAGAGAGAACAAATTAACAAACAAGGAAAAAATGATTTGTCAGCTCCCCTAAGCAGGGAACTCAGGGCGGGCACAGCTCCTTTTCCTAGGCACAGGCATAAGGGGTCCATGGACTTTGAATGCCTTTCGCTCCTGCATAGATGTATGTGGGCCCATTTCAACAGCATAGACCGTCATTAGCACAATACAACAGGGTACATACCTGAAGCCTAACTTCAACTGTATGGTGGAGTGGTAAGTCTGTGACATTTGACGCTGTTCTGAGCATTAAGCAGGGTCCTCAGCACGTTAACCCCTACTGCAGCTGGATACCTGTGCCTACTCCAATCACCCCTGCCTGTCTAGGACTGTGGGTGAGAGCCTGCACCACACACTTGGTGACCAACTATCTGGACACCTGACCTGAATCCATACAAGAAGAGTAAACAGACTTATGGGTTTGCATATCTAGTAACAGATCTAACCACTCAGTGACAGGATGCTACAGCTTCAAAGGCATCAATAATCAAACTAGCTCACATGACCAGCCTATCTGGGCATATCAAAACAAAACAAAACAAGAAGCTAGGACAAAATAAGTAAACATAAAATAAATAAATACAATAACTTATTGATGGCTTGGAGACAACAGTCAATATCAAAGCACATAAAGACACAATCCATGATGGCCTCAGCACGCTCTGAAAAGAAAGAACAAGAAATCTTCTGGAGGAAGAGAACTTCTTGGAATTACTGGAGGTAGAATACAAAAGATTAATATACAGAACTCTTCAAGATATCAAGAAGGAGATCATTCAAAACTCAGAACAAGCAAGGAACATACAAAGCAACAGAGAATATTAGAGAGGAGCACAATGGCAAGTTTAACAGGCTGCAAGAATCCATAGAGAGGCAGCAAACAGTAATCCAGAAGACTAACAATAAAATTTCATAATTAGACAACTCAATAGAAATTCATAGGAGCAGAATTGAGGCAATGGAAGTCAGAATTAGTGAGATTGAAGATAAAGGACTTGATACCAACTTATTTTAGGAAAAATCAGATTAAAAATTTTTTTTTAAATGAGAAAAACCTAAGAATTATGTGGGACTCTATCAACAGGAATAACCTACGAGTGATTGGAGTACAAGAACAGGGGGGATAACAGAAAATACAGAGAGAATTGTTGAGGATTTGTTGGCAGAAAACTTCCCTGATATCATGAAAGATGACAAGATATCTATCCAAGATGCTTATCAAACCCCACACAAGGTAGATCCGAAAAGAAAGCCACCAAGACATATTATAATCAAACTCGCCAAAACCAAAGATAAAGAGAATTTTAAGAGCTGCTAGGGATAAAGGAAAAGTCATCTACAAAGGAGAGTCAATAAGAATAAGCTCAGACTCATCAGCAGAAACCGTGCAGGCAAGAAGGCAATGGGATGACATATATAAAGCCCTGAAGAAAAAAACCAGCCAGCCAAGAATTCTATATCCAGCAAAACTGTCTCTCAAATATGATGGCAAAATTAGGGCATTTCCAGATAAACAGAAGTTTAGGGAATTTGCAAAAACCAAACCAAAATTATAAGAAATACTAAAGGGAGTCCTCTGGTTAGAAAATCAATAACAACCCAAAACTAGAATACAGGATAGAGCAACCAGATATCAACCCAGACAGGGAAGTCACAAAAATAATTCAAAGCTGAAACACTGAAAATAAACAGATGTCAATATGTAAAAGATGACAACGTTAAAACAAAAACGAGGGACTTAAAAAATGTAGACATAGATTTTCATATGGAGAGGAAGACAAGGCAATATAAAGAAATAAAATACTGGTATAAACTTAGAAAAATAGGGGTAAATATTAAGGTAACCACAAAGGAAACCAACAACCCTACAAGTCAAAATAAAAAACAAGAAAAACATAATGACTCAGCAAACACAAAATCAACAACAATGAAACAGATAAAAAGAAAATACATAAAGAGAAACGACTCAGCACAGAAAATTAAGTGGAACAAAGAAACTGTCAACAACACACAAAAGAAGACATCAAAATGATGGCACTAAACTCATACCTATCAATAATTACACTGAATGTAAATGGACTAAATGCACCAAGAAAGAGACAGAGAGTGGCAGAATGGACAAAAAAAGACGATCTGTCTATATGCTGCCTACAAGAGACACGCCTTAGACCTAAAGACACAAACAAACTAACACTCAAAGGCTGGAAAAAACTATATAAAGCAAACAACACTCAAAAAAGAGCAGGAGTGGCAATATTAATCTCTGACAAAATAGACTTTCAAGTAAAAGCCACCGCAAAGGATAAGAAAGGACATTATGTAATGATTAAAGGGTCAATACACCAAGAGGACAGAACCATAATAAATGTTTACACACCCAACAACAGGGCTCCTAAATACATAAAAGAAATTCTAACAGCACTGAAAAGAGAGAGAGACAACTCCGCAATAGTAGTAGGAGACTTTAACGCACCGTTTTTGGTGAAGAACAGAACATCCAGAAAGAAGCTCAATAAAGACATGGAAGATTTAAATGCCACAATCAAACAACTTGACCTCAGAGACATGTACAGAAAGAACACTCTGCTCAACAGCTGCCAAGTATATTTTCTTTTCCAACACACATGGAACATTCTCCAGAACAGACTACATATTAGGCCATAAAGCAAGCCTTAACAAAATCCAAAACATCGAAATATTACAAAGCTTCTTTTGTGACTGTAAAGCCATAAAAGTGGAAATCAATAATAGACAAAGCAAGGGAAAAAAATCACATACATGGAAACTGAACAACACCTTGATCAAAAACTACTGGGTTACAGAAGAAATTAAGGATGGAATAAAGAAATCCACAGAATCAAATGAGAATGAAAACACATCCTACCAGAACCTTTGGGACACAGCAAAAGCAGTGCTCAGAGGTCAGTTTATAGCAATAACTGCGCACATCCAAAAAGAAGAAAGGGCCAAAATCAAAACATTAACCCTTCAACTCAAACAAATAGAAACAGAACAGCAAAAGAGGCCCTCGGGCACCAGAAGAAAGCAAATAATAAAAATTAGAGCAGAATTAAATGAAATAGAAAATAGAAAAACACTTGAAAGCTTTAACAAGAACAAAAGCTGATTTTCTTTGGAAAAGATCAACAAAATCGATAAATCATTGGCCAAACTGACAAAAGAAAAACAAGAGAGGAAGCAAATAACTCAAATAAGAAATGAGATGGGCGATATCAGAACAGACTCAACTGAAATTAAAAGAATCATAACAGAATACTATGAAAAATTATACTCTAACAAATTTGAAAACCTAGAGGAAACGGGCAAATTTCTAGAAACATACTACCTACCTAAACTACATCCTTTTAAAATCAAGGAAAACACCAGCATATTGACTCTAACTTCTTCTGTTATCCTGGCTGCACAAAGTGGCTGCACAAAGACAAATGCATAGTAATTAGAAATAAATAAACAAAATTACCATTTGCATATGAGAAAAACCTAAAAATCTCAAAGGGATCATCAGAGAAATTATTAGAGTTAATCAGCGTTTAAGAGGGATTGTTGGCTGTAAGATCAATGTACAAAAATAAATCTATATATCAGCATAAAGTATTTAGAAAATTCATTTTTAAAGTCTCTGTTTATAAAATTTATAGTATACTGGGGAGTAAAGCTAAAAAAATTGCTACTATGTTAATGGATAAGATTCTGTATCATAAGTTTGTGATATTCTGCAAAATAAGTTAAGTACTATTCCAGTCAAAATCCCTATAGCTTTTTAAAAACATTTTAAAAACTGTTTCTAAAGTTTATATGAAAAGGGTCAGGCATAAGCCATGAAAATTTTAAAGCAAAACAGGGAAGGGAGAGAGACATGCTCTCCAGATACCAAGACCTGGTAGAAATCTGTAATAATTAATACTGTGTGCTATTATTTTTGGTAGACAGAAAATGGACAAAAATAGGCAGAACTGGACAGAAAACAGAATAGGAAACCCAGAAAAATACACGAAGGAATATATAAGAACAAAATCTAAAAGTCACAAACTATAAAGAAAAACACTGACAAATTTTACTAAAGACCTAGAAGCAAAAAAATCTTTAAAACATGTAGAAGATATGAAAGTATATCATTATTTTCTGTTATAAAAGTTGTTTATATATTTTGAATACTAATCCATTACCAGATCTATGCATCTATTTTATTGTTGCCAAGTTAATGACCCACTATCCACTCAATTGAGGAGTCCTGTTGACACAGTGGTTAAGCATTCGGCCGCAACCGAAAGGTCAGTGGTACAAACCCACCAGCCACTCCTCAGGAGAAAGATGTGACAGTTTGCTTCTGTAAAGATTACAGGCTTGGAAACCTGTTGGGCAGTTCTACTCTGTCCTAGGGGTCACTATGAGTCAAAATCGACTTGATGAAAGTGGGTTTGATTTTGGTTTTGGTGGCACAATGGTTAAGTACTCGGCTGCTAATAGAAGGATTGGTGGTTCAATCCACCTGGCAGCTCTGAAGGAGAAAAACTTAGCAATCTGCTTCCGTAAAGATTACAGCCTGGAAGACCCTATGGGGAAGTTCTACCCTGTCACATGGGGTCACTATGAGTCGGAACTGACTCGACAGCACCCAACAACAACATCCACTCGATTACTTAGACCCCAAACCTAGGAGAACTCCTTAGTTCCTCTCTCTGTTTTACAACCACATTCAATCCCCAGCAAGTCCTCTTGACTCCACCACCAAACAGATACAGACCCACCATTTTTGCTTCTATCATTCAGTCAAAGCTTCCACCGTACATCTCTGGGCCACTGGAGTACCTTTCCAGCTCATTTCCCTGCCTCCTCTCTGCATCACCTTCCCCGCACCCTGTTAAACCCAAACAGATAAGTGATATTTTTTAAAAATAATAAATACAGCCCCAAGCCATGGTGTTTCCAATCATCTCATATGCATGTGAAAGCTGGACAATGAATAAGGAAGACCGGAGAATTGATGCCTTTGAATCATGGTGTTGGCAAAGAATATTGACTATACCAAGGAGTGCCAAAAGAACGAACAGATCTGTCTTGGAAGTACAACCAGAATGCTCCTTAGAAGCAAAGATGGCAAGACTATATCTCACATTCTTAGGACATGTTATCAGGAGGGATTGGTCCCTGGAGAAGGACATCATGCTTGGTAAAGTAGACGGTCAGCGAAAAAGAGGAAGATCCTCAATGAGATGGATTGACACAGTGGCTGCAACAATGGGCTCAAGCATAACAACAACTGTGAGGATGGCACAGGACTGGGCAGTGTTTTCTTATGTTGTACATAGGATCGCTATGAGTCAGAACCAACTCAACAGCACCTAACAACAACAACATACCCTTGCTTAAAATCTTCCGATGACCCCCAATTACAGTTAGAATAACATCTAAACTTCTTAACATGTCCTTGTTTCTGTTGTTAGGCACCATCGAGTTGATTTTCAATGCATGCAGACCCCATGTGACACAGTGGAACCGCTCCACTGGGTTTTCTAGGCTGTGATCTTTACGGGAGCACATCACCAGGTCTTCCTACCATGAAGCCTCTGGGTGGGTTCAAATTGCCAACCTTTTGGTTAACAGTCAGCGCCTGACTGTTGTGCCATGGGGGCTCCTTAACATGTCTTCAAGGCCATAGGCTGCCTGTTCCTCGCCTCCTCTCTGGCTTCTCCTCCTACTGTCCTAAGTGAATACTTTCTTTTATCAGGATCAGCACAGAGCTGATTCCTATGAGGCGGAGGTTAAAGATGTACCAGATGTTCATCTTTTCCAAGCTGCTGTCCTACTCCATCATCTCTACCATCAACTACTCCCTCTCCCGTCAGCACTCCCCCTCTCGTCTATGGGTTCCCTAATTCGCTGCAATGTCTCACAGAACTCACAAACCGAACCGTATAAAGGAAATGGCTCTCGTGGTTGTGGAGGCTGGCAAGTCCCAAATTTGTGGGTCAGGCATAGGCTTCTTCCAACCCATGTGGCTGCAGGAGCTGACAAACTCAAACTGGCAGTTCAGACCACAGACTGCTGGCTCAGAAGGCTGCAGAAGCTGGAGAATCAGGTCACACAATAGGCTACCAGCCCAAGGGACTATGAAGGCCAGCGAATCCCAGAATCGGCAGGTCAGACAGCAGGCCTCTAGGGAGATCAATTGATCATGAACCGGACGAGGGATCCAGATATAGAGACAGCACACCACGCCAAGACACACACATATATCTTAGATGCAGGCCACACCCCAGGGAAGGGCATAACTTGGGTAAAGGTGGGACTTGAGTCATGCCCTCCTGCAAGCTTGCCACCCAAGACACATGCTATACCAGTCCTGCCTCATCAACACGGAGAGGTCAGGACTGACAACACATAAAGTGGAGGACAACCAAGACACACCCACACCAATTCTGCCTCATCAACATGTAGAGGTCAGGACTGACAACACATAAAGTGGAGGACAACCACACAATTCTGGGACTCATGGCCCAGCCAAGCGGACACATAACCCTAACCCTCACAGGTTCCATATACCTTATTTGCATAGTCCCACTCAATTATTGTGTGTGAGTCACAAAGACCATGGCTAGAAAGGTCATATTAATTCATTGCACTACATGTCCCTTGAGGCCACAAAAAATATCCCAAAACCTCTTCCACAGCACAGTTCTACATGCATTTAAAGACAGATGACGCATCTCCTCTTGGTGTTTCTTGTCCTCATACTAAACATCCAGAGTTTTATCAGATGAAGCTCACAGGATAAGGTTTTTTACCTCTTAATCTTGTAATTGTTTTTTTCTAATTTTTAAAACTTACGCAAGTAACGTATGAATTTTTATTGTAAAAAAAAAATCAAGCAATAGGTAAGAAAATTAAATAAGAAAGTGTCTTTTCATATCCCTTCCCTCCCAGGCAGTAGCAGCTATAAATAATTTGGCATACTCTTCCAGATTTTTATTCCTTCACCTATTATCCTATGTGGACGCATACGTCAGATTTTTTAAAAAATACAACTGGAATCATATTACTGTCATCATTATGCAGGTTAATATTCCCCTTCTCTGATGTCTTGGAGACTTTGCACGTCGGTGTGTATGCACATAAGGAACTGTGGCAGTGCAATGGTTAAAGAGCTCAGTGCTAAATGAAAGATTGTCCGTCGGAACCTGCCAGCTCCTCCACAGGAGAAAAGACCTGGCGATCTGCTTCTGTGAAGATTGTGGCCTTGGAAACCCTACAGGCAGTTCTGCTCTGTCCTGTAGAGTTGCTGTGAGTCGCAATCGACTTGACAGCACCCAACAACAATATACATGGATGTACTTTATTTTTTAAAGCTACATCATATTCCACAGTATGAATATACCAAAACGCATACTATATACCAAAATGTATTCAATGTTACACCTGTTGTTGAAATTTAATTTGTTTCTATTTTTGCAATTACAAATAATGCTATAATGAACCTCCTTGCACACACAACTTTGTGCACATATAAGAGTATCTTCTGCAGGAGCAGCATCTCATACACAGCAACATCTAAGCTAAGTCTGTTAGGTTAAGGTAAAGTGGTGAAGCCCTATATAATATAATAAAGTGGTGAAGCCCTGTATAATATAATTAAGTGGTGAAGCCAAGTGAATTCATATTCTGAGACTTGATCACAAGCTTTCTTCTGAAGATCCTTTCAGTACTTGGAGCAAATGTTTGTCAAATAATCATGATTTTCTGATAATTTTCTCCTTTTGTCTTAATCTTTTATTAAAATCATTTGCTATTTAAAAACCAAGTCCTTTTCAGGGGAAACATGAGTAGAAACTCTCGTGCGGGCAGTAATGTGGTTAGGAGAATGATCTGTGACATCAAAGCAAACACGTTCTGTGTCCTGGGGCCAGTGACTTTACCTCCTTGAGTCTCTGTTTCCTTGTTTGTAAATTGGGGAGAATAGTAAATACCTGTAGGTTTGCTGGTGGTCAGTACGAAGTCAGGGTCAAAAAGTGCTAGTCCAGTGGCTAGTCTATAGTGAACACTTATAAATAATAGCTAATATTATTATTATGGAGCTCTGGGGGCATAGTGGCTAAGAGCTCGGCTGCTAACCAAAAGGTGAGCAGTTTGAATCCACCAGCCGCTCCTCGAAAATCCTATGGGGCAGTTCTACTCTGTTCTGTAGGGTCTCTGTGAGTTGGAATCGACTCGATGGCAATGGGTTTGGTTTTGGTTTCTTTATTATTATTATGCATTGACTCCCCCTTTCTCCACCCCATTGACTGGGACATGATATGGGACAACAGGTAATATTTAGTGGGATTCTATTTTGTGCCAATCATTCTAAGCACATAATTTCATTTAATTTTCCCGGTAGCCATCCAAGTGTTTGTTATGTACAAGGTTAAGCACTTTTTATGGTGTGTATCCTTGGAAACACATGGTGTGTATACAGGAAAGAGAGGGACATGCAAATCTGAGGAGAGATTAATAAAGACTATTAGTTACAGAGGTGATGGTAAACCTAGAGGAAGAATTGTCATCAGAACCTGGGGAGGACTGTACAGAGACAGCCCACTGAGGAGGGGTGGGCTTCTGCAGAGGTCACCTGAAGGGGAGGGAGCTGGGGAAATAAATTCCCCTACCTCATCATCCTCTTGCCCTCGGTGCTCCAGGGCTCCAGGTGAAAAAGCAGAATTCAAAGGGCAAAGGAGCTCATTGACCAAATTAGTGAGCCTTCAGGGGTACAGACCATGGTGGAAACAGGTAAAAAAAAGATCTTAGAGGAAGTGTGTTCTAACTGGCACAACTCACTGGTTATATAATCTTTGCAACAGCACTAAGGGGTACTTATCACTATTACCCACATTTTCAGATGTGGAATCTGAAGCTGAGAGATGTGAAGTCACTAGCTGACAGTTGGCATGTGTTGGGGACGGGGTCTAAATCTAGACAGTCCCAGTCATGAGCCATGGAGCTCACTGCTGTAAGTGAAGCTCACTGCTCCCTCATAAGTGAAGAGACTACGTCTTAGATTAGATAAAAAGTTGGACTAATACCAAAAGAAAGAGCTGAGGTTTCCCAGTTCTGCCTGGCTCTCAAGGCTGCATCCCACCCTTGACACCAAATGGGCATCCATTGCATAGCCACCATGAGAGGCGAACACTAGGATGTTTTCCCACAATATCCAAATGGAAAAGTGACTGCACCAATAGTACTAGTTGGAGTACTCAACTGGTTATAACCTGAGTTGGTGAGCTGACGTCCTTAGAAATTAATGATAATATTCACAATGACGTAGAAAATAGCAAGGAGCAGGACAATATTTTCCAAACCTGCAGTTTGCAAAACCCTAGGGGGTTCTTAGCAGTATTCTGAAGGTTGACATTGTTAGAAATGTTGGGGATGTCTGATTTCCTTTCAATATTTTAAGATCATAAAATAAAGTTTTTTGTTTTATTTTGTTTTCTGTTTAAAAAAAAAAAAAAGCAACAAAACAGAACAGTTTAAGGACTGGCAGCTCTTACCATGTGTACTTTTAAGGCATATAACCTCTTTTCACTGCACTGAATGCTGCTGGCCAAACCAGAGGCTTCACAGCTGCACAGTTTTGTTTGGTTTTACTTATTATTGACTATTCATATATTATTTAATTTATACTCTTAATAGACCATTGGATAAAGATAGGAAGCATGAGAAAAGCA
The DNA here is from genome assembly GCA_030035585.1 of Dugong dugon. NCBI lineage: Eukaryota > Metazoa > Chordata > Mammalia > Sirenia > Dugongidae > Dugong > Dugong dugon. The sequence goes on from CM057481.1 coordinate 3,798,966, forward strand.
AGAAATTAAGGACCATGAAAATGATAACAAATCTACCATTTCCCCTCAGCTGATAGCCTCTAGCTTCACTCATTGATCCATCTGATCAGAACTTTTAATCCACACTTCAGGATGTCCCTACTACCTCAACTTCCGTTGTTCGATAAAGATACTTCAAGCCAAAAAGAAAAAAAAACCCACCGCCATCAATTCCAACTCACAGCAACCCTATAGAACATAGCAGAACTGCCCCATAGGGATTCCAAGGCTGTTATCTTTATGGAAGCTGACTGTCATATCTTTCTCCCATGGAGCAGCTGCTGAGTTCAAACCATTGACCTTTTGGTTAGCAGCCGAGGGCTTAACCACTGCACCACCAGGGCTCCCAAGGAACTTCAGTGGTGATTATAGTTCGTTTGGCTTTTGATTTATTGTAGATAAAAAGAACGATGCATATGATGGGTTATTTTCAGAGATAGTTGCAAATAGAAGCCCTGAAAATTTTTATTATCTTGTCATTTGGACACAAAACACAAAAACATTAAAAATAAACCAGTTAACATAAAAAGTGAAAAATCCAAGCGTTCCGGTCAAGTCATGAAGCCATTTTTAAAAATCCATTTTTGATGCTGTAACACCTGTTAAATCTCAAACTTTATTTTAATAACCATACAGTCCTCAAAGTAAATAAGATATAATGTCCGTTAAAAAATTACTTTATTACAGAATTAATTCAAAGTAAATTAACTAGTGTCTGTTGCTTTTTAAAGGAGAAAAGTTATCATTTCTTTTTACATATAAAGTGATTATTACTGATGATAATTTTAAATTTTATTTTATTCTACAATATAGATCTAAATAATTTTTTTAATCACATAATATCTTTATGACATACCATGGAAGAAATAATGAAATAATTTATTAACCTGCCAAAGGAATTCATGGAACATTGCTGTATGTAGTTGACTTTGTTTTTATCCATTTAGCATCATTTCTGGCAACCATACCTGGAGTCTCTTTTGGGAACTATGCCCTCCCAGTCACAGTCCATATGGTTTAGATGGAGTTGACCTGATTCCCTGGCTTGTGATGGGCACCATGGCCCAGATCTGGAAAATTAGAATGTGGAAAGCCCTTGGCCACAGTGGTTGGTTCAAGACTAGACCATGACCCAAATTGGGCCATGGAATTTACTGGAACCAGTAAAATAAAGAAGCTCTCTTTTGGTTGGTGACTACCTGTCTGTCAGTTTGCGGTACTGTGGTGACTTGCGTGTTGCTATGTGCTGGAAGCTAAGCCACGGGTATTTCAAGTACAGCCGGGTCACCCATGATGGAGATGTTTCAGAAAAACTTCCACACTAAGTGTCATGGATTGAGTTGTGTCCCCCAAAACTATCTGTCAGCTTGGCTAGGACATGATTCCCAGTGTTGTATGATTGTGTAATCTGATGTGATTTCCTTACGTGTTGTAAATTCTATCACTGTGATGAGGTTATACTGATGAGGTTGACAAGATTAGTGTCTTAATGCAATCTCTTTTGAGATATAAAAGAGAGAAGCAAGCAGAGACACATGGGAACCTCACACCACCTAGAAAGCAGTGCCAGGAGCAGAGCGCGTTCTTTGGACCTGAGGCTCCTGCGCTGAGATGCTCCCAGACAAAGGGAAGACTGATGTATCACCAGGACCTTCCTCCAGAGCAGACAGAGAGAGAGAAAGCCTTCTCCTGGAGCTGATGCCCTGAATTTGGACTTGTAGCCTACTGGACTGTGAGAGAATAAACTTCTCTTTGTTAAAGCCATCCACTTGTGGTACTTCTGTTAGAGCAGCACTAGATGACTAAGACAGACAGATTAGGAAGAAAAGCTTGGTGAGCTACTTTCAAAAATTAGCCAGTGAAAAATCTCATGGATCACAACAGAATATGCTCCAACTCGCTTGCTTTGGACTCATCATCAGCAAAAATCAATTGCTGGAGAAAGACATCATGTTTGGTGAAGTGAAGGGTCAGCAGAGGCAAGGGAGGCCTCTCGATGAGATGGATTGGCACTATAGCCACAATAATGGGCTCCAACACGCCAGCAATTATTAGGGTGACACAGGACCAGGCAAGATTCGTTCTGTTGTATATAAAGTCGCCATGAGTCAGGGCCGAGTCCACAGTGTCTAACTACAACAACAACTTTTGGGTGGAGCCACCGAGACGGAAGAATGTAAAACTGGCATTATCTTAGCATTATATGAGAAGAGGCTTCCTGAGAAGAAAGCAACACAGGGAAGCAGAGTCGAGTGATGGAGAGAGACAGATTCCGGACGACATGTCTGAGCACCTGCATCGAGCTATTACTGAAGCCAGGTGGATTCCACTTCCAGACTTCTTGGTTACATCAAGCAATATCTTGACAGATTTCCTTGAGTGAGTCACTTTATTTCTCCGGACTTCAAAATCCTCATCTATAAAATGAAAGCATTCTAGACTAGATGACCACCTAAGATCTCTCTCAATGCTTCCATTTTTTGATATTGTGATTAACCACGCATTAGTGACTCCATGGACAGAGTTCTTAAGGGAACCCGACTTCAGTTGACAAAATGAATGGCTCTGGCCATCTCTGTCCTCTTTCTAGATAACAAAAGGTGAATTTTACAAAAGTCATAACTGAAGGGTCCTTGGGAGATCATCCAGTCCTCTTGAGTCTGGCTCTAAATGGAAAATAGACAACAGTTGTCTTACACATGATATCTTCATTTTAATGGAGCTCAAGGGCAGATGCCCGGGTTAACTTAATCAAAGATGTCATTCACAGCCTAAGGTATGATCCTAAGTATCCCTGCCCCATTATGATGAATTATGCTGCCAGTTATCCGTGTATTTGATAAAGTTTCACAGGTAGTTGATAAAATTCTATTTGTACAGTTTACCAAACGCAAAAGAAAGGCCTGTATGCAATCTTTCACAGTTTAATAATTCTTTGACGGACAACATCATATCCCCTGCTAATTATTTTGCCCATAAGGCAGGGTGTTATGTTTCCCAGAAGATGTTTTACAGGTAGGAAAACTTCTGAAAATATATAATATTTTGACCTTTTAAGATAAGAGATTTGTTGGGAAACTAGTCCTTTTTATTACTATGGTGTCAGTCAAAAGAAAATAATACCTTTAGACATGTTGCAGCAATTTTCTTGCTATTATGCAAATCTTACTCTTGAATTAGAAGGGGAAATATGAAGCCTCATCAGTACAGAATTTAACAGACTCAGTGTCAAGAAATTACCATATTTTGTTCTTGCCTAGCTCCAAAATTTGTAGGCATGGAGGAAAAATGTTCACTTCCAAAATGCAAGACATGACTTACAACAAAGGATTACTTGAGAGGTGAGAGCGCAAGCTTAGGCTAATCAAAAGTTCTGGACAAGTTCCAAAAGGCAGATTTTAAAGTATGACTCAATCTCTGAATCCCACATGTTTTGGGATGCAGTGAAAAAAGAAACGAAGTCATTTGGGGCTAGAGAAAACGATGAAAACCAGGACTTTTTAAAGCCCTGACGGAAATGATTATAGAGCCAAGTGCATTTCGTGCAGAATTCCCGAGGGAATAAGGATTTCATCTCCAGGCTGAATAATACACACCAAGTAAGTGGCAGAGCTCTCCCCACATTGGAATCCAAGTCTACTTTGGTCTATCATCTCTACCAAAAAAAAAAAAAAAAACCCGTTGCCACATCCAGTCAGTTTCAACTCACAGCGACTCTATCGGACTGAGTAGAAGTGTCCCATAGTTTCCAAGGCTGTAAATCTTTACCGAAGCAGACTGCCATATCTGTCTCCAGCAAAGCAGCTGGTGTGTTCGAACCGCCTACCTTTTAGTTAGCAACTAAGTATGTAACCACTGCGCCACCAGGTTTCCAGTATATTAGTCTGTCATCAATAACCACCGTCTATTTACATATTCCTGCTAGTGTAGGTGGAAACTCTGGTGGCATAGTGGTTAAGAACTATGGCTGCTAACCAAAAAGTCCGCAGTTCATATCCACCAGATGCTCCTTGGAAACCATATGGGGCAGTTCTACTCTGTCCTATAGGGTGGCTACGAGTCAGAATTGACTCAACGGCAACGAGTATTAGTGTAGGTGAGGAGCCCTAGTGGCACAGTGGTTAAGTACTCAGCTGATAACAGGTCAGCAGTTCGAACCTACCAGCCACTCCGCAGGAGAAAGATGTGGCAGCTTGCTTCCATAAAGATTTACAGCCTTGCAAACCCTATGGGGCGGTTCTACTCTGTCCAATAAGGTCGTTATGAGTCAGAATCACTTGATGGCAGTGGGTTTGGTTTATTATTTTTTTATTAGGGTAGGTTAGAAGTTGTCAGAGATCGCCCTAAAATTATAGTGGAGTAACAAAATTAAGGTTATTTCTCAGTCCATTACAGTCCAATAAGGACATCCCTGATCAGGAGACCTTCTACTTGGTCATTCCATCTTGTGGCTCCTGTAGGCCCTCGGTCCTCTCTGTTCTGCTGGCAGATGGGAAAAGAGGCCTCAGGCAAAGCACGCCCACTTCTTAACTACTTTGGCATCAAAACGGCATCACTTCTTCTCACACCTCATTGGCCAGAACTCAGTCCCAAGTCTACATTCTGGTGCAAAGGAGGAAGGGACACATAGTCTAACCAGGTGCCAGGAGGAAAAGGAAAAGGTCTTGGTGAACATGTCATAGTTTCTGCCACATTACCTCTCTCTCTCTTCTCCCTGCCTCTGCAGAAGCAATATTGCTAAGTAGTAAGAATGCAGGCTGTCGAGTCAGACTACTGGATTAAATGCAAATTCTGCTCTTAGACGCTTTGTCATTTGGGGCAATTATGTAAGCTTCCTGTGTTTACTCTTGTGTAAAATGGGAATGATGAAAGTACTTATTCATGGTATTACTGTAAATATTAAATGAATGCCCATAAAGAGCTTAGAATATGCCTGGAACTTCTCAATATAGGTATCACTCGGACTTCTAGGTTGTGACGGGAAGTCTTGGCTGACTTACTTAAGCAAAAGAGAATTATTAGGCGAATGGGGATTGACAGTAGCTCACAGAATCAAAGGAAGATTTAGAAAACTAGCAAAAAGCAGGGGATTTCCAGAGGGCCACACATCAGGAACCAGAGCATCTTCAGAAGAACAGTCCTCCTCTACTGCTGAGGTGAGGATTTCCTTCAAACACCACCACACCCTGCAATACTTACTCTAATTCCAAGCGCTGCAAGAGACTGCAATTGGCCAGGCTGAGGTCAAATGCCTGCCCTTGGCCTTCCCAGAGTGGAGAGAAAGGGGCTTTGGCTCCACTTGCTTCCCAGTTCCCAAGAATGCACACAATGGAACATGCTTAAGAGGAGATCAAGTTTTAAAAATCGCTGTTCCTTGCCATGATTGGATGCCAGGCAACTGAAAAATGATACATATCCATTATGTGATCCTTCTCCCCATCCATCCATCCATCCATCCATCCATCCATCCATCCATCCATCCATCTCCCCATCCATCCATCCATCTCCCCATCCATCCATCCATCCATCCATCCATCCATCCATCCATCTACCCATCCATCCATCCATCTCCCCATCCATCCATCCATCCATCCATCCATCCATCCATCCATCCACCCATCCACACAGATATACCTACATACATATTTGCCGATAAACACAAATCACCAGATTTCAATCTCATTCTTTATGTCCAAGTGTCCATAAAAAATGAGTCTTTCAGAGGCAGCTTTTATTGACCTAATTCTCCCCAAAGGCTATGTCTCCCCGAGTAGTAGATGAAAAATACTGCAGCCTGAAAAGAATTGACTTGAAAGAATTAGGCCCCTGCCTAAATGCCTGACATAGTACAAAAGACTGACTCCTGCCAAGGGCTAATGGAATCTTATGTTTTCAAAGGCAAGATATTTGTTTTGACGGCAGCACAAAATAACTTGTTTGAATCTTCAATCCAGGATGCACCTAAAGCAAGAATGTCACTTTCAAATTCAGATCCAAAATTTACATTACAGGCAAAGAGTGTGTACGAATCCTATTTAAAATTCTCTTTATAAAATCGGATTAGGGTTGTCATTGATACCAAGCTTCTATTCTACCTGAAATGGATTTAATGCTTCACGCAGACTTTAAGGCTTTCTTCTGGAACTAACAACCTCATTTAATTTGGAATTTCTATGTTAAAACTGACCATCTCAAAATTAAAACAAATTACATTATTCTACAATGAAATTCTAAATCAGCCCTTGGGATCTCCAACTATGACAGCCCCCACAAAAGATTCTGTATTTTAAGGGCACTAATGATCTTGGCATTTCAGTGCCATGTTTTTGAAGGATTAAGAAACAGTCACCAAAATGCGTGGTAATGCTGTTGTAATATAGATACCTTTTGTGTCTGCCACCCACCGTTTAGCGGTTGGGTGCTAGGCACCGTGCTCAGACATCTACACAGATCAGCTCGTTTAATCCTCACAACAACCTATGATGGAGGCTTTATTTTTTCCACTTTATATATGGGGAAGGAGTCCCTGGGTGGTGCAAATGGTTAACGTGCTCGGCTGCTAACTGAAAGGTTGGAAGTTTGAGTCTACCTCAGAAGAAAGGCCTGGCAATCTACTCCCAAAAACTCAGCCATTGCAAACCCCATGGTGCACAGCTCTACTCTGACACACATGGGGTCAACATGAATCGAAACTGACTTGACAGCAACTGGTATATTGGGAAACTGAGGCTTGCAATTATCAAGTAGCTTCCCCAACTTCACACACATATAAAGGAGGCACTGGACATCAAAGCCAGTAGACAGATTCTGGAACCCATACTCAACCACTACAGAGCCTTGCAGGTCCTGTTTAACTGTCATTAGCAGCTGTGTTTGGTATCTGGTGCCCCACTGTCTTCATTACTATTAGAAGGGTTGGATATCTCATCTGAGAAGGGCCAGCTAGGGTAGTGCTCCTGGAAATCTGGAATTGAGATGAAGAGATTGGTGTTTAGTCTGTGGTAGCTTCAAAAAACGTTCGTCTTCTCCATATGAGATGGGACTGAGGAGCAGGAAACCTGGACTGCAGAGGGCAGAAGAATAAGGGGGATATGCCAAGATAAGCTTCACGTATTTTTAAACCATTTTTGAATGTGTTTAATTAGCATCTGGTGAAACAAGCATTTTATGGAGACCTCAATAGTAATAACGGTGTTGGAAATATCCTCTCCCAGGTTTTTATAAATACAATGATCTCAGTACCCGAGAAAGTCTGTTTGATACGCAAAATAATTTTACAGGAATATGTACCTGTTATTTCCTTCATATTATGCCTGTAGTTGACCTTTTTTTACCACTTAACTCATGTGAGAAGTCCCAAAGACATCACATTTGTAGGTTATGATTTTGAATAAAGCACTGGTCTTCCAGTCACTGTTTCTTCTTGGGGCTCCCTTTTAGAATAAGTGCCTTTTTCTTTATCACATTGCTGTCATCGTAGAGTGCTGTCAAGTCGGTTTTGACTCACAGCGACCCCACGGGGCAGATGAGAACTGCCCCATAGGGTTTTCTAGGCTGTAATCTTTATGGGAGAAGATCACCAGGTCTATCTCCTGTGGAGCCACTGGGTGTCTTTAAACCACAAAACTTTTGGTTAGCAGCTGTCTCGGGCTGGTTTCTCTAGAGAAGCTAAGCCAGTGAAGTGTGTGTGTATATATATATATACACCTGTTGCCAGTGAGTCAATTCTGACTCATAGCGACCCTATAGGACAGAGCAGAACTGTCTCACAGGGTTTCCAAGGAGCAGCTGCTAGATTCAAACTGCTGACCTTTTTGTTAGCAGCCAAACACTTAACCACCGTGCCACCAGGGCTCCCCAAGCTGGGTAAGGACGATACAAAAGGATGAGAGGAAGTGTGTCCACAGGGAGTTACAGCCTTGGAAACCGTAAGGGACACTTCCACTTTGTCACGTGGAGTCCCTGTGAGTCGGAACCAACTCGACAGCAACGGGCTTTGGCTGCCCCGGGTCAGGTGCTCAACCCTGGTGTATATGTTTTGTGTGTCTGTTTGTATGGGGACATGGTGGAGCTAGGACACAAAGTACAGGAATCATCATGGCCTAAAGCCTGCCTGGTGGTGGGTGGGGAAGTTTTACTTAGGAAAAGCTGTGGCAGCCACAAAATGAACATGTTCAGTTCAAGGTTTGCCTGAGGACTCTGGATTAACAACAACAGCTAGTATACATACACCAATCCCTACTAAGTGCTTGGATCTATTCTAAATGTTTTACATGCATGATCCTGTGCACTCCTAGTAATAATTTATGAGGTAGGCGTTATTAGTAGCCCCATTTTAGAGATGAAGAAACTGAGGCACAAAGAACCCACACTCTTAACCACTACATAGATTAGGAGTTATTATGGGGTGGGGTGGGGATGTTTGTTGAAGGAGGAATGAAAGTTTCCATACAGAACGTGAAACTGGGGAACATTATGGCTTGTCTTTGGGATTTCTGGTCTCTGGTAAGACTTGAGTGTCTTTCAAGCTCCTCACCAGGGAAAATAAAAAGTCACGGATGGAGAGAATTTCCCAGTGAAACTGAAGTGGCCGTGCTATCAGAAATTTTGAGTTCTCAGCATCATATTCAAAATTCAAGTACAGTGCTCGACTCTAGGGATATTCCAGAGAAGGGTCTTTCGTCTAAAAGAGATTTGAGAAAAAGGAGTCTCTCAGAAAGCAACGAAGGAGCAAATTGATTTGAGGGAGGAGGAAGTCTTCCCTTTTCCCATCTTGGTCCTTGATTATAAAGGAGAAATCAGCATCAGTACCAGCTGCCACTGAGTCAGCTTCTACTCATGGCTACCCTATGTGTGTCAGAGTAGAACTGTGCTCCACAGAGTTTTTAATGGTTGATCTTTTGGAAGTAGATTGCCTGGCCTTTCTTCCAAGATGCCTCGGGTGGACTTGAACCTCCCAACTTTTGATTAGCAGCTGAGCACATTAAGCATTTGTACCACCCAAGAAAGGCCAATCCAGATTCCACCTGACCTAAAGATGTGAGCGAGCTCTCCTCCTCCTCCTGGAAGTTTCCCCTGGTTCTTCTGGCCTCTCTCCTACCTACAACTCCTACTGCGCTTATTTTGTAGCTAACGCCAGGATGCTACCCTCCGCTAGAGAAGGAACAGTAATTGCAGCCCAGTGTCTGAGCCCCTTTATTGCAGCTTCAACTGTGGCGGCAGCAGGGGCAATAGCAACTGAAGAAATATTAGCATATTAGCAACTGGGACAGATGCCACAATCCCGAAGCAGAGGAGGGTCTGGGCTTTTTGTAGTCTTTGCTGCCGTGGTTGCTGCTGTTCTTGTCCTTCTGGCCCTCCAGTCCCTCTCTTTTCTCTTTGGAGGGCCTGGTCCCTGGTTCCAAGGAGGACAGCATGTCTGTGTGGCTTCTTGGTCAAAGACCATATGTCTGGGTGAGTCCACTGAGCGATTCAGAGGGAAGGAGGCCAAACACAGCCAAGAAACACGCTGACAATTGAGCTGAAACAAAATGGAACGGCCTGAAGAGACCGCCGCGGTCACTGTGCGTCTGGATCTCACCGCCTAAGGCACGCTGAAGGGTTAAAGGAGATGGCCTCGCTCTCACGCCTCAGCAGAGGCCTCCTGGGGCGCATGGCGCAGTCTCCCACTCTCTGGAGCACAGTCTGGTGATGGCTTTTCAGGCTGCACCAAAAACGCCTTGATAAGAAATGTGCACTTCCGTTCAAAATCCATCCCCCATCCTCCCGTCTTCCCCTGCCGGCTGACAGTTCCTACGACTCTCATCCTATCAACTGCATTCTCTGTAAGGGCAATGCAGAAGAGGCTTTTTTTCTCTCACAAACTTTACAGCATTTTTTTATGTGCCTGTGGGCATATTTTTTCAAGGAACAATTCCCTGCAGAAGGAAGGTCACACATCTTACCACCTCTATGTTGAATGCAGTGTATCTATCAGTTACAGAATCAGAAATTGTAAAGACTTAAACGTTGAACCACGTGTGTGTGTTTTATTAAGATGAAATTCTCCTTCTGAGCTAGAGTATGTCTCTTTTTTTAGATAATAAACCCGGGGACCCAATCTGTTTCTTTATAGTACACTGGTACTCTCTTTGGGGAAAAAAAAAATTTTTTTTTGGCTTTAAAAAAAATAGACATCTTTTTTTTCACCTAGTTCAGAGTTTCTCAACTCCAGCACTATTGCTGTTTGCACCGGACAATTCCTTGTGGCACAATGGTTAAGCACTCGGCTACTAAACGAAGGTGGTCGGTTCCAGCCCACACAGCTGCTCCTCGGGAGAGAGACCTGGCGATCTGCTCCCGTAAAGATTACAGCTTAGAAAATCCTGTGGGGTAGTTCTTCTCTGTCACATGGGGTCGCCAGGACTTGGAATCGACTTGACAGCACCTAACAACAAGAAGAAGCATTCTTTGATGCAGGGAGCTGTCCTGTGTATTGTAGGATGTCTGGCAGCATCCCTGGTCTCTACCCACCAGATAGCTGTGGAACCTCGATACACCATACCCCTCCTCCAGAGTTATGACGACCGAAAAAAATGTTTCCTGCATTGCCAAACATCCCTGAGGCGGGGTGGGGGAGCGAAATCGCCCAGTTGAGAACCCCTGAGCTAGAGAAAAGAACCCAGGCTTTCACACAGTAGGTGCTCAATATGTGGGTTAAGGGTGAACAAATAAGAGTTTCCCACTAAAATTTTCTCGGTTATACAATCAGAAATTGTGAAGACTTAAATGTAGAACCGCGCGCGCGCACGCGCGCGCGCGTGTGTGTGTGTGTGTGTGTGTGTGTGTGTGTGTGTGTGTGTGTGTGTGTGTGTGTGTATGTGTGTGCACACGTGCATGTTTTATTGAGATGAAATTCTCTTTCTGAGCTAGGGTATGTCTCTCTTTTAGATAATAAACCCCCACTGCTCTTGGGGAAAAGGCACAGCATCCATCCTTGGCCTTAATGGCTAACATGTGGCCACAGTTTACCTGTCAATTCAGATCTCAGGGCATGCATTCCCCGCTTCTTGCTCCAGCCACACTCCCTTCTGCCCCTGTGTTTAGCACAAGCTGGGGCTTCTCTGTGGAATGCCCCTCCCCCACCACCTTCTTTGCGAACTTAACTCCCGTTTACGCAGAGCTCACTCAAGTGATGCTTTCTCGGGGAAATGACAGTGAGGTCCTTCCTTAATGGGTTTCACCCCTTATTACAGCTAGTCTGGATACCTCATGTCTCTCTTTCTTAGCTCCTGTCTTGGTTGAAAGCTTACATTTGCTTGTGGATTTTTAATGGATGTCTTTCCTACCCCCCCCCCAACCCCCACCACACCCCCATCAACTAGACTGTAAGCTCCTCGAGGGCAGGGACTAGGACCAGGTTTGCTTTGCTCTTTTTTGATTCCCATTTCCCTCCTTTGTTGCCCAGCATCCAGCACAGTTCTCAGATCCCCATGAGGTAGGAGGTAGTTGAATAAATGAACGTATGAATAGATGATTCGAAATATTCTATTTGAAATAACTTATTTCCTAACAGACTGACTCTTTCAAATTTCCTACTTCCTTGTTTCTGTCAAATAGATGCTGGTAAATATCAAAACGATTTCCTTTATTTTAAAATCTTGAGTTAGCTCGTTGCATTTAACTGGTCCCTCAAAAACTTGGAAAATAGCGAGCACTGGCACACAATAACTTAGACTACCATATACCATACCAGCTGCTGTCGAGTTGATTCTGACTCATAGCGACCCCATGTGTTAGAGTAGAACTGTGGTCCACAGGGTTTTCAATGGCTGGTTATTCACAAGTAAACCTCCAGGTCTTTCTTGGGAGGAGTCTCTGGATGGATTCAAACCGCCAACCTTTCAGGTAGCAGCCAAGCACGTTAACCGTTTGTACTGCCCAGAGACTTGTATCATTTAGATTAGAATCAGCTACATCAGAAGGCACCAGAGCAGTGGTCCTCAGACTTTGGCGCACCACAGTTACCTGGAGGCTTGTTGAAACACGGGGTGCTGGGTTCCGCCTCTAAGCTTCTGCTTCTGCTTTGGTAGGTCTGGGGAGGGGCCTGAGACTGTGCATTTGTAATGCGTTCCGAGGCGATAGTGATGCTGCTGTCTGGAGGACCACGTTTGAGAACTGCTGCCCTAGAGCAAGCAGAACCACGGAGGCCTGACTCCCCTCCATTGTGGCCTCTCTGTGAGACGCCAATAACCGTTTTTCTGAAATTGTGGTTCCGAATCTTGAGCTGACTGGCGCAACTACATAACTAGCTAGTCAGCTGTAGAGTCCAGAAACAGCCCCCACTCTCACTGACTTAAAGCCTGTGCTCCTTAACCACCACGCCAGGGTCTCTCACCAGCTGAGTGGCAAGGATTGCTGAGGACAGTTTTACATACCGAGGTGAGCCTCCTGGGAGGCAGGTTTGGGAAGCACTGTGCTGACTATACTTCCTGTCTCCTACTCTGAGACACGGCTCTGGGTCTGGGATTGTCCCTGCACCCCTTCTTCTTCCTGAGCCACCCCCAGGCTGTTCCATCACTGAGCTGTGGCACAAACCAGCCCACTCAGTACTACTTCAGCTGGGCTGTCTCCAGAGCTAAGCAGCAGTGGGCGGGAGTTATGCAAAGCTGCAGAGGAAAGAGACAGCGGTTTTTTCGTTCGTTTGGTTGGTTTTTTTGTTTTAGAGCATCAAGTCTTACTCTTTGGTGAGCAATTTAAGATATAATTTTTGTATTAAGGCAGTGTTGTTATAGACTATGAGAGAAACCTCGCGTGTGCACGCGTGCGTGTGTTTAAGGTAAAATAGAGACGTTAGGTAAAACTAATGCTTGAGATGAGCGAATCATTCCCCACCCTGAAACAATTCCCACCAGCATGGGGCTAGGGTTTCCATATAAAATACAGGGTGCTCGATTATGCAATACTTGCGATGTAATAAAAATTATTCATTGTTTATCTGAATAGTCCATGGCAACAAGTTTAAAGAGCCCTGGTGGTGCAGTAGTTACATGCTCAGCTGATAACTGAAAGGTCGGTCGTTCTAACGCACCTGCCACCTGAAGGGAGAAAGATGTAGCGGTTTACTTTCATAAAGATTACAGCCTTGGAAACCCTCTGGGGCAGTTCTACGCTGTTCTACAGGGTCGTTACGAGTCGGAATTGACTCAACAGCATCGGGTTTGGTTTTTGTTTTGGTATCCTGTTTTTTCCCCTCTATAAATCTGGCAGTCCTAAGTGAGGCAAGAAAGCAAGCATCCATGCAGTTATAATTCCAACACTGTTTGGGCAATGAGAATTACTAAAAAGGAACTATAAAGGAAGTGGTTTCAGAGGAGGCAAAGGCCACATCTGGTTGAAAATCTAAAGCATAAACAGAATACAATAGATTTAAAAACATTACTATGTCAGCAATCTTCCCATTTAAAGAAGATTCAAGGTATTGTCAAGGATTATTTGTTTTATGCAAATATGTGTGTGTGTGTGTGTGTGTGTGTGTGTGTGTGTTGGGTCTCGATGTAAAATGTGTTTCTTACAGAGTCATGGTCCAAAACTTTCAAGGCCATTGGTCTATGCAGTGAATGGGTCGGTTGATTGTTTCGCCTTGTCCGTGCCACCGTCTCAAAGAATCTGCTCTCTCCCACCAACCTTGGCCATGGCAGCTCAATGGACCACGTGCTCCCTTCCTCAGACACTGCTGCCTGGGTCACACTGAACATCTGGCCTGGGAGGAAGCAATACGAAGACTGGATCTGAGCCAGTCATTCTGCCCTGAGGAGAGGCCTTAAGATACTGTGCCTTAAGCTCCATGGAAATGCAGATACAGCCTGGTTGGTGGGGGTCACGTTGGGTCGTTGGCATATAGAAGCAACTAGTCGGGAGGAAGAGAAGTAAGTATGAGGGGGACCATCCAGTCCTAAGAGAGGGAGAGAAATCAGGCCTGATGAAGTCACTGATGAACAAAGAGAGTAATTTTGTGTCCCAAATTTCCAGTTCTAATTTTTACACGGTCACATTGTTATTTCTGACGCTTGAATGTCTGTGAGATTGCCATTGTGTTGGTGTGTTTTTATTTATTTGAAATAAATTTCCCTTTTCTTAAGTAAGCTAAAGCAGGTTTGGTTCCTTGATAACAATTGGTCTGTCACTAAGACAGTCGATTTGGGCAGTGATAGTGTCAATAAATGAATATTTACTGTGGAAATACAGAGAAAGACATGTTCAAAATTACTAAGAGGACCTGATGGCTGATTAATGAGAATAACAAGGATAGCTGTTGTTGTTGTTAGCTGCCAAAATGTTGCCCAGTCCTGCACCAACCCTATGATCAGTTGTGGATTGGACCCTTCTGATACATAGCGTTTTTGTTGGCTGATTTTCAAAAGTAGATCACTGGGATTTTCTTCCTACTCCATTTTAGTCTGGAAGCTCTACTGAAATCTGTTCAGCATCATAACAACACACAAGCCTCCACTTACGGACAGGTAGTGACCACGCCTGAGGTGCATTGGCCAGGAATCAAACCTAGGTCTCTCGCATGGAAGGTGAGAATTCTACCACTAAACCACCAATGACCTCATACAATAATAATAACTACTGTTTATTTGGTGCCTCCACGTTCTGAGAAGCAGTAGGGTAGACAATCCACTGGTGGAGGCCACCATATGTGGAAATCCTTACCACCACCCTACAAGTTCTCTACTTTTTACAAATGCAGACACTAGATCTTCAAGAGATTAAGGAAATAGCCCTGGGTCACCTTCCTAGTAAGGGACAGCAGGGACTTCTCCAGATTCATCATTCTCCACTCTTGGGGCCTTTTCCACCATATCACTTGACTGGCCAGCAAAGAACAAAGATAAGGCAAAGATGACCAGATCCCAGCCTCTGTGACTGGAAGAAGAGCCCAAAGTGGGGCCATGCGGCTCTTTCCTGCTTAATTTCTTTCTTCAGCTTACATTCTGACAGTAGCCAATCAATCTTGCTGCATGAGACCATTTCACACAACCCCGAATAAAGCAGAAATGACTATTACGCAGTTATGTAGGGAGAAATAGACATGTAAATATAAATTAAATGCAAATGAAGAGTATTATGATGGAAGTATAGAAAAGGGGTTCATAACTTATCGATCTGGCTTACTTATTATCCTCCAAGCACCAGCTCTCTGCATTTGCTCATTTCATTTCCCTTGCCTGGAGTCCCCACTCAACTTCTCTCAACTTGTCTGATCATTCTGCTACGTTGAGGCATGTGGACTCCCACACTACCCTCACTAACCCATGGCAGACATAGCTAATCAATCATGATGCTCTTCCTGCCTAACCTGGAATTACCTCAGAATCCTTCTCAATACAACCATCAAGGCCCTAAAACAAAACCCATTGCCATCGAGTCGATTCCAACTCATAGCAATCCTATAGGATAGAGTAGAATTGCCCAATAGGTTTTCCAAGGAGTGGCTGGTGGATTCAAACTGCTGACCTTTAGGATAGCAGCCGTAGCTCTTAACCACTGCGCCACCAGGGCTCCTCAAGGTAGTCGCTATCAATCAGAGTTGGCACATAAAATACATGTTTTACCTCTCTAAGCTAGTCTACCCTGACTCAGTTGCAAACGGGGAAGTTGAGACTCAGGGAAGTTGAGGTTAATTGGCTTAACCTCATATAGTGAGTCAGACACAGACCAAGGTCTAGAAACGAGGCCTCCTACCTTCTTCCCAAGGTTCTTTCTCCTGCCCCTCGCTGCCCCCATTCTCAGCCTCATATCATCATATTGCTGATCGTGGGAAATGATGGTAAACGAAGTCCTAGCAAGCAGAGAGAGAAAGGAAGTAAAATGCCAATTACTTAGTCTCCACATACTGGGTGCCCGTTTGCAAGCTGCATGGGAATACACCTACGGAAAATGTCTTTAATTAGAGACAGATTCTGATGAAAGGTTGGCAGTGTCTCCAAAATCCTTGTTTGTGTTTAAGTACACGAACACTATGCATTTCTATCATTTCCACGCTGTATTTGAGCTGAGGGATATTAAATATTTATCCTTTCTCAGTTACTGAGTAACACGCTGCTCAACTTTCCTATTTACTAACACCACGTATTTAGTCCATGGCTGCATTTCCAGTTGGATATTTGAAACATCACTGTCAGCAGATTCTTAGGTATTAAAAGAACATTTAGATTTACAAATGAAAAGATAAGAATTAGATACCTGTAAGATGAAGTACTGCTCTGGTCATGTCTCTTAATCCCACAGTGCCATAGGCAGTGCTTTTAGAACCAAGGAGGTTAGGGTTTGCACCAAAAGTTTGTCTTTGCCATCTCTGTGGCCTTGGACAAATTAATTAACGTCTCTGATCCTGGTTCCTCAACTTTATCAGAGATGCAAGATTGGTGTAAGACAAAAGGGCCTATGTTGTGCCTGACTCCAAAAATGGCAGCCTTGTTCTCCTTCATCCTCTGCTATACTTTTGCTTATCTTGTGCCATTGCTTGGAAAACCTTTCTGGATACTTAAATTCTCCACCTCCAGCAGGTGCATTACAAGTTCCACCTCAATGAAGCCTGTCCAGTCCCAGTGATAACTGTCTCTTCTGAATTCCCAGAATACTTACGATTCAAGCCATCAGTCTGGGCACTTAATGTACACTGCCTTAGATTATTATTTAACTTTTAATGTATATGTCATATTTCTTGCTAAAAAACAATTACATTTTTGTCTGCTTTATGCTAAGATAGTAGTAACAAATAATTATTAAGTATTTCTATGTGCCAGGCCCTATGTTAAGTACTCTACGTGAATCATCTCATTTAGCTCTTACAACTACCATATGAGGTAGCTACTATTAATATCCTGATTTTAAGACAGTCTTCAGAAGATTAGGTCACTTTCCCAAGATCACTCAGCTACTAAATGAAAGAGCCTGGACTAGAACCCGGACAGATAGTTGAACTCTCAACCACTAATATGTTAAATAAATATTGGATGGATGGGTAGATGGATAGATGGATGGATGGATGGATGGATGGATGGATGGATGGATGGATGGTTGGATGGATGGATGGATGGATGGATGGATGGTTGGATGGATGGATGGATGGATGGATGGATGGATGGATGGATGGATGGATGGATGGATGATTGGATGGATGGATGGATGGATGGATGGATGGATGGATGGATGGATGGATGGATGGATGGTTGGATGGATGGATGGATGGATGGATGGATGGATGGATGGATGGATGGTTGGATGGTTGGATAGATGGATGGATGGATGGATGGATGGATGGATGGATGGATGGATGATTGGATGGATGGATGGATGGATGGATGGATGGTTGGATGGATGGATGGATGGATGGATGGATGGATGGATGGTTGGATGGATGGATGGTTGGATGAATGGATGGATGGATGGATGGATGGATGGATGGATGGATGGATGGTTGGATGGATGGATGGATGGATGGATGGTTGGATGGTTGGATAGATGGATGGATGGATGGATGGATGGATGGATGGATGGATGGATGATTGGATGGATGGATGGATGGATGGATGGATGGTTGGATGGATGGATGGATGGATGGATGGATGGATGGATGGTTGGATGGATGGATGGTTGGATGAATGGATGGATGGATGGATGGATGGATGGATGGATGGATGGATGGTTGGATGGATGGATGATTGGATGGATGGATGGATGGATGGATGGATGGATGGATGGATGGATGGATGGTTGGATGGATGGATGGATGGATGGATGGATGAATGGATGGATGGATGGATGGATGGTTGGATGGATGGATGGATGGATGGATGGATGGATGGATGGATGGATGGATGGATGGTTGGATGGATGGATGGATGGTTGGATGGATGGTTGGATGGATGGATGGATGGATGGATGGTTGGATGGATGGATGGATGGTTGGATGGATGGTTGGATGGATGGATGGATGGATGGATGGATGGATGGATGAAAGGATGGATAAAAGAAAAGCATGTATCTGAATTATCACTATAATTGTTCTCACTTTGGCTCATGTTTTCAAGGACAGTCGATACATTGCTACCCTCTCCTATCAGGAGCCAATCCCAGTTGCCATTCAAACATTCAAAGACCCACAAGTTATAGAGTCAAACATTGTGAGCACTGAACCAGGCAGTGGATATCACCCAGTCCATGGAGAGCAAACCTAAATCCTTAGTGGAGCCATCAGGGAACATAAGTGGGGGAAGTAGGCGGGGTAAGGATCATGGCAAATTGGAGACCAGGAGCTGTGTTTAAAGGGGGCATCTGCTGCATGGCTCCAGTTGAGCCAAAGAGCACAAGTCCAATTTTGTCTGCTCTCCCAATTTTCCCAGAGAACCTGGAAATACGGATTTGTAGGTGCTTTTTCTCGATTTTAGAACGTTGGAGACTGATTCAACTTAAAAAATGATAATGACTGTATAGGTTAAACAGAATTGGTCTGTGGCTCAGAGTCTTTGCCCTGCCTGTTCCCTCTGCCTTAAATTCTCTTCCCCCAGGTAACTGCTATCATCTCCTTTAGGTCTTGGCTCAGGCAAGCTCTTCTTACTGAGGCCTTCCCTAGCCACTCTATTTAAAATTTCCAGCCCTGTCTTCCCATAAACATTTTCAGTTTAATTTTTCTCCTTAACACTTAGTTTATCTTAATTACTATACCTATGTGTGTGAGTGTATTTGTTTTTTTAAGTTATTGTCTGCCTCCCCCCACTAGAATGTATACCATTGCTATGCTTGCATAACAAATCTCTCCAAAAGTTAGTGGTGTAAAACAACCATTTAGTATGCTCATGAATTCTGTGGGTCAGGAATGAAGGCGTACGGCATGATAAGGACAGCTTGTCTCTGCTCCAGCATGTGGAGGTCCTGGCTAGAAGATCCGGCGGCCAAGTACTGATTCTTCTGAAGGCTTATCCACTAACATGTCTGGCAACTGATGCTGACTGTCAGCTTGTGGGGGGCTCTCAGTCCCACTCCATAATAGTCTCTCCACATATGCTAGTTTGAGCTTCTTTGCTACATGATGTCTGGGTTCCAGGAGCAAGGATCCAGAGAGAGAGAGCCAGGTTACTTCACCTGACCTGAAAGTCACATGGGCTCACTTTGGCCACATTCCATTGGTTGGAGCTGTCACAAGCCCGCCCAGGTACAATGGGAGAGGAAATAAACTCTACTTTTGAGGGGACAGCGACAAGTTTCTGGAGCAACATGTGGGAGCAGAAATCTTGCTGTGCCCTTTTTGGGAAATACAATACGTCACAGAGTGTAAGTGCCATGAGGGCAAGAATTTATGTCCATTTTGTTCCCTGCCTGTTTCTCTTGTATAGAACAGGCTTGACCTCGAGTAGGTAGACAATAAATGTTTGTTGAATGAATGAAAAGCATGTCAGTTTGCAAGACCTATGGCTGGTCAAATGTCTTGTTTCATGGAAGATGACACTGAGACCCATGCCCAAAGGCAAAGCCGGGACTCCACCTACGCTCCTGCATCCAGTCTCATGTTCTTCCCACATCAAAATTCTGCATTTGTAGGATGAAGTTACTGGGAAAATTCGGGAGTAAAAACCAAGTTGTGATTCAACATCTGGACAGAATGACCAATTTTGGAACTCCCAGAGAGCTCTTGGAAGTAACAACACTTCTCCCAACAAAATATCCTTACTATAAACTGCCGGTTGTTAAGAAACTTGTGAGAGTACACCATGTTCATAGAAACAGCTGGAAGCCTAGAGAACAATTATTCCAGAATTTATCTCCTATGGCTCAACCCAATGAGATTCAAATTATCCTAAGTCGTGAGATGGCACTGAACCAAGAGCTATGATGTCTTGGAAGGACTGTTGATTGATCTCTGAATAGGATTTCAAGCAATTTGAGCCAAAATGAAATACTATTTGGGACTCCTGATGAAATTTTATGTACCTCCTGTGCAGTACATATTTAGAAAGTAACTGTTAGGCTGGTTGCAATGTTTTCATGTTTTGGTCTCAGAGGACTGCACAGTGTTCATGTCACCTAGTTTATTAGCAGGTTGTTATTAGATAATATTGTGAAGAATCATCTAGAGCTGAAAGTGAATATCAAAGGTAGGAATAGAACTTAAACATTTCCCAGATAGAAGCCAACACGCCCAACTGATAAGATGAAGGAAAGACAGGACAAAAACTTGTGAGTGATAGTAGGGCAGAGTGGTGAAAAACATCAACTTTGGCATCAGAATCTCTGGACTAAAATAACCCTTCCATCACCTACCACCTGCTTGAACTTTGTGACATTACTTACACTCTTTGTCCCACAGTTTTTGTATCTGTAAAATAGAGATAATCATAGCATAGACCCCATGGCTTGTTTGAAGATAAAGAAAATTAATAAACAAGAAGCATTTAGAATAGTGTGTGGGACATAATATGGTGCATAAAAAATATAGCATAAATGCTAACTGTGATTATCATTATCCAAGAGATTCATCCATCTAAACGTTTGATCATCCCTCAACAAAGAATTATTCACATCAATAGCCACATAGCTAGCAGGTGGTAGAGCTGAGACATGAACTCCAAAGTCCTGCACTCAGTCTCTGTGCCTTGACGTAGTCTATTAAGAAGTCTCTTTATTGCTCTCCTAGGAGCTGTATTTGCAGTTATCATTAGCTAAAAGAGTTACCCAAAATCTAGCTCAATGGACTATTTTCCTACAGACACTAGAAGATGGGAAGGAATAAAATTTGAACTTCCAAGAACCAACGTCTGAAGCTCACTGAGCTTGGTAATTTCCTGGAAATGAGGCTGTGGGGAGGGGAATGACAGAAAGCATCCCAGAGGGCACATAGACCTGGAAAAACAAAAATGTGTTACTCGGAAAATACAAAGAGTATGGAAGTATGGGTAATCCTGCCTCTCTTTATTAAAGGGAAGACTCAGAACTCCTGCCCCTATCCCTTGTAGCAGGTGAGTTGATGAGCTCCTCCACATTTGCCCCATAATTTGTGTGGGGACAAACAGACAGAAGACTGCCTATCCTAACTTCTTTGCTAAATCTTCCCTTCTATAGGGCATCTGCTAAGAGTTCAATTGTAACCTCTTGCCTCTTTACGCAGACATCTCTTCTGAAATTGGAGAGGAGACTATCAAGCCTTGATGCCATCTAAGCAGAAATCTGAGTTGTCAGACCCACATTACTGTATGCAATGATTTACTGTGTTCACGTACCTGTCAGGAAGTGTGCTAAGTGCTTCACTGAATCCTCATTACAACTATGAAGTAGGTACTATTACTGTACCCATTTCATAGACAAGGAAGCAATGGCTCAAAGAGGCTGTGTATCAACTTGCTGGGTCATGATTCTCAGTGGCTTGGCAGTTATGATATAGTTTGGTGGTCATATGATGATGTGATCACTTCCATGATGAGATTTGATATAATGTGCTCACCTCCATAATGGGATCTGCTGTACGTAGCCAACCAGTTTAAAGCGAGTTTCCTTGGGGGTGTGGCCTACATCCAATAACGGCAGACTCTCTGACAAGGCTCATGGACTTTTTCTTGCTCTGGATCCTGCAGCTGCTCCTCTGACCTCCAGTTCTTGGGACATGAGCTAGCAGCTTACCTGCCGTCTTGCCTGCTGATCTTTGGGTTAGCTGGTCTTTGCAGCCTGTGAGCCAGAGTCGTGCTGTCTGACTTGATGATTTTGGGTTTGCCAGTCCCTGTGGCTATGTGAATCAGGAGAAGCCTCCAGCCAGATCCACGTTCCAGCCTCTACAACCGCATGAGCCACTTCCTTAATATAACTCTCTCTCTAGGTGTATTTACACACTTTACTGGTTTTGCTTCTCTAGAGAACTCAGCCTAAGACAGAGGTTAAGTAACTTGCCCAAAGTAACATAGGAAAAACAGAGCTGAGATTCAGACTGAGATCTTCCTGACTCCAAGCCCATGCTGTCAGTATCTGGGAGAAACTGCTTCATAGTCCAGAACCATTATGGCGGCCTGCAGGGTCCAGGGTGATCCAGTCCCTGTTTCCTCTCTGACCTCTCCTCTGTCATGGCATTCCAGCCACACTGGACTGGCTCATTACTGTTTCTTGAAGACATGGGTGAAGGACCTGCCTTAGGACACTTCCCTAGCTGTTCCCTCAGCTTGGAGCACTTTCCCTCCAGATATCTGCTTATCTTACTGCCTCACCTGGAGTCTTTGCTCACCTTTGCTCAAGTCTCACCTTCTCAATGAGGCTTTTCTGACCTGTTCAATACTGCAAACTCTTCTACACCCTCCACTCATCCTGCTCCCCTTAACCAGCTCAACTTCTTCTCTTTTCCTTAACACTTACAGCCTTCTTACATACTTACTATATCATTTACTTATGGTCAGGTTTATTGGTTGTCTTTCTCTCCCACTAAAATGTAAGCCCAATGGGAGCAGGAATCCTTGTTTAAACACATCCTTGATGTATCCCAAGCACCTGTGAAAGGATCTGGCACATAGTAGATGCTCCGTAAATAGTTGTCAAATGGAGAATGAATAGCTCTTCCCAAGAGGCACATTAAGGAGACCCTGGTGAGCAAACGGTTAATACACTTGTCTGCTAACCAAAAGGTTGGTGGTTCAAGGCCATGCAGAAGCACCTCAGAAGAAAAGCCTGGAGATCTACTACTGAAGAATCAGCCATTGAAAATCCTATGGAGAACAGTTCTCCTACGACACACGTGGGGTCGCCATGAGTCAGAATCAACTTTCTCCAGCTTTTCTCTCTTCTCTCTTCTTATCCTTAGAACTTTTCTATTCCTGAATTATATCCCACAAAAATCTTCCTAATATCCCTGAGTACTTATTTGGAACTTGGACACATTCTATTTATATTTATATATACCACTTCGTCCATAATCCTTCAGACTCCCTCCCTCTCTCCCTCCTTTCCTTCCTTTCTTATAACATTTTATGAGCCATCTACTGTATGCCTGGCACTCTACCAGCTTCAGGGCATGGAACAATGAAAAATTCATGACCTCCGACCTCTACGAAATCACTCACAGTCTTAAGTCAGACTCACCAGAGGAAGACCAGGAGACCAGGGTTCATTTACAAGTGATTTTTCCAGCACTCCCAGGAGAAGCAAGTGAAGAGGGTGGAGGGAATTAGGACCGGGAAGGGGGTAAAAGCCAAGGAGAGGTGTAATTCCAGGCAAATGCCCAGTCTCAGCCTGACCCTACCAGGAAGGTCTGGAGTCTAAATTACCTCAGTGTTTGTCCTGATGGGAGGCAGGAACCTGGCCTCTTGCACTCCCACGCCACTCAGCTCTGGGCTACGGGCCTCCTGGGGGAGGGTGTGGCCTAAAGCCCAAGACACTTCCACCTCCACCTGAGGCAGTTCTGGTAGCTCCAGAGCAGAGAACACAGGTGCAATAGCATACCAAAGCCAGAGCAGGGGGCACAGGTAAGGGGGATCCTGGGGGACCTGGGTGGAGCACAGGCAGGATTCACTGCAGTTAATTGCCTCTAACATTCAGTTCGACGAAGCTTGATTGCTTTCTTTCTGTTTGCTTCTTTATACATAAGATCTCTCTCCCTCCTCCCACTGTGGCTTCTAGATTTCTTTCTTCCTCCCTCCCTGCCTTCCTGCCTGCTTTTATTGAGCAATTATAACAGACCAAACATTCTGCCAGGGGCTAAACATAAGACCCCTGTCTTCACAAAATCCACAGCCTGCCGCTGCTGCTGAAACATGTCATGGATCTTTACCGCATGAATGGCTGCAGCCTAAATCACCCCAGCGTGCATTTATTCTATTGACTACTTTAACCAAATGGAGAACTTCCCATTTCCTTCTTTTAAAATATATTGGAGTTCATCTTCTCAGATGCTCAGCATCTATCAGGGTGTTCAGAATTCTCCCAGTCTTGTGTCACCCACAGATTTGTTCAGTAACAACTCACTGACAAAAGTGTTGACATACTCCTAGGGAAGACACAGGTCAACAGATTGATGGCTAGGTCGGCACAGGTGCAATTAACCAGCACTTCTGCAAACACATGCTTCATCAGCTCCACCTGGCTGTGCTATTGGCCCAGCCAGCGTTTTTTTTTTTTTTTTTTTCTTTTCTGTTTTGGGATTTCGTGATGAATTTGGTCAAATTCATTTGGTACAATCCAGACATGCTATCTCTGTAATAGTCCCCTGACTTTGCAGAAAAATGGCCTTCATGGAGCTTCATGGAAAGAACACCAGCTTTGGGGTCAAAAAACCTTGGTTCAAATCCTGCATATATCACATCTCACATGTACAAAATGGTACACAGAATTTCTCATCAGGTGGACTTGAAAGGACTGGACTGTATGGTCCACATGGACAAGGGCCAGGATGACATTACTAACAAACATATACTCAACAATAACATGTCTGGAACACAGTAGGCCATATGTGATTTCTATGCCCGAAATAGAGATGTCTTAAAAATATACTGTTTGACTAAGAAGACAAAGTATATTCTCACTCTTTCACTCTCCTTATTACAAGCTATTTAAACAATAGATGAATGACCGCATGCATGAGTGAATGAGCCAGATTACAATAAAATCCAAAATTTCTAATGAAAACAACATTGTAGATCTTAAACCACTCTGGATCCTTTAAGGATCAAGACAAGATATTAATTAATTCACTAAAATCCTCAATTTGTCAGTCTAGTGGCCCTCTCAAGAACAGGAAACCAGATTAGATTACCAAGAATTATTTTAACAGTCTTCCGCTAGGATTTCCTCCTTCTAATCTATAATGCAAATAGCCTCCAGATTAAATCTTCTTGAAATTTATTCTTTAATTAATTATTCCTAACACCACCTATCATCTCTCTTTCTCTCCTACCTCAATCACTCATCAACCATTTTAATTAGACAACAATAACTTCCTATTTGAGGGTAATATTTCAATTTCAATGGGAGTAGGTAAGTGTTGTGATTTCTGTACACAAAATAGAAATGTCTTTAAAATGTACTCTTTGACTAGGAAGACAAATATCCTCACAAACTATTTACTCTTTTACTGTCTTTTTATTACAAGCTATTTAAATTATCTGGACGAGAATGGGGATCCCAGGTCTGAATAGCATCATTGAACATGTTGAGATTCTCCTACGGCATGTGGGGATAGGGGGAGATTGTGGGAGTAGACACACACAGCCATTTTGAAAACTGAACATCAAGGCTAAGATGACTTACTCTTGTGGAAAGCTGAACTTTTACGCAGCCATCTTAGAGTGACTTTTTCTACTATTACACCCTTATGAAATAATCAGTCACCATTTTCCAGAACGTAAGTTTATACTAATGATAACGATAACATCTACCATTCGTTGAGTACTCATTTATACGCCAGCCACTATGCTAAAGGCTCTTCTACACGCATAGGCTCATGTAACCCTCACCTCTCTATGACATAGGAGTCCCTGGGTGGTACAAACAGGTAAGTTCGCAGTTCTACTAACCAAAAGGTTGGTGGTTCAAGTCTACAAAGAGGCGCCTTGGAAGAATGGCCTAGCAATCTGCTTCCAAAAGATCACAGCCTGGAAAACCCTATGAAGCAGTTCTACTCTGCCCAGATGGGGACACCATAACTCAGAACTGACTCTGCAGCAACTGGCTTGGTTTTTTATATAAGTAGTTACCATTGTATCCCCCATTTTATAGATGAGGAAATGGAAGCTCAGGAATTTGAAGTAATTTGCTTAAGCTTACCCAGATATCAAGGACTAGAATGGGGATTCAAAAACAAGCTATCTGACGCTCCCTTCTGCTCTCTTAATCCGTGTTTATACTGACTCCATATACATTCTCTAATGGCAGACAGGTGAAAGGAGAAATGTCTTTTCCATTTGCTTAGTTAATTCTTTGATTCATTCTATAAATATTGCAAGCTGCTACACTAGACACCATTACCCACTCTGAGTCAATAGATCAATGAGTACTGGCAAAGGAGAAGGGAGTTAATGCAATTTTTTTTTAAGTATTCAACATGTATCAGGTACTGTACTGGGTGCTTTCCATAATTATTTATTCTAATCAACATACCAACACTGCCCGTAACACGGTGCCTGCCACAGAGTAGGTACCCAATAAACACATGTTGAATCAAACAGCCGAACTGCTACTGCAAAGCAGGAGCATCAGTTGATAGATTTGGAGGGGGCGGGTATCCAAAGAGTCCACTACATTTTACTTTCCACAAAATTTTGATGACTCAGCTTCCTGATAAGGACAGCTATGGAAATGCTCTTTGTGAACATGGATTGTTAGGTGGAAAAACAATGTAAATTTTGAATATATTTTTCAAATTGTAGATAGCTTAAGTAGACTTCTATAAAGGACCAAAAATCATGGCCAAAAGGATGTTAGTTAAAACATTAAGTATGAGTGGAATCAGAGTCAAATTTGATGGGCTATTTGAAAAGGCTGGGGATCCAGAATACAAAAAGGATGGCAGGAGTGGTCCCATGGACAGAAAGAGATTAAAGGAACCCCCACTCCAGAAGAGAATGCAAAATTTGGCACCAGACTGCACATGATGACTTCGTACACCATGTCTAATCCAATGGGAATGGATACAAACTTCTGCAGGAGGCCTGTTCCATCTGCTTACCAGCGCAATACCCCAGCCCTGCCCGGACATCCATACAAAACCATCTTTTGCATACACTTGGCTCACAGTCATGTATCCTTCTTCCTTGTACCCCTTTCTTCTTATTCTCCAGGTCTTTGAAAGGGGAAAGAGAACCAGAAGCAGCTATCCCTATTTTCAGATCGTTTCATCCCTAGCTGGCCTTGGGGTTAGCAGGTAGCTACAAACAGAAAAACTCAGAGTATATTAAAGGTTTTGAAAATCAAATCCAGGAAAGAGCTGTCTGTCCCATTTTGCAGATGAGAAAAAGGAGGCTCAGAGAAGGTAAGTAACTTGCCTGAGGTTTATAGTGTGTGGCAGAGCAGGAATTCGAACTCAGACGTTTCTGCCTCCAAAGTGTGTATTACACAATGTGAAGAGGAGAAGACAGAAAGCTTTGCAAAAGAAATGTTCAATTTAGAATTCAAAATAGATCTTACGGTGAGGTGGTGACAAAAATCAAACCACAAGATTGATAATGGACATTCTGCTTTGGCAAGGACTTCAGCACTTAAACAGCAGGGAGCTGAAACAACAGATTGGGGCATGGAACTTGTGAAGGGGCACCGAACAGATTGTTTAAAGAACCTTGTTAAAGAAAACTACTGTCTATTTGTAGATTACTGAAGGTGGAGAAGGGAGAAGGGGTAAAAAAATCAACTTTACTTCACACAATATGACATAGTGATGTAAAGCTGTTAGAATATTTTGGAACTGAAAGTTTAAATTACTTGTAAAATTAGTTAATCCAGAATGAAGATTATGTACCTAGCAGAAGGGAAATGCTACCTATCAGAAACATCCCCTTCTTAGTAGTTATGACTCACTGCAGTCAAAGCATTAATAGAAATAAGACAAAAAACAGAAACATTCTTTATCAAGTCATAAGAGTACTAAAAGACACTTCTTTAGAAAAATTGTTTATTTATTTATTTTTGTCTATTTTTGAGAACATACACAGCAGAACATACACCAATTCAACAATTTCTTCATGTTGAATTCTGTGACTATGATTACATTCTTTGAGTTCTGCAATCATTCTCACCCTGCTTTTCTGAGTTGTTCCTCCCCCACTAGCATAAACTCATGGTCCCCTAAATTTCCTATCTAATCTTTTGAGTTGCTATTATCAGTTTGATCCCATCTAGATAGATCTTAAAAGAGCACAATGATCAAGGCAGACATCCTTTACTAGTTAAGCTAAACTATTGCTTGGTTTTAAGAAGAATTCAGAGGATATTTTTGGCATAAAGTTTAAAGATTATCTCAGGGCAATAGCTTCAGGGGTTCCTCCAGCTTCCATAGATCCAGAAAGTCTGGATTCCACGAAAATTTGAAATTCTATTCTTCATTTCCCTCTTTTGATCAGAATTCTTCTATGGAATCTTTGCTCAAAATGTTCAGTAATGGTAGCCAGGTACCATCTAGTTCTTCTGGTCTGATGGCAAAGGAGGCAGTTGTTCATGGAAGAAATTAGTCACACATTTCATCTCCTTCTTCTATTCTCCCCTCCTTCCTCTGTTATTCCAGACAAATAGAGACCAATTGTTGTACCTTGAACGGCCACATGCAAGCTTTTAAGACCCCAGCCGCTATGCAATGAACCAGGAGGCCTAACAGAAGCACTGAACACATTAGACCAATTACCTGGGATATCCCATAAAAACATGACCCTAAACCTCCAAAACAAGGAACAAAATCCCATGAGATGTTTTACTGTACATAAGAAGCCTCAGCAGCTACTTTTTTTTTTTTTTTTTGGTCATTGTTGTAAATACATTTATCATGCAACTTTCACGAATTCAATTTTTTACAGCTGTACAACTTATTAACAGCAATTATATTAGTCAGCTGCGCAATCCTACCTTAATCAACGTGAAGAGACACACTGTCCTCATAAAGTCCACCGAAAATGCAAAGTCAAGAAATGCAATAACTCAAGCCCAGGTCAAAGGAGTACCAGTTGTACTAGTTGCTGTCACGTCATCTCTAACCCATGATGACCTTGTGTGTGTCAGAGCAGAACTATGCTCCATAGAGTTTTCAATGACTGATTTTTCAGAAGTAGATCACCAAGCCTTTCTTCCAAGGTGGACTTCGACATTTCAGTTAGCAACTGAGCACGTTAACCATTTGTACCACCCAGGGGCTCCTCAAAGGAGTAAACTTTGATAAAACTCTGTGTAATTTAAACCTTTCTAAAATGAAGAAAGACTGAGAAACTGACACAAAGCAGAGTAGATTTGGGAGGCATAATAATGAAATGCAATGTGGTTCCCTGGATTGGATCCTGGAACAGAAAGAAGACATTAATGGAAAAACTGGTCAAATCCAAATAAAGTCTGGAGTTTAGTTATTAGTAATGTACTAACGTCAACGTCTTAGTTTTGACAAAAGTACCATGGAAGAAAACTGGTGAGGGGTATATGGGAACTCTCTGTACTATCTTTGCCACTTTTCTGTAAACCTAAAATTATTCCAAAAATAAAAAGTTAACTTAAAAAACCCTTTTACTCTACTGCAATATTTTTGTAATGGTCTCCCAATTCAGTGTTCTCTTCCCTTATCACCATAGCAACCCGACATCCTGTGACAGGTTGGGGGAGGTTACAAATGAGGAGGAAGAAGCAAGCCAGCAAATGTGACCTTGTTTCCCAATCGAGGGCCTGTGTCCCTAGAGGGCTTCTCCAGCAAGTTTGCCTTTTTATTGTTAGCACTTTGCATCTTGGAATACACAACACCCGCCCATGAGCACTGAAATTATCCCAGATGGTGCTTCTGGTTGTCTTGCCATTTAAGGATGTTGCTTAGTCCATAAGTGTTGTGCTTGGTTTCAAGAACCAACAATCACAAATATATTCATATTACATAAATGTACACATCCCGTAGGGAGACAGAGAAGGCTGTCTTTCTAAGAAAGAGAATGTGGGAAGGCTCTAAGCATAGATACACTTCTCCCAGAAGACATAAAGCTATTACACTGTCTAGCTTAGAAATCAAAGAGAAAAAAATAATTACTGACCAAATTCTAATTCTCTTCGAGAGAGAAAGAAAGACACAAAAAGTTCTGACAACTGGAAAAATCTAAAAAGCATTCAGGACATTGAATTCTCCTGAGAATCCTATTATTTAACATCAACTAGTTATTTAATGACCCCTGGTGGTGCAGCGGGTAAGAGCTCGGCTGCTAACCGAAAGGTTGGCAGTTCAAACCCACCAGCTGCTTCACGGTGGAAAGATGTGGCAGTCTGCTTCCATAAAGATTTACAGCCTTAGAAACCCTATGGGGCAGTTCTACTCTGTCCCATAGGGTCACTATAGGGTGGCAATGAGTCGGAATCAACTCGATGGCAGTGAGTTTGGTTTTAGTTACTTATTAAATCTCCACTGTGTGCTAATCTGACTCATGTTTGTACGTAATTCCTCTCAGAGAGCAATTAGCACTTTTTAGAAAAATGTCTATAATAAACTGTCCACAGAGGTACCGAATTTACTGAAAAGTATGTGCTCCCCTAAAATATGAGGTAAAAAACAAGCAAAAACTATGATGGATGCTAACTGCAGCACGAACTGAAGAAAGTGTGTAAGTTCTAACTTGTATGATAGATATGCAAATGGATTTTGATTTTAAAAGTAAAAAATATGATAGAGATATCCTGTGGCTTCCTTTGTAATATGCTGTCTTAGTCATCTAGTGCTGCTATAACAGAAATACCACAAGTGGATGGCTTTAACAGAGAGAAGTTTATTCTCTCACAGTCCAGTAGGCTACAAGTCCAAATTCAGGGTGTCCACTCCAGGGGAACACTTTCTCCGTCGGCTGTGGAGGAAGGTCCATGTCATCAATCTTCCCTTGGTCTGGGAGCATCTCAGTGCAGGAACCTCAGGTCCAAAGGACGTGCTCTGCTGCCAGCACTGCTTTCTAGGTGGTATGAGGTTCCCATGTGTCTCTGCTCGCTTCTCTCTTTTATATCTCAAAAGAGACTGGCTTAAGACACTATCTAATCTCATAAACCTCATCAGTATAACTGCCACTAATCCATCTTATAAGATCATAGTGATAGAGTTTACAACACATAAGGTAATCACGTCAGATTACAGAATGTACACAATCATAGAATACTGAGAATCAGGACCCAGCCAAGTTGACAGGTGTTTCTGGGAGACACAATTCAGTTCATGACATACGCCTAAGAGGAGTCACATCTTAAATACGTGAGGTTTTTTTTTTTTTTCAGTTATTGAGAACCTACTACATGTCAGGCACCCTTCATCATGTTTTACGCCTATTATGTACTATAACTCCTATGTAGTATATCACTATGAAGAAAATAAATTTGCAAGCCTGAAAGCCAGAAAGTTGAGTCAATTAATTTAATATTCTCTCAGTCTGAAATATTAAGTAAACAGTTGAGACAGAGAGGGGAGGGCTTGGAGGTAAGTACCAAACCAAAAGCCAGATCCATTTCCTTCCAGTCAATTCCAGCTCATACTAGGGGAGGAAGAGATGAAGGGAAGGAGGGAGGGAGGGAGGGAGAAAGAAAAGAGAGTTAAAAACAGATACTGCCAGGGGCTTAATGGAACACATCAACACTTCTTCTCCCACTCAAAATGCTTTAAATAGTGCACCTTATCTACAAATATTGATGCTTTCTAACCGGGGGGACCCCTGGTGGCACTGTGGTTAAGAACTTGGCTGCTAACCAAAAGGTCTGCAGTTCAAATCCACCAGCTGCTCCTTGGAAACCCTCTGGGGCAGTTCTACTCTGTCCTATAGGGTCGCTATGAATCAGAATCAACTGGAAGGCAGTGGGGTTTTCTTGGGGGGGTGGGGGGAAGGGAGGGCTTCTAACAGGGGAGAAAAATAGTAGTTTCATCTATTTGGTGCTTGTTAGACAACAACCCTTCTGCTGGTTCCTCATTGAAAATTCCGTCTTGAAGGAGTCTCTTAGCAGACAGTAGCCAATCCTTTCCTTTTCTTAAAGGCTGTTGTTATTTTTAAGTCATAACATACTGGTTAAGGAGTCCTGGTGGCACAACAGTTAAGCACTTGGCTACTAACTGAAATATTGGTAGTTCGAACCCACCCAGTGGCTCCACAGGAGAAAGACTTGGTGATCTGCTCCCATAAATACTACAGCCAAGAAAACCCTATGGGGCAGTTCTACTCTGTCACGTATGGTCACTCTGAGTTGCAATCGTGTTCACATGTTCACTGTAAAGACAAAAGAACCTCAGCAGGACCTGTGCTGGCCTCGCAGATAAGTCAGGCCAGAAGCAGCAGACAGACACTACCTTGGACCCCCACCTGCCTCCTTTTATCACTGAATTTATTTTATTGGATTTTTAAAAAGTGCTTATCATACAAGTCAAACAAAAAGTTAATAACATTCCTTTCCCTCCACGCATCCCTCCCCACACCCTCTGGGTAACCAATCCAATGCTAATAGATTAGTGGATATCATTCCACACAATTATCTATGCTTATCCAAGCATACAAAAACCAGAAATACTCAGAAAATGGTTTTGACACAACATTTTACAAAAATGGGATCGTATCCTTCACTACCCTGAGCCTTGTTCTCTCATTTGGCAGTTATATTATGAACACCCCTCCAGGCCAACACATACAGAGCTAACTTCTTCATCTTTTGTTTCTAGCCATGTAATACTTCATAGTAACGGTGTGCCCGAAGTTGATCGACCAGCCCTCTAGTCATAGACTTTATTTCTAGTTTTGTTTTCCACTATACAATGTTATAAGAAATATTTATATCCATCCACATCTGTTTATATATAGATGTTTTTGTTAATTGCTGTGTGCCATTGAGTTGATTCCAACTGATGGAGACCCTGTATGACAGACTAGAACTGCACCATAGAGTTTCCTAGTCTGTAATCCTTACGGGAGCAGATTGTCAAGTCTCTTCTCCCTCGGAGCAACTGGTGGATTCGAATTGCCAACCTTTTGGTTAGCAGCAAAGCACTTAACCATTGGGCCACCAGTGCTCCTTTATATATGGATAGAGATCATATTTACATTGTGGTGCAATGGATTGCTTTTATATGGTCTTTCTTGCCAAGGTCTTGTAATTCTCACCAAATGATTGGGGGACTATGCAGATAAGGTGCTTGTGGCCCACCAAGGGGATTGGACAGCTTGCTAATAATGCAAATAAGGTGCTCGGCACGCTCGTAGGGGTGGGACCATGCAAATAAGGTGTATGGAACCCTAACGAGGGGGTTGGTTAGTTTTGCCATCCCATTAGTCTTAAAATGAGCCATCCCAGAGGTGGAAAGAGGGGACTTCACTACCACCAAGAAAGAAAGAAGATATGGGAGCGGAGTACGTCTTTTAGGCCCGAGGTCCCTGTGCTGAGAGCCTCCTAGACCCAGGAGACAGAGAGAGAGCTGTAACACCAGAGATGGCATGAGACTGCAAGAAGCAGCAGCAGAGAAGCAGTGGCAGCAGAACCAGAAGACCAGCATAAGATGGCATAGTAGGCTTCCTGGCCCACAGAGCAAGGTAGTTACAGTGGTTGTGCTGACCCACTGAGCGAGAGAGCTGAGTGCCTTTGGGCCGAGGCTTGCTGATGGAGTAGGGTGCCCTCAGCACTTATTGGCAGAGCTAAAGAGCTTTGTAACACTTGCCTGGGCAGGGCGGAGGTTGGGCGGAGAGACCAAGAGGCCCAGAGAGAGGCCTGCCTGTGGGCACAGCTAAGAAGACACTGTCCCGATCCAAGAACTGTATCCTGAGTCATTCCTGATCTTGAATTATAAACCGTGACTTCCCTAATAAACCCATAATCATGAGTATTGTCTGTGAATTCTGTGTGGCCATTGCAACAAATTGTCGAACCCAGCAAAGAAGTAGAGAGTGCTGTGGGAGGGACAGCTGGTGCCAGAACTGGTAAAAAGTGTGGAGGGTGGAGGTATGTTTGACCTTCACCTCATAGGAATCAGCCTTGGGCTGTTGAGCTTGATTTTCTCTCCTCCCCCTTGTGAAGTTAGAGGAGGTCAGATGCCACCACGCCATTTTTAAGAACATCTTTATATGAATAGATATACACAGATGCTTTATTTCTGTAGGGAAGATTCCCCAAAATGAGGTTGTTGGCTCAAAGAAGTGACCCACTTTCTAATCCAGATGTAGAAGCAGTTATAACTGCAAGCATCCATTCCTTCCTCTTTTCAATATTTGGAATCCCTTGAGGGTCATACATTAACATAAAATGATTAGCAGAGTCCAAAGTGCAGTTATTGGCACAAAGTACCTTCCATGCCATGGGACCAAACAACGTCCTCAACTGAGCTTGATGGAAAGAGAGACACTCTCACAAAGATTTCATAAACCAAAGAGCGATGGTAGCTTCACTAGGCCCCACTCTCATGACCCACTCTCATCACCACAGCAACTTATTAGTAAAGGGGATGGGAAAAGAGGTTTCCAAGAGTATCTTAACCAGTGTGCTTGTCTCTTTGGAATGCTAAGATTTACCCACCACCCATTACTGGCGGCAATGGTGGTTCAGTGATAGAATTCTCACCTTGCATGTGGGAGGCCCAGATTTGATTCCCAGCCAATGCGCCTCATAGGCAGCCACCACCTTTCAGTGGAGGCTTGCGTGTTGCTATGATGCTGAACAGGTTTCAGTGGAGCTTCCAGACTAAGATGGACTGGAAAGAAAGGTCTGGCAATCTCCTTCTGAAAATTCGCCAATGAAAATCCTATGTTTCATAACAGAATATTATTCAATACAGTGCCAGAAGATGCACCTCATAGGTTGGAAGGTACTCAAAATACACAGTGGCCACAACTGTGGGGTCGAACATGCCGGTGACGGTGAAGACGGGCAACATTTCATTCTGCTGTATGTGGGGTCACCGTGAGGCAGAGTCGACTCCATGGCAACTAACAAGGACAAATGACTGATCTAAGAATAAGATGGGATTATGCTTTCAAAAGTGCTAGCACAGTGCCTAGCTCAAAGCGAGACCACAATAAACAAGCATCATTATTTGTAACTTGCCCCTCAAATGTGATCATTCCTCAGAGAAGCTCCAGCTTTTCTCTGAGACCACTTGAGCTTTTCCTTCCAAGAGTTGCTTTTCTTCCTCCTCTAAGCCCTCTGTTCTTGCTAAGGCACGTTCGCCCTGTCTTTGAGAGATGAATCAGGGCCTTAGTGCTAGAATCAAGAATGCAGATAAGAGTTGGGAACATGAAATCAGCTTGTGGTTTGATTGGAAGCCAAGCGTGCAGGAGCCGGGGCCCCTTTGCAGGTGGCAGTGTGAACACTACATTAACAACTCCTGATCCCTCTGCATCCCAAGAGGACAACCCAAGAGATCACAGAGTACCAAACAGGGCCAGAGGCAGGTAGAGAAATTTTCTTCAGTCCACCTTGAGATAAAGTATGTGGGTTTGGAGGAGTTAAGGAATTAGCAAAATATACAGCATTTCATATTCCCTTGCCCTGACTTTTCACCTGCTGCCAGGCCAAGTTGCTTTCTGTCCATTGCACTTAAGACCAGGAAGTAGAGACTATTTATACGAATCTATTGTCCCAGGGCAGGAAGGGAGGCCAATTTAGCTGCTGGACCACTACTATACCATGAGGATTTCTACTTACTCCAATATCCCCCGTCCCAATGAGCCTCAAACAGTGTCCATAGACCAGCAATATCTGCTGTGTGTTTGTGTGTCCGCAGCACCCAGCACAACACCCAGCACATGGTAGGCACCCACTAAATAATGACATTGTTTCTCTTATTGAATGAGATTGAGATACCAGAGTTAGAATGAATCAAAGTGTTGCCATACTCTCGGCCTCCTGCCCAGTGGACTCTCTGGTAAGACAAGCATGTGATTCTATGGCAGGGTTTGCTTTTCTGCTTTTCTTCCTTGGCCATATTTCAGAGGCTGCATGAGATTTGGGGGTATGTGAGCCTGAGAGCAGCTGAGTGCTCCCCCAAATCCAGAAATCCGTCAGAAGGATCAAATTATCATTTGTTTTATTGAATCAATTAATATGGAGTAGGGATTTAATGTTGAGGAGCCCTGGTGGCACAGTGGTTAAAGCACTTGGCTGCTAACCAGAAGGTCAGTGGTTGGAACCTACCAGCCGCTCCTTGGGAGAAAGATATGGCAGTATGCTTCCATAAAGATTTACAGTTTTAGAAACCCTATGGGGCAGTTCTACGCTGTCCTATAGGGTCACTATGAGTCAGAATCTACTCGATGGCAATGGGTTTGGTATAGGTTTATTGAATGAACTGATATGGAGTATGGAGTAGATTCTTTTTTTTTTTTTTTTCTTTGCCAACATCCATTGGCCTTTCTCCTGAGGACCAAACCCATATTTTCCTTGAGGAATTACACATCCCCCATCCCTGCTCATGTTCTTCAGGGGAAGGCGCTGACTCTAAGAGTGAGTGGGCATGTGATTTTGGATCAGCTACTCAGAACACTGCAGGCCCTTAGCCATAGTGATCAGGCAGAAGTGGTATTTACCCAACTCAGTCCAATGAGGTTCAACTTAAATTTTGGGGGAATTGGGAAGGAAGAATATTTCTTTCCAAAGGACTTAAACTGAAAGGACATTGTCTGAAGTTACCAGGGTACAGGGCATGAAGAAGGGCTGACCTGGTGTGACATCAACCCAAAGCAAAGCACAGCATAAAGAAAAAAGGAACAGAGTCTTTTTGTACATATATATATATGTATATATATATATTTCATTGTTGTTTTTCTTGAGAATATACACAGAAAACATAACCAATTCAACAGTTTCTATATGTACAATTCAGTGACATTGATTACATTCTTCGAGTTATGCAACCATTCTCAACTTCCTTTTCTGAGTTATTCCTCCCCTATTAACATAAACTCACTGCTCCCTAAGGTTCCTATCTAATCTTTCAGGTTTCTGTCATCAATTTGATCCCATATAGATAGATCTTAAAAGAGCACAATGCTCAAGGCAGAAATTCTTCACTAGTTAAGCTAAACTATTATTCGGTTTTTAGAAGACCCCAGGGGATATTTTTGGTTTAAAGTTTAAAGGTTATCTCAGGGCTATAGTTTCAGGGGTTCCTCCAACCTCCATGGCTCCACAAAGCCTGGATTCCATAAAAATTTGAAATTCTCTTCTGCATGTTCCCCCTTTTGATCAGGATTCTTCTATAGAATCTTTGATCATGATGAGGAACACAATGAGAATCTTGATGACTTCACTTGCACTCTGAACCTACCTTGCCTGAAGCTCTATGACTCGACGTAAGCAAACCAATGCATTTCCTCTTTGCTTAAGCCAGTTAGAGTTGAGTTTCAGTTTCTTGTAACCAAAGCAGATATTCCCTGTGCCATTTCCTCAGTGCTACTAAAGTTGCTCGCAGCAACTCTGTGTACCAGGAGTAGAAAGGCCAGATGACCTGCTCTCTGGTTCCCATGGCAGCAGCCTCTGTAGCCCTAATCCAAAAAACCAAATGGCAAGACGCTTACATGCTCATGGCAGCAATTTTAAGGATGTCCTATGTGGGACTGACCCTAAGAAGGCATTCTAAAAAGGGCCTTGCTTATGTAATTTAAATTCTTAAAATAGCTACAGATTGAGTCTGAGAATCCCACTGGGGCTCCTGACTGGGAAACCTGGGATGGAGAGGTCAGAGAGTCTCAGTGAATGAAAAATAGGCTGACAGCAAAATAGGCTAAGAACAAAATCAGCTCTTATCGTCGGCAGAGGGTAACAGTGGGTCAGGACTCTAAGCAGCACATCAGTGACTTTGCATTTATTTAACGACTTCTCAAAAATATCTTCAGCAGCACAGGAGAGCTGACCCATTTTTGGGTCTGGAATCAATAGACTAATAAAAGTAATCCTGAAAAATAGCTTTCCTTTCTTAAAATATATTTCCCATTGAGCAGCAACAAGAAGAAAAATTTTCATTTAGACCCTGGTTCATTCTCCTATGGCTTGAAGCAGCATAAGATGGAAGCTTTGGTGTACTGGGTGGTTATTTGCCTGGATTCGGTGCTTCATGATTCCCATTCCTGGGTGGAAACTCCAGTCCAGGTTTCCCAGCCTCCGTGGTGAGCAGCTCCTCCTCCCTCAGGTGGGAGAAAGGGCAAGGCCATAGAAGCTCCCAGAGGCCCACTTTGCCAAGAGGGATGCATCTGGTGCTCACATTCTGTTTCCATCAAACTGGAACCTGGAACTGAGAGTAACAGGCAGGGTCAGGAGTGCTGAGAATGGCAACTCGCAACAGGGTGACGAAGTCCTCCGGGAGGAGTGGCTATTCAGATTCTCCTGAGCTGAGTGGAGAAGACTAGGAAGGAAACCCGTCTTCAGAAAAAGGGCAAATCCTGGAGGACTGGGTGTAATTTGGCCTGTGTGGACACTGTCCTTTTCTTGGTTTTGGGTTTTTCTCATTCTGACTCCCTCAAAATGACACTGTATTAAGACTCTATCCTCCTCCCCCTCCCCTTTTAAAAAAAAAAATTTCTTTTTCCCAAGGATTCTCTTTCCAACTCATTGAGGAAAATATCATCCTCCTTCTTCCAGATCCTGCCCAGAACTTACCGTACCAGTAATAATTCTAGGTCTAGGTCCCGTCTAGGGAGGTCTGGTGGCACAATGGTTAAGCAGTTGGCTACTAACCAAAAGGTTGATTGATCCTACCCAGAGGCTCAGTGGGAGAAAGACCTGATTATCTGCTCTCCTAAAGATTACAACCTAGAAAACCCTATGGGGCAGTTCTACTGTGTCCTATAGGGTTGCGATGAGTTGGAATCAACTCACAGCACACAGCACTGTCCAGTCTCCTCCATCCATGTGACATGGGAATGAAAATCCCAAAGGAGCATTACTCAAGGTGGGGACAGAGACCATCTGCACCAATCCCTCCTTGGGCACCTGACAAAAATGCATTTTGCAGAAACCCACTGCAGACCTACTACATCAAAATTCCGGGGGATGGAGCCCAGGAATTTCTATCTTTACGATTGTTCCTAGGCATTCTTTATGCACACAAAAATTTGAAAGCCATGATGCCCAATGTTAACAACAAATAAAGCTTTGAGTTGCCATGGGCAGGTAGCCAAATAGAGCCTCCTGCCTCCATATGCCCTGTGATCTCCAGGCAAAGACCCCACTTTCAGGATAGTGTTCAACACTGAGTGAGACGGAAAATGAAAGAGAAAGGGACGGAAGTAGCTGTGATCTTTCGTTTTCCTCCCACCTCATTGTCCAAGCAATAGATCCTACTTCTCTCTAGATCATGGGGCCCTTTCCTTTTTCTTACATTTTGGTCTTATACATTGAAGGCAAACTCTGTTAATGGTGCCAGGATGCAGAGGTCCTGATCCTTGGGATCCCATGGTACTTTGAAGGAAGCCAAGGACCAGTGTAGGTGGTCACAACTTAGATGTTATTATCTTCCTGCTGCCAAAGAGTCTCACTAAACAACAACAATGTGGCACCACAAGCCTATTTCAACAGCGTATATTTTAAATCATCACATATTTATTACTGGATCCTTGATGGCCCAAGTGGTTAAGAGCTCGGCTGCGAACCAAAAGGTGGCAGTTTGAATCCACCAGCTGCTCCTTGGAAACCCTATGAGGCAGTTCTACTGTGTCCTATAGGGTTGCGGTGAGTCAGAATCCACTTGACAGCAACGGGCTATATTGATTACTACACAGCAGGACAACTTTTTGGCCTTTTCCCAAAACAATGCCACCATTATTACTCACTTTATAAGACCAAGAAGCAGGAGGCTTATTATCAGAAGAGACCAGCTAATGAAACCTGCCTTTGTTCTGGAAGGTCTGTCCTAATCCACTCGTTGTTAACTCTTGTCGTCTTGTATAAGCAATGATGGGTAATGCTTGTCATCTTGTATATTGTACCTATAAGTAATGATGGGTGCAGGCTTTGCTAGACATTTCAGAGTGTGTGAGTGTGTTAACCTATCTAACATTCCTCACTCTTCTTTCCTTAAACATCCTTTCCCATGAATCTGGGGGGTGGGAGTGGCAGGTGACCCAGGTGTGGCCCATCATTGTATCCCATCCTCCTGTCCACAGTGATTGGCTCAAGTTGTTTAATCAGAGTTGTTCCTGGATGTTTTGGAGAAGCAGTGGGGGAGAGGTTGGGAGAGGGGAGAGTTCTTTCCACTGGGTTGCTGGAGGAGGGCGGGCAAGCCTGGAGCTACTGTCATTCCTGTTTGCAGTCCATAGGGAAGAACCTGCCTTACTATAAAGCCAACACAGAGGATAGCTGGGAGAGGGGTGGGGAATGCGAGAAGGAGAGATCTGATGACAGTCTTTGATTCAACCCCTGGATTCAGCTATGCCTGATTTGAACCCTTAGACTTTTTATTATTTGCATCCACTAAAATCTTCCTTCCTTCTTTCCTACCTTCATTATTTTTGTGTTTGTTTTAAGCACATGTGTGTGTGTGTGTGTGTGTTTTGCAGCCAAATAGTTATAACAAATATAGCATCGTAGTGCTTGGGTTCCTCTCTCACGTCGAGATGAAAACTAAAATCTCATAGATCTTACATATCAACTAAGGAGAAGGCGAAATCCTTCAAAGATGACATGAGGTCCCGTTTAATAGACGGTATTAACACATAATGCAGGAAGCAAAAAGATTTCCTACTTCTAGAGCAGTTACACCTCCAGAGTTGAACACCTGAATGTGGAGCACAGTATATTTGCAGGACTCCAACTGCAGCCTAACAAGCTGAGTCAGAGAAGGGGAAAAATGAGAGATTTACCTTGAAAAGTCCAGAAGTTCCAAGCGTCTTCCTCAATTAAACTCAAAGTCACTTTCATGAAGTCTCTAGTTAATGTTGCTTGATGGAATTTGGAGTTTTGGCTGTCCCACAGAGATGACAGTGTGCTGTGAAAAGTATTTTATTATAGACCATAAAGTGCATTTTGAACTCTGAGGCTAAATAATGGGTATGGTAGAGACAAGGGAAAAATACAAAACTTGTCTCAAGTTTCCTTAGCTGGCGTGAGGAAAGGATGGGAAATACAGACGAGGAGTGGTCGATGGATATTGAGTCCATGTAATTAACAGGTGCAAACTGAACCAAAGGCGGAACAGACAAGTAAAGATGAGAGTTGTCCACAGTGTTGAATGGTGTCTCCACGGAAGTAGTATAAAGGTGGGAAAATGACAGTGAACTCACAAGATCAAATACCTTTACTTAGGAGCCCTGTTAAAGTGAGAAGACCAAAAACCAAAATTAAAGGGGGAAACTGTGTGATGCCCTCATGGGTAGTAAATGTATCCATGAGGAGTATGGAGAAAACTAGGGATAGTTACAATGGTGAAATTTAGCATTTACATTTCCTGAGCCTTGCTACTTAACCCTCAGAATGATCCCAAGCACTCTAGTTAAGGAGTAAGTATTCTAGCTAAGGAAACTTGGGTTTGGAAATGTTAAATAACTTGCCCAAGATATATATTTTTTTTAATAGGTAGTGAGGCCAGGCTCTGAGTCCAGGTTCCTGTGGTAAAGGAATCCTTTCATAATGACCTTTATAAGACTGGAATCCATACTTCAAGCAATAACAATCTTAGAACCTCATCTACCCTACAGTATACTGAGGTATCAAAGAGCACAGGTTTGAATGAATATCATGGGGTACTTGTTAGGAAAAAATGAGAGAGATCGTGTAAAGCACCTAGTTTATGCATCAGTTAAGCAAGGGCCCCATCAGTGAACATTGTGTATATCATCACCGTCATTGTCGTCAACATTTATTATTATTATCACCATTATTCTCCAAATAGTACAAATTTTAAAAATTAATTAATCTCGTTGTTGTTGTGTGCCATTGAGTCAATTTCGACTCACAGCAACCCTATAGGACAGAGTAGAACTGCCCCATAGGGTTTCCAAGGAGCA
This sequence comes from Dugong dugon, assembly GCA_030035585.1. Lineage (NCBI taxonomy): Eukaryota > Metazoa > Chordata > Mammalia > Sirenia > Dugongidae > Dugong > Dugong dugon. Next base: position 3,840,605 of record CM057481.1, read on the forward strand.
GCTGGTGGATTCAAACCGCCGACCTTTTGGGTAGCAGCCAAGCACTTAACCACCGCACCACGAAGGTGTTCACTGCACCACCAGGGCTCTTTAGTTAATCTTAGGGTTCTCTAAAGATAACAATAAAAGTCTACATTAAAAAAAAAAAAAAAAAGGACGATAGCAAAGCAAGTTATGTGAGTAGATTTTTCTGCTCTCGGAAATGTTGACAGTTCATGTAAGCTAGAGAGTGACAGAGTCAGGATTTGAAGCCAGGTCTGTTATCCCAGTGTCTAAGCAGATCCTTCTATGTACCATGCTGCTCTTTGCCTTAGAGCCTCTGCTTACATGGTTCTCCCTGCCTAGAATACTCACTCTGTCTTCCTTCTCCTGTAGGAAAGATATCATCTCAACCCCTTTCTGGCATTGTCATGGGGACATATTCCAGCATAGACAGCATTATCCCAAGATCACTGCCTTTGGTACAGTTTCCATCTTTCAGACATATTGGACCCACTGTCAACTCTGGTTTCCTACTTCCTCATATCGTTTCACATCCCAACTCTAGGGATTCCTCCTAGATGATCTTGTATCACCCAGGCATAGCTGTATCCTTGGAGATTACAGAATATACTATCTTCTTTTTCTTTTATTGACTGCATTTCCAACGTTTAAACAAAAGATCACGTTAAGCCAATAATAAAAATTGATTGAAGTTTATTTAACATACAGTTTGCAAATTGGGGGTAACATTTTGACTAAAACAAACAAACAAACAAAAAAAAACCCATCGCTGTTGAGTCGATTCTGACCCATAGCAAACCCATAAGACAGGGTTTTCAAGGAGGGGCTGGTAGATTTGAACTGCCAGCCTTCTGACCACTGTGCTGCCAGGGCTCCAACCAACTCATAGTGACTCAAAAATGTACTGGAGATGGGAGAACCTCTGAAGACTTTTATATCCAATTTTACGGGCATTGCCATGGACAAAGGGCCGGAACAATACTGATAAACAATTTGTGGTCAGGAAGGATTTCATAAGCATTGTCTTGAAGAACAATTAAAATAATTACTGATTTACCCTGAAGCATAGTTTTAGTCTGAACGTTGAAGTCTTGCTTCCCGAAACTGACAGAATTCTTCAAAAGAGCACAATGCCCGAGGCAAAACGATTTTACTAGTTTATCTAGACCATTGTTTGACTCAAAGGTGACTTTTAGAAACTGGCTTCTTCAAGGCTCAAAGTTCAAAAGGACATCTAATGCCCTGGGAGGGTCACCCCAGTTCCATGGACCCCAGAAATCTGGATTCCAGGAGAAGTAAAACTGTTTCTCACCAACTAGAAGGTGAGCTCCTTGGAGGCAGAAAACTTGGCTTATGCAGCTTTGTATTCTGAGGCTATAGCTCAGAAGCTGGTACATAATAGGGGCTCAATGTGCATTTATTACATCAATGAATAAATAATTCAACTATAAAGTCAAGAGTCACGTAACAAGCATTATTAGAAGTCCCCATATACCTGCCATAAAAGACGAGAATGATCAGAGCTCTTGCTCACAGACTCTGGCTTAAATGACAATTGATGCTGGTCCCGATGGTTGAAAACACATCCACATTTCAATTAGCAGAATCAAAACGCTTTCGAGGTCCGGGAATGCACTTTCAGGGTGCATTCAACAGAACTCTTGGCTCACTGTGTGGTTTCTCATATAACTCTTGTCACTTAGCACCCCAGGCTTGAAAATTGGCACATACGCTGTAAGGAATCTCTGGGTAGGAGAAAATCCTGATTGCCTGATAGTTCCAACAGGGACAGAAGGATTGTGGCTTCATTTCCTGCCAATTTTTAAATTATGAATATTTTGGTATGATTATAAGTAAATGAAACAAGCATACCAGGGAATCCAATAATCCAGGAACGTGGAAACATAGATTTATTGTTTGCCTCTTTTCTTCCTCTCGAGTTCATTTATTTTGCCTTTGCTAAACAAAATAAGGTCAGGTGACAGAAAAATTACATTGGAAAACTTATATCTACCAAATCATAGCAAAAGGAAATCTGCCATCTCTTACTCCATCAAACCATCTAAATACATAACTCTGCTCTGGAGTCCTTGGAATTATGGAGAAAATATCTGATTAGCTTAAGCCTTCTGTACGTTAAAAAAAAAACCCTGTTTGACCCCCCCCCCCCCCCGCACCCTCTCTCCCCAACACCAACTACCTCTCCAGATTGCGTGAAGGAAGGAAATCTTTGGGACCCACCTCTTTGAACTTTCATAGAAAAATAGAGATGGTTTAAAAAGAATTCCTAGTTCAGAACAATAATAGAGGTGAAAGCCGATTTCAAATTTCTGGAGTGAAGTGAGAAAACTTAGATTTTATGGTGTCTTTTTGTAGTAATCTGAAGCACAGTTTTTGTTATGTTAATGAGCACATACTACTGTTTCAGAACTCACTATATTTTCCTTTCAAATGAAAGCACTTTCAAAATCCAGACAGACTAGGTTAGGGCAGCCCTACCTTTCCCATCACCACTTTATAAGCAAATCTTCCAACATCCAGCATACGTTAGTTAGTTGAATTAATGAGAGCAATAAACAAAGAAGCCAAGATTAGCAATGAGCACGCTCAATGGAAAACTTCATGTTACTCCACAATCTTCTCTTTTTTTGTCATTTCAATGTCATCGCTAAATATGAGAATGCTTTCTTGTATACGTCCCTTTATGTTGAATCTCGTTCACAGACTTTCTGACTCACCCCTATTCATGATCAAACACAACTTTCTCAAAAGGTTTAATTGCATCTAGACATTAATAAATATTCTATCTGGGATCAGCAAATAAGACTATAGGAAGGTGGGGGAATCTTTTTGTTATGCAAATGTAAAGCAGTGGAGGTTCTTTCTGAAAGCTATTTAGCTGAGCCCTCAAAAAGCAATGTCTGAATGGCCTTTTCTTTCATTTTTTCCCCCCAGGAATGTCAACCCCATTGCAAGTCTCTTTATAATATCCTTATTTCCTGGTAATTTGACAAGTTCTTCCTGAGATGAATTTTGATAAAATATGTAAGGATAACTTCATGTATTTTTTAAATAATATTGTGTTTTAGGTGAAAGTTTACAAAGCAAATTAGGTTCCCATTTAGCAATTTTTATACAAATTGTCCCGTGACATTGGTTACGTTTTTCAGCATGTCAACATTCTCATTATTTCCATTCTGTTTGTTCTGTTTCCATTAATCTAGCTTCCCTGCCCCTCCTTAGCTTCTCATCTTCGCTTTAGGGTAAATGTTGACCTTTTGGTCTCAAACAGTTGATTGTTTAAGACAGCACAGTACTTATAAGCAATCTATTATTTGGATGAAAGGTGATCTCAGAGAGTGGCTTCAGTTCCATGTTCAAAGTGTATCTTAGGGCGATAGTCTTGGGGGTTCCTCTAGTCCCTATTGGTCCGGTAAGTCTGGCCTCTTTAGCAATTTGAGTTTTCTTCGACATTTTTCTCCCATTCCACACGGGACCTTCTATTGTGTCCCTGGTCAGAACAGTTGGTAGTGGTGGCAGGGCACTATCTAATTCTTCTGGTCTTGGGCTAGATGAGGCCGTGGTTCATGTGGGCTATTAGTCCTGTGTACTAGTTTCTTCTTTGAGTCTTTGGTTTCCTTCTTTCTCTTTTGTTCCTGATGACTAGAGACAAGTAGTTGTACGTTAGATAGCTGCTCACAAGCTTCTAAGACCTCAGATGTTACTCACCAAACTAGGATGTAGAACATTATTTTCATGAACTATGTTATGCCAACTGACTAAGTTATCCCACGAGACTAAGGTCCTAAGCCTTTTAACCCAATAACCCAATCTCTAGAGGTGTTTGAATATGTCTTCCTAGGAAGTCTCCATAACTGTGCCTCCGTTTGCTTGATTGTTGTGGTTAGGTGCCATTGAGTCGATTCTGACTCATAGAGACCCTAAGTACAACAGAAGGAAACATTGCCTGGTCCCGCGCCATCCTCATAATCGTTGTTATGCTTAAGGCCATTGTTGCAGCCACTGTGTCAGTCCATCTCCTTGAAGGTCTCCCTCTTTTTCAGTGACCCTCTACTTTACCACGCATGACTGATCCCTCCTGACAACATGTCCAGAGTAGGTAAGATGTAGTCTCACCGTCCTTGCTTCTAAGGAGCAGTCTGGTTATACTTCTTCCAAGACAGATTTGTTCGTTCTTTTGGCAGTCCATGGGATAGTCAATATTCTTCGCCAACACCACAATTCACACGCGTCAATTCTTCGGTCTTCCTTATTCGTCGTCCAGCTTTCACATGTATAGAAGGCAACTGAAAACACTATGGGTTGGGTCCTCAAGGTGACATCTTTGCTTTCCAACACTTTCAAGAGGTCTTTTGCAGCAGATTTGCCCAATGCGATGGGTCTTTTGATTTCTTGACTGCTCCTTCCATGGGTGTTGATTGCGAATCATGAGGTTGCTTACTGTGATGTTGTGAAGATTTTTGTTTTCTTTATGTTGAGGTGTAATCCATACTGAAGGCTGTGGACTTTGATCTTCATCAGTACGTGCTTCAAGTCCTCTTTGCTTTCAGTAAGCAAGGTTGTGTCATCAGCATAACGCAGGTTGTTAATAAGTCTTCCTTCAGTCCTGACGTCCAGTTCTTCTTCATATAGTCCAGCTTCTCAGATTACTTGCTCAGCATACAGATTGAATAAGTATGGTGAGAGGATACAACCCTGACGCACACTTTTCCTGACTTTAAACCATGCAGTATCCCCTCGTTCTGTTCCAATGACTGCCTCTTGATCTATGTACAGGTTCCTCATGAGCACAATTAAGTGTTCTGGAATTCCCATTCTTCGCAATGTTATCCATAACTTGTTATGATCCACACAGTTGAATGCCTTTGCATAGTCAATAAAACACAGGTCAACATCTTTCTGGTATTCTCTGCTACCAGCCAGGATCCATCTGACATCAGCAGTGATATCCCTGGTTCCACATCCTCTTCTGAATCTGGCTTGAATTTCTGGCAGTTCCCTGTTGGTATATTGCTGCAGCCACTTTTGAATGATCTTCAGCAATATTTTACTTGCATGTGATATTAATGATATTGTTCAATAATTTCTGCATTCGGTTGGACCACCTTTCTTGGAAATAGGCATAAATATAGATCTCTTCCAGTCAGTTGGCCAGGTAGCTGTCTTCCAAATTTCCTTGCATAGACCAGTGAGTACTTCCAGTGCTGCATCCATTCTTGAAACATCTCAACTGGCATTCCATCAATTCCTGGAGCCTTGCTTTTCCCCAATGCCTTCAGTACAGCTTAGACTTCTTCCTTCAGTACCATTGGTTCCTGCTCATATGGTACCTCTTGAGATGGTTGAACGTCAATCGATTCTTTTTGGTGTAGTGACTCTGTGTATTCCTTCCATCTTCTTTTGATGCTTCCTGACTCATTTAATATTTTCCCCATAGAATCCTTCACTAATGCAAATCGAGGCTTGAATTTTTTCTTCAGTTCTTTCAGCTTGAGAAATGCAGAGCGTGTTCTTTCCTTTTGGTTTTCCATCTCCAGGTCTTTGCACATGTCATTATAATACTTTACTTTGTCTTCTCGAGTCACCCTTTGAAATCGTCTGTTCAATTCTTTTACTTCGTCATTTCTTCCTTTAGCTTTAGCTACTCCATGTTCAAGAGCAAGTTTCACAGTCTCTTCTGACATCCATTTTGGTCTTTTCTTTGTTTTTTTTTAATTGTACTTCAGGTGAAGGTTTACAGAGCAAATAGTTGCTTGTTAAACAGTAGTACACATATTGTTTTATGACATTGGTTAACAACCCCACGACATGTCAACATTCTTTCTTTCTTTTTAATGACCTCTTGCTTTCATCATGTATGATGTCCTTGACGTCATTCCACAACTTATCTGGTCTTCAGTCATTAGTGTTCAACTCATCAACTCTATTCTTGAGATGGTCTCTAAATTCAGGTGGCATATACTCAAAGTCGTACTTTGGCCCTTGTGGACTTGTTCTAATTTTCTTCAGTTTCAATTTGAACTTGTATATGAGCTATCAATGGTCTATTCTGCAGTTGGCCCCTGGCCTTGTTCTGACTGTTGATATTGAGCTTTTCCATCGTCTCTTTCAACAGATGTAGTCGATTTCATTCATGTGTATTCTATCTGGCGAGGTCTGTGTACATAGTCACCGTTCATGTTGGTGAAAAAGGTATTTGCAACGAAGAAGTCGCTGGTCTTGTAAAATTCTATCATGTGGTTTCCAGCATCGTTTCTATCACCAAGGCCATATTTTCCAACTACTGCTCCTTCTTTATTTCCAACTTTCACATTCCAATCTCCAGTAATTATCAATGCATCGTTAATTGCATGTTTGATCAATTTCAGACTGCAGACGTTGGTAAAAATCTTCAATTTCTTCACCTTCAGCTTTAGTGGCTGGGGTGTAAATTTGAATAATAGTCATATTAACTGGTCTTCCCTGTAGGCATATGGATATTATCCTATCACTGACAGTGTTGTACTTCAAAATAGATCTTGAAATGTTCTTTTTCATAATGAATGCAACGCTATTCCTCTTCAAGTTGTCGTTCCCAGCATAGTAGACCATATGACTGCCCGATTCAAAATGGCCAATACTAGCCCATTTCAGCTCACTAATTCCTAGGATATCAATGTTTATGCATTCCATTTCATTTTTGACGACTTCCAATTTTCCTAGATTCATACTTCGTATATTCCATGTGCCAATTATTAATGGATGTTTGCAGCTGTTTCTTCTCATTTTGAGTCATGTCACATCAGCAAATGAAGGTCCCAAAAGCTTGACTCCATCCACGTCATTAAGGTTGACTCTACTTTGAGGAGGCAGCTCTTCCCCAGTCGTCTTTTGAGTGCCTTCCAACCTGAGGGGCTCATCTTCCGGCACTATATCAGACAATGTTCTGTTGCTATCGGCAAGGTTTTCACTGGCTAAATCTTTTCAGAAGTAGACTGCCGGGTCCTTCTTCCTAGTCTGTCTTAGTCTGGAAGCTCAGCTAAAACCTGTCCGCCATGAGTGACCTGCTAGTATTTGAATACCGGGGGCATAGCTTCCAGCATCACAGCAACATGCAAACCCCCACAGTAAGACAAACTGACAGACACGTGGGAGATGTGCTTTATCATATATGTGAATATATATGCAGCACACACAAACATGTATATACATATGCCTACAGATACACCTATACATGCACACCCACGTACTCACATCTGCCTTCCTATACACATATATGCATAGATATATATCTATTTAACTCTGCGCTCACATTTTTTCGGTTATTATTACAGGCAGTCCCCAGGTTATGAACATCCGACTTACGGACAACTCATACTTAAAAATAGACTGCCATAAGGCCTACTGTATTAAAATTTTGAGTTAAATACAGTTGTTTGCAATAATGCACAAACTATTTTATGACCATGAAAACATTGCACAGTTTGGAAGTGTTTATTATGCGTTTTATTTGCATCCAAACCAAACTCAGTGCGGTTGAGTCAATTCTGACTCACAGCGACCCTGTAGGACAGAGTAGGACTGTCCCACAGGTTTCCAAGGTTGTAAATCATTACAGACGCAGAGTGTCACATCTTTCTCCTGAGTAGCAGCTGGTGGGTTTGAACTACTGACCTTTCGGTTAGCAGCTGAGTGCTTAATCACTATGCCACCAGGTCTCCTATTTTATATGCATAGAGAGGTAAAAATATACTGTATACTAATCAAACACTTGACTAACTGAGGCTAAATAAGAACCATATGTACCTGTTCTGACTTAACTACAAATTTGATTTAAGAACAGACTTAGGAACAGATCTCGTTCGTAACCCGGGGACTGCCTGTACTGTTGTTGCAAATTGTAAAACTTCATGTATTTTATAAACTATATCAAATGAAGTTTTTTATTCAGGGATGGAAGGTTAAGTTCTTGGTGACAATGCAGGAGATTCTTTAACAGAACCTGTTCTCTCTGCAAAAGACAAACACTGAACATATCTCTTCTTTTAGTCCTACTATTTGGTGGGACATAAACTGATACATAATATTGAGAATGGCTTCCATTTTGTTAACACTTTTAATGTGCCAGACATTGTACTAACCATTTTGGATGCATTCACTTGATTCATCTTCACAAAAATCCCATGCATTTTTGGTACTTCTATTGCCGATTTCACAGTTGAAGAGTTCGGTATTAAAGAATTACCTAACATGTCCAAAGTCACACAGATGGTAAAAGCAGGATTTGAACTCAAGTCTATCTGATTCTAAAGGCAGAACTCCTAACCTTTATGCAATATTGGGTGATTTAGGGTCTTGGTTTGAATGTCCTTTTTCTTTCTGGAAAACAAATAAAACAGGAAGCACCTGAACAGGTTTTACCCAGTGAACCATGTCTAAAAAAAAACAAACCCTTGCCATGGAGTCGATTCTGACTCGTATCGCCCCTTAGGGTTTCTAAGGTGCAGCTGGTGGATTCGAACTGCCAACTTTTAGTTAGCAGCTGAGCTCTTAACCACTGTGCCACCAGGATCCCAAACCATATCTACAAGGCCCAAAAATCAATATACAAAACTTGGCTATAATGAGGGTGATTATGAGGACAAAGAGACAAAAAAAATTGACCTTGGGATTATATCAATAAATTGTGGAATATCAGGTTGATACGGGAATTTCAGAAATTTGCCTTTATCACCTAGATGCCAGGCAACCTGCGCAAGCTTCCCATTAAACCCATTGCCGTTGAGTCAATTCTGACTCATAGTGACCCTATAGGACAGAGTAGAACTGCCCCATATGGTCTCCAATGCTGTAATCTGTACAGAAGCCGACTGCCACATCTTTATACCATGGAAGCAGCTGGTGGCTTCGAACCATTGACCTACGGGTGAGCAGCCGAGCACTTCAACCACTGCACCACCAGGGTTCCTTTGGGCAAGCTTGGGGTTAATAGGCTACAATTTATCTTTCATTTTGAACTAGCTATGCCTACAGAAGATTACTTTTAAGTTCATGTATTTTGTATCATGAATTTGGGCACAATTTGAACATTTATCACTTTTTATCACCCAATTAATAAAACATCAGCAAGAAATTGAGGACTCATTGGCCCTGAATAACCCTGCGTATATAACTGAACCTGGTGTTGAACTTATCCCATGATGAAGTCATTCCCTCCGCCTATGAAGTCAAGAGGCTATGTATATGTATGCATGGAAAACAATGATTACTTGGTTTAATGTGATTACTCAACCTATTGCCTGAAGGCGTCATCATAGCCCCAAGGTTTTCCCTTTTCCACACATTTCCTGAAGTAATCAAATGGCTTATGGCTACTGCATGGTAAATGTGCTGTTGTAATGGCCGGCAGTACAATGACTCGGTGACTCATAGGAGTCTCATTTTGTTGTGCAGGATAAATAATCATACAATGAAAGATAAGGCAATGGTTTAGGTTTAACTTTTTGCAGCCTCTCCACTGTGAGTTGAGTTTGATTGCAGAGCATTGTTTAAGCAGTTATTGCTTTTCCTAGGATGAGTTGATTGAAGTGGAGATTGATTTTTGCTTGCCCAAGGAAAGTCTGTGCACTAGCCTTTTTATGGCGTGAAGCAATGCCCTCGAGGAAATGGCAGAGGCATATCTCTGTACCTTTTCAGGTACCCTCCATGGGTTCCCCTTAGAGTCCTATCTAGTCCTTCCAGCTTAACTACCTTGCCCCTGTCCTTGACTTAACTCTCCTACTTATGCTGGTAGACCTTCTGAAAATATAAAAGGAAACAAAGATATCAGAGTTGGTAAAGAAGGGGCAGGTATGACACCTACAGTAAATGAGCACAACTGCCACCAAGACCTGTGCTGTAACCTTGACGCTCATTCTCATAGTCTACTGCAGGTTGCAAGTCCGAGGTTGCCTTTTTCTTAAGAAGGAAGATGTTCCTCACCGGCCTTGGTAAGCTATGACTCCCTCCCCCTTCCAAAAACTGGGCACAACCTTGTTATTCAGAATAAAAATTTCATAGTAGTTATCAACAGCATCACTATGTATGCTGGCACTTAGCAGAAGCTTGATATGGGCTCCACTTGGTTTGACGCACACAAGAATAGAGTTCCAAACAAACACATCTAATGCAGAGAAACTCACCGTCGAGGAACAAGTACAGGGAGTCATCCAGTTTCTCCGTTGCAGGACAGTCAGGGGTCTGAGAGCTGGAGCCAGTTGGTGAAAGGTAGTAGCTTAGATTATGGTCTTGCAGGGGGAAAGGCAAGCTCCTGGCTCTTTGGCATCCTGTTCGCCACCCTCATTTCTCTCCTCCTCAAAAGGAGATAATACTAATTAGACTGATCGGGTGAGGTGTGTCAGTCAAGCCATGTTTACCAGTGGTCAGGTCCCTAAATTGAAGAGCCATGTCATCCTTGTATATCTCTCTTCTATTTTCTTCTTCCACGTGACTGGGGTGAGTGGGTTCAAGGCCTGCATTCGTGGGGCTGCCCCTTCTATCTCTTTCTCTTTGCAGGTATGCCCGATTGTACAAACTGTTAGCTCAGTTTCCTGTACCTTGCAAATGACCAGAGAGCAATAAAATATCAAAATATGACTTCCGGCTGATGGGGATAGAGATTCTGCTTAGATATAAAGCCTTAAGTACAGGTTTCACTCCAACGTTATCAGGGTTCTGTGTTGGAGGAGCACTGAGCCCTGGCCCGCTTATCATCGTATTAGCATTGTGATTTTCATATAAAATTGTTCTATCCATATCTCTCAAGAGCCATATGGGATGAAGGACAATGGAAGAACAAGATTCGACATTCCTGAGTTGGTTGGAATAGACCAATTTTCATCATAACCCAACGCCAAGTTCTTACAGGCTTCCGTGCTCCTCTGATTAAGTGTTCACGTACAACTTGTGAGTGAAAACTAACATGGCTGCATCTCCTTAACTATTCTTTTGGATCCAGACTGGGGCAGGAAGTTCTTACCAATGCAAGAAACAAGAGAAGAGGAAATGAAGTTCTTACAGACAATGGGATGGACTCATGGACTCGACTCTGTAAGAAGAGTCAGAGTCTCCTGAAAAGAGGAAGAAGAGGAAGGACACGCACAGGGGCAGAGCCTTAATTGACTTTGTTGGTTTGGTTTGGCATGTGGTTGTCTAGACCTGGTTTAGAACATTTCCCTAGTATGTTTACCCCTATTGACTCCTGACCTAGATGATGGTATCTATCCCTTGATTTAGACCAATAGCTTACTTTCCCTTCATTTATCAATCCTCTCTCAACCTCTTTTTCTTACTCACTTTCTTCCTCCAAAAGATTAGGTAAAACCCACGTGTTGTGTTACTTAATAAGCAACCAGATCAGTCTAAATTGAAGAACCCTTTATTTTCAGTCATTGAAAACAAACTTATTAATACGTGTTCTGTATGTTGCTGTAATGATAACAAATCCCATAAGGTATAAGACACCATTATGCCTTCAAAATACATAATATGAGCTTAAAAATAGAAATATGTCTACATTTGTAAGGTTCTCTAACATTAACCATAAGTCCTTAGAAACTGTAAGCCATGAGAAAGTTATTTAGAAAATACTTAGAAAATTTCTGAACTTAGACATAGAAACAGAAATATGTGCAGAATGTGGTAAACAACCTTTAAATTACTTTGACCTGACATACTGTGATAAAAGAACACACAGCACAGTTAATCCTTGTAAAGTATCCTTGAGGCATAAGTCTAAACAACCTCCCTAATCTCTAACCTTGAAGAAAAATGTGACATTTGGCTAATCTCTAACCCTGGAGAAAAGACATTTCATACTAATCTTTGACATCACAGTGGCCCTTATTGTGTGAGGCCAAAGTGACAAATTCACATATAAACTCTGAATTTCTGTTCACTCACTGAGAGAAGGCAGAGGCAATGGGATCTTTCTGTCTCTTACTCTGAAGACTGAGAGCCCACTGAGACTCTGCCCACTGCCGCTGACCTCAGACCCTAGCTACCCGGGACCTCCACCCAGTTCCAGCCACAGTTAAGCCTTCCTCCTGAGACCTCTCGTTAAAGGTAAAAGTCTGATGATTTGGACTCTAGCCATTTAACTAATATCGTAATTGTTAATTCTGATTCTCGATTCTAAATTAATGCTGTGAGGTCTTTTTTACTTGCATTTCTTGACATGACTACCTTGTAATAAACTAAATAAGCTTATGCATAATAAACCTGAGAATTATTTTCTAAGATAAAATCCTACACAACAATATGAAAATATGCAGATTTCAGTTATTCCTGTTCACAGTCTGTGGAAAGCCTCCCAGTATAAAGCCACTGTAGTATGTGTAAACAATTAGCGTATTTTTACGCAAATAACGTAGGCCTTCTGCATTTACTTGCCAGCTGCGCCCCCCTCCCCGCCAGGTATTTTCATAAGCACACTATGCTAATTTTTGTTTACAGCAACATGTGGAAGAGGATTGGCATGTTGGTGATTGTGAGGGTGCAGGGTCGGGGGGAGGAAGTCATGGCTGGCAAACAAACGCCGAAGGCACGAGTTATCTGTATGAAAATATGGCAAATATCACCCAGACAATCAACCCAGAAAATTCTTCTGAGAAAGTGAAAATATAATGTTAACAACTTCTACCAAGGCAAGATAAATTAGAGAATTGGGCTATTTAGGCAAATTATCTACTTAATATTTCTACTGTTAGTTTCCATCCAGTGTGCTCTGACTCATGGCAACCAACCCCATGTTCAACAGAACAAAACATTACCTGGCCCTGCACCATCTTCATGGTCATTGGTATAGTCGAGTCCATTGTTGCAGTCACTATGTATTTTAGGAGTGCTTTCCAGCCTAGGGGTCACATCTTCCAGTACTCTATCAGACATATTATGTTGTGATCCATAGGATTTTCATTGTCTGATTTTTGGAAGTAGATCACCAGGCCTTTCTCCTGGTTTGTCTTAGTCTGGAAGCTCCACTGAAATCTGTCCATCATGGTTGACCCAGCTGGTATTTGAAACACTGGTGGCATAGCTTCTAGTATCACAGCAACACACAAGCCACCAGAGTATGATAAACCGACAGACTTACCATGTGGTAAATGCTGTTTAAGTGTTTTTCCCTTTTATTTGCTGACATGTCTCTCTACCTCAGAGTCAATGCAGAATGACTCAACCAGACACAAGTAGACACCTGCATAAACTGCATTTCAATCCATACCACATCTAGCTCCTACTTCTATTAAAAGATGTTATGTATGCAAGAAACAAGAAATGTGATTACCCTTGTGAATAGTTGGTTTTCAGGTTTCAAGTTAAATATTTATTATAAAATGTGCTGTTCCATTTTTCTTTTTCATCATCTTAAGTAATGAGAGTGGCTTTCCAAGACCAATTCTTGCAAATAGTATTATTTATCATTCCAAAACATGCTTTGTGCTTGGAGTGGAAGAAGATGTTTCTGTGTGGCTTGATTTTATTATTTTTGGTCTTAACGATTATCCTTCAATTCCATCCTAATCCACTTCACTTTACTTAGCAAGAATCATCATATGGTAAAGAGTAATGACGAAGCATAGTTTCTCAAACAGTAGAGGTCATTTTCTAAGTCCCTGAAAATACCGTCTAAAAACATGACAAGGATCAATTAAGAAATCATCTATTATTCAATGACCTATTTCTGAATTATTTGATGTCTTTATGTTGTTTTTCCTTCCAATTATCTGTGCCCAACTTTTGGCCATCTCATTTTTCACAAATTCCATTCCCACCAGTTGAAAAAGAAATGTTTAAAGCTAAAATCTGTTGAAAATTAATTTTTATTTATCATCCATTTTAATCTTCATGTCACCCTGAGGGAAACGAGTACTATTATTTCCTGTCTTAGGCTGGGTTCTCCAAAGAAGCAAAACCAGTGAAGCATATAAATATATACATATAGAGAGAGATTTATATCAAGGAAATGGCTCATGCAGTTGTAGAGACTGGAACGTCCCAAGTCTGTAGGTCAGGATAGAGGCTTCTACTGATGCAAGTAGCCACAGGGGCTGGGTAACCCAAGATCAGCAGGTCGGAGAGCAGGGCTCTTGTTTACAGACTGTGAAGATCAGTGAATCCCAAAGATTGGCAGGCAAGACCACAGGTAAGCTGCTAGCTCAAGTCCCAAGAACTGGAGATCAGATGAACAGGAGCCAGCTGCAGGATCCAGAACGAGCAAAAGCCCACAAGCCTTGCCAGAATATCCACTTATATTCAGTGCAGGCCACATGCCCAAGGAAACTCCCTTTCAACTGATTGGCTACTCAGAGCAGATCCCATTATGGAGGTGATGGCATCATACCAAACCTCATCATGGAAGTCATCATACCATCGTAAGACTATCAAATCACTCAGAATCGTGGCCCAGCCAAGCTGACACACAATATTAACCATGACATTTCCCATTTTATGGATAAGGAAATCGAGGCTCAGTCACTAAATAATTTTCTCAGAATAACTCTGCTATGTAGTGGCAGAGGTGGGACTTCCTAAATCTGACGCCTTTAACCAAGCTTTAACCTGGCCTAAGGTATACCATGGAGCCCTGGTGGTGCAGTGGTAAGAACTCAGCTGCTAACCAAAAGGTTGGCGTTCAAATCCACTAGCCACTCTTTGGAAACCCTATGGAGCAGTTCTACTGTGTCCTATATGGTTACTATGAGTTGAAATTGACTTGACAGCAACAGGTTTGGTTTTGGTTTAAGGTATGCCATGAGGTTCAAACTAATCCATTTTGGTGCTTGTAAGCAGCTCTTAAAATTTTTTAAATTAAAAAATATTGGATGAGATGATTATAGCTAAATAATATGAAATTTATTGTGAAATGTAAAAAAAAAAAAAGTGAGAGATTTAACTTGGTCAAAGTCTATCTTCTAGTAACAAACATACAAAAACACCAAAATGGACATTAAACCAGATTTTATTTGAGGGAAACATGTTTTAGAGAGACATAAAGAAGTGACTCCTTTTCACCAGTGTCGATCAGTTGAAAATGAGTCAGATATTCCCTTATACTGGTGGCCTTTTACATAATAATCACCAAGGCAAATACTTTAGAGAAGAATGGAAATCATCTAGGTCTAGATTAGAAAACCCTGATTTAGTATCTCAGTCATTCCCGTTTCCTCTAGACTTTGCTTTTTTGTGGGTGGGATTAAAAAAATGTAATATCAGAACTTCTACTTTCATAATATGGCCCCCAGATGGCTGACTAAAATTTATTCCATCACCGTGAGGTTATCCAAGTTTACTACAAAGCACAACTGAAGGGGGGGTGTGTGTGCAAATAGGCAAGTACTTAAAATAGCCTGTTTGAGGACATAAATACTTATGTGTATAGGTATATACGGTAGAACTGTGATTTTCTAGAAATCAAAACGGGTGTTAACAAGAGGTTGTTTTGTTGTTGTTAGTTGCCGTTGAGTTGGCTCCGACTCCTGGTGACCTTATACATAACAGAACAAAATGCTGTCTGGTCCTGTGTCATCTTCATGATCATGGGTAGGTTTGAGTCCATGGTTGCGGCTATTTAACAAGAGGTAGAAAAATGTTAAAAAGTCTTTGGATGTGTTCTGGTGTTACTTTCCATCTTGTTCATCGAAATTCGCATTTAGGGAAGCCACAAATCCTTGTTCAGATGTCCAAGGAGTTCTGGTTGGTATATCTTATCTTTAGCACTAGTAAAGAGTTTTAATATATCCAAGGACATTTAATTGACTCTTAGCTAAGGTAAGAGATGTCTTTGAAAGGGTGTACCTTTAAAAATACAGCAATGCACATCTTTGAAAAAATCATACAAGTATTTTTGGTAAAATCCATTTAATCTCTTTGATTGAACACTCTTGGGGGGATTAAGAAGATTGTTAGATATATTTAAGCACTATTATATTTAATACCAAAATCACTGGTTTCTGTGATTAACATAAGGTGGATATCGAATCTCTGTATTAATGACTGTGATTGGGGGAAAAAGAAACATAACCTCAAAAAATTTGTAAAAATACAAAACCAAGCAAGATTACAGAGAAATTCCAAATGGCTCTGCAGATGAAATTCACAGCCACTCTGCCACCAATAACTGCTTAATGAAGAAATATTTAATTAGTAAAAGGCCTTTGCCTGGATTTCAAGAGCACCTCCTCCCTCGCCAAATCACCACGTGCTCCCAGCTAACCTAATTCAATTGTGTCCTAAACATGGTCTGTCTGTCTGGCCAAATGGATTATAATTTAGCTCTTCCTTTCCTCCTTACCGCGTACTTACTTATCCACTCCTCATCTCCTCAAAACTCTCTGCCTTACTTGGTCCCTGGCCTTATAGCTATGGCTTTGTTAACCACTTAAAATGTTTTCCTTTTCCACCATGCTTTTCTTGTGCTTCCTTCTTTAAAAATTTAACTCAAAGCTGGCCTCTCCTTTGAGAAATACACCATTCTCTTCCACTCCAAGTTGCTTCATTTATGCAAGCTTGTTGCAGTTTATTGACTTGAATTTGTTGATATGTTGCTTTGAAATCAGTGCTGTCTATCCTTTTCACGTGTTTATGTTGTAGTTCGACAAGGAGATCATAGACTCTGTTATGGGTTGAACTGTGTCCCCCCAAAATATGAGTCAACTTGGCTAGGCCACGATTCCCAGTATTGTGCGACTGTCCACCATTGTGTCATGTGATGTGATTTTCCTACGTGTTGTAAATCCTATCTCTATGATGTTAATGAGGCAGGATTAGAGGAAGTTATGTTAATGAAGCAGGACTCAATCTACAAGATTCGGTTGTATCTTGAGTCAATCTCTTCTGAGATATAAAAGAGAGAAGAGAGCAGAGAGACAGAGGGACCTCCTATCACCAAGAATGAAGAACCAGGAGGGGAACAAGTCCTTTGGACCCAGGGTCTCTGTGCTGAGAGGCTCCTAGACAAGGGGAAGATTGATGACAAGGACCTTCCCCTAGAGCTAAGAAAGCCTTCCCCTGGAGCTGGATCCTGAATTTGTACTTCTAGCCTCCTACACTGTGAGAGAATAAACTTGTGTTTGTGAAACACTTGTGGTATTCCTGTTATAGCAGGAGTAGATAAGACAGACTGTTTAAAAGAATGTCTTAAAATTCCATCCACCCCAATAGAACAGCATTCACTTCATAAAAAGGTGCTGAATGAATTCTGTTGATTGTTTGATTGGCCTGCTATCCTTTCTGTCCCAGGGAGACAAGTACAACACGATTTGAACATTTTTTTCTCTTTTAGAAGAATGGAAAAGTGAGGACTGCCAAATTGTAGCAATCCCCACATTGTTCAACTGTTTATTTTAAATTGATACAGAACATGTGATGGTCACAGAAGTTGTGTCCTTGAAGGGAGTTTGGTGGGGAAGTCAAATATAAACCATCCATATATTAATTCAAAAAATGAAGCAAAATTGTGGAGTTAATGTGAAACTAGATGTTTTGAGTTCATTTTTAGCTCGCAATCAGGTTAGCCAGAGCTTCACTGGAATATCAAAGCCTACAGTAAAGCTCCTGGTAAATTTGCAAATACATACAGAAGTGATGTAAACTTTAAATTCAAGCTACACTTTTACAATCACTCCCATGAATATGTGCAGATAATTAGAAAATACATAAATATAGGAAATAGGGTGGGGGCTAGGGCGGAAAGAGGTCTCTGCATAGCCTGACATTCCACGGTGGTGATGAGTGAGAGTTTTCAATCCATCTGCGGGCTCGCAGCTTAAATTCAGCACGCTGGCCAGCTCCCCCTTCCGCCGGGTTTATCGACCTCAGTGAAAGGAGCAGGGTGAAGGAAGACACCATCTGCTGCTTTGTATTAATAGATAACCCGAGAAACCGGGACGAGGACAGTGCGACAGAGTCAGCGCATTAGACGTTGATGCCTTTGACTTCTTGGGGGGTCTTTGTTTCATTTCGGGGTCCTCACTCACCACCCAGATCCTCCAGCGAGACAGAATGGAGGAAAAGCTGAGCAACCAGAAAAGCTTCTATTTCTCTGGCCCGGCTCAGCACAAAGTAATCCAGTTCTTGGAGCTGAACGTTTATCATAGTTTTGGGGGTTAGGAAAGTGTGTGTTTGGGGGGGGGGTTCTACTTAAATAGTTGAGCTGCATGGTCGATGCCCTAATCCACTCAGAATTTGATACTTTTATTTTAATGGGAGTGGGCATCTGTAAATTGCTGTAATCAGACTTTGGTGGGACAAACACACCGCCCGGCCCAGTGCCCCCACGCCCCAGGTGTGAAGAGGCCTGGGGATAGATAAATCCTTTCTTTCCAGTGTGGAATCTCACCGACTTCCTCTTAGTAAGACCTCTGAATTTAGCGTCTCCAAACAGTCCGCTTTTCGCAGACAAGAACTCACCGCTGGTTTCTGTATTTCTCTCTCCCCGATAACTTTTTGTCCGCCGGAGGTGGAGAGGGGCTGAGGCAATGAGAGATGGGGATCCTAAAGGAAATTATCCACAAAGAGGGGAGGAAAGGCGCTAAGGTCGGTACCGAGGCCCTGAGGCCCGCGCAGCGCTCTTCCCTCTCCAGCCCTCTGCAGCCGCCCTTTACGCTGCGGACACGGGAGAGTTAAGCCAATAAACACGTAAGCGCCGCTCCCTCCCCAATCGGCAAGATGCCTCTTCGGCTCTTGGCTGCATCGACAGCTTGCAACACTCGGCATCTTTTCTGGAGGCGCCTCCTTCAGCGGCTGCAGATGGCATCCGACTGCGGGCTCCGGGCTCGCAATTAATTCTCCCCCTTGCCCACCTCTGATCCACGAACGCACCTCTCTCTTCCCCTCCTCCCTTCGCGCTCCTGGATCTGAGCCCAGCTCCGGAACGCCGGGCAGAAGCAGCAGTCGCGGCGGCCGAGGCTGAGTAGCAGCGCGCTCACTCCCTCATCTGGGAAGAGGCGACCACCCGGGAAAGCCGACCCCAGCTGCTTCCAGCGCCCCCCACCTTTTGCAGCCCCAGCCGGCGGCTCCAGGAATCCCTCCTCCCCAGGCGCCACCATGCTGGACCCTTCGTCCAGCGAAGAGGAGTCGGATGAGATCGTGGAGGAGGAAAGCGGCAAGGAGGCGCTCGGCTCGGCCGCGTCCTGCGCGCGCCTGTCTCCCAGCCGCACCAGCGAGGGCTCAGCCGGCGGCGCCGGGCTGGGGGGCGGCGGCGCCGGCGCGGGCGGCGGCAGCGGCGCCGGCAGCGGCGGCGGGGTCGGGGGGCTGCAGCCCAGCAGCCGCGCCGGCGGCGTCCGGCCCTCCAGCCCCAGCCCGTCGGTGGTGAGCGAGAAGGAGAAGGAGGAGTTGGAGCGACTGCAGAAGGAGGAAGAGGAGAGGAAGAAGAGGCTACAGCTCTACGTGTTCGTCATGCGCTGCATAGCCTACCCCTTCAACGCCAAGCAACCCACCGACATGGCTCGCCGGCAGCAGAAGGTAGGTGCGCCTGGGAGGCCCCGGGAGTGGCGCCGGAACGTCGCCAGGGCGAACAATAGGAGCTGGCTATGCAGCCGGCACCCGGGGAAGGGGCTCCGAGACCCTCTGCGCGGCCGCCCAGAGCGCGCCGGCGGCGGCAGGGGGCCAGCCCGGGGCCTGAAGCCCTTGGCGCGCAGCCGGGCCTCCCTCCCGAGCGTCGGGGAACGCCACCAGCAGGTCCCGCCTGGTGGTCCGGAGGTCCGGGGGGGTGAGGCCTTGCTCGCTCGCAGCGCTTCCAGCGCGCAGGAGCTGCAGGCAGCTGTCCTCGGCTTGGGGCCCGCCCTCCTGGGCGTGCGCTCGGCGGGCGGGGCGCCGGGTGTGCGGGAGGAGAGCGCCCCGAGCCGCGCTCGGCTCGGCAGGGCGGCGAGCGGCCGCAGGGTGGGCGCAGGGAGCTATCCCGGAAGGCTGTGAGCACCCTCCTCCCCGCCCGGGCCGACCGGCCCCCGACTCGGGTCGCCCGGGGGGTCCCGCAGTTCGCCTGCCCTCAGGGCGAGGTTTTCCCCTCTTCCTGTTCCGCCCGGGTTCCAGAGCGGGGCACGCCCTCTGATCCTACCGCCAGGGTCGGCCCCTCCACCGACCTCTCTTTGACCCGCCTTTCCTCTTCCCAAGGAGACCTCGCCGCCACCTTCTGGCTCGCCCAGGCCCTCCAGAGCCGGCCCGGTTGGCTTGATAAAGTGCAGCTGCAAAAAGCCTCCCAATTATAAGCGTCAAAAGCTTTTTGTGTGTGAGGCTGGGGCAAGGCTGAGGCGGCGTGGACTGCCTTTGATGTGAAAAAAAGCGCATATTTCTCTCAGCTGTTCTTTAACCCCAGGAAAGAGGCGGGTGGTTACTACCAGGAGAGAGGCGGCGGCAGAGGTCCGGAAGAGAAAGGGTCAGGTACCCAGTCTGGAGTGAGTTAATGAAGAAAGTCAGCGTTCTGGTCGGTCTCTTTGAAGTGAATCTGCAGAAAAGCCACTCAAGCCCCTAGAGGGGCGGTATGAGAAGGCAGCTCTAACCCCGCCAAGGTTGTGAGACCCCTTTCTTAAAATAGTGAATTTCTAGGTTGCTAGCCTCGTAAGACGGGATTGTACGTTGCTGTAGTAGAGTGCTAGGTTTTCCTATATTTATCCTCTTATCTCGAGGTAGCACAGATTTCTGTGTTTGTTTTGCACGTATATGTACACACACCGCCCAGCGCTGATGATTTATTTCAGCTATCACAAGCACGGTTATCAGTTGTATTTAAAAAATAAAACTCGTTTCCTGGTTGAGAAACAGCAGGTGGGCTGCACGCACCACTCCCCGCCCCACCACGCCCGGCATTGCCTTCCACCATCCCACCCCCACCCCCGCCTTCGCCTTGCTTCTTCAACCTGCGTTTTGGACCACAGAGAGCCCAAGTATCCTCGGAGCAGTAAAAGTTTCTGGATGTTCTTTTTTAAGGTTGGATGTTGGGTTCTTTGGTACACAGGGCCCTAGATTTCAAGTTCAGCTTGGAATTATGGTAATTGTGTCTTTATAGCCTGGGAAATTCCATCTCCAAAATCTACCAGTTAATAACGCACCAACCAAAGATGTCCTGTTCCTTTGGCAGTGAATACTGCTGTCACTTCCAAAAAGCAAAAACAAGAACAAAAGAAACCCCTTGTCATTTATCTCTCAAAAGTCTCCAGAATTCTGTTCTTTAAATGTATGCTTAAACTAGGCACTAGGGTAAGGGAAGGAGACCGTCTCTACAGAGACCCCGTGCTAAACAGAGCCTTCAGCCATCTGAGAAAGATTATCAGGAGGCCAAGGGTTTCTAAGCAGACTGCAGGTTTCACCTGAATCCATTCAAAGCCGTGGTCTTCAGGGGCGGGCTCGTTCTGATTTACGGATGACCTTAACATCAGAGAGGGTCCAGGACTGATTGACAACACTTGGATTTGATGGAACTATTTTTAGTTATTGCAGCAAAATGGTACTGAGTTCATCTCAGCAAAGCCACAACTACACTGGGAAGCTGAATATATATATATACATATATATATACACACACTGAAAATACATACATATACACACACACATATATACACACATATATGTATTTACCTTTGTAATAAGAATATATATATATATATATATTCCCTCCTATTACAAAGGTAAATAGGCTTTTCCATTGCTGTACATATTTTTTAAGTTTTTAGTGCCTTTCTGAAAAAGAATGTTTTGGTAAGTATGTTTTTCCAAGTATAAAGCTTGAAACTTTGATAGGAAAAAAAAACCCAACCATGGAAAGTAACTAAAAGGTTTGCATCATTGTGGTAAAATTTAAAACCAACAAAATAGATTAATGAGCTAAAATTAGTCTTGGAGACATGTAAACTAGGTGTAAACTACAGTGAGTTTGTAGTAGAAAAGAAAGAGAGGAATTAGAAATGTCAGAGGGAAAATGAAGAAAGGGAAGAGCGGCAGCGAGGGAGGGAAGGAAGAGAAAAATGTCTGTGAAAGGGAACGACTGAATGGGGGGATCATAGTGTGCAGAGTATGATAATATACTTTATGAAACCAAATAGTCTAATACTGGCTAACATTTTTCTAGTACCTACTATGTGCAAGGCACATCACTTAAATCGTTTTTTTTGGTAGACTTTATTTTTTAGAACAGTTACAGTTTTACTGAAAAATTGAGATTATACAGTTCTCACATACCCCATGCCCAGTTTCCTCTATTATTGACATCTTAGAGTAGTATTGTGTATTTGTAATATTAATGAACCAATATTGATACATTATCATTAACTACAGTCCATCATTAATTCAGATTTCCTTACTTTTACCTAATGTCCTTTTTCTGTGCTTAGATAATTTTTTTTTATTGTGGTAAGTATATGTATGTAACAAATTGCTTGCCTTTTCAGCCTTCTTCACGGGTACGATTCTGTGACATTAGTTAGGTTTATCTTGTTGCTCAACCGTTACCATTATCCATTTCCAGATTTTCCCATCACCGTTAACAGAAGCTCAGTGTCTCCTACGCAGTGATCTGGGATCACATTTAATTCTCCTAATCACCCCGACAATATAGGAATCACTATCCCTAGTTTTCGAGGAGAAAACCGAGGCTGAAGAGGTTTTTGTGCTTGGCCTGAAGCACTCTGTAGTTAGTGGATGAGACAGTGGGAATGGGGCGTGGGCTGTTCTGACTCCACATCTTATCTTCTTCATAGGAGACACTGACTGGAAACATTTGCAGGGACACCTAGAGCCTTAGCATCCTGACATGTGTCACCTGTGTTTCTTTAGTCAGGGCTGTTTGTATTTGAGTCGAGAGACACCTGTCCTCCTCCCTTCCGGCACCTATCAAATAGCCAGAGTCGGCAAAATGGGCACTTAGGTCCTAACCTCATGAAGAATACAAAGGAGAGAGACAGGCCGGTAGCTGGCACATCTGGTCACCAGACTGCTGTCAGCCTTTCTATGTGGTGCAAACTGAAAGGACAAAAAAAAAGTATTAGATCAGAAGCCCAATTGGAAGGGAACAGAGGGAGAAGTGCTATTGCTTGGATCATTTTGATAGTTAATTACTTTGGTTCCACTTTTACTGGGCAAAAGTGTGCCTGGGAATCCCAACAGCCTTCCCAATTAAAAGAGGGACTTTAAACACAGACTATTTTTAAAACAGATTTTGTCATGTAGAGGTATATTCCGCTTACATCACGGTGAATCTAAATATAATATTGACGGTAGCGATAACTTAAAACCAAGATAAAAATCAGTCCACCAGACTGCCACGTATATGTTTCAGCAGCTTATGAATGACGATTTAAAAAATAATTCTTTGCTTTCTTTTTCTTCCTTTCTTTCTTTTGTCAGAATGGGAGAGTGAATACCTAGAAGTTGGCATGGCAAAGCTATACCATATGTTTCTGAATCACGTAGTAACCGCGAGGGGTGGCTACCTCATATGAACTAGCTGCTTATAGATGTTAACTGAGGGAATGTAAAATCAGGCACTGTAAACAATTCTGCATAATGTTTAGATTGACATATGCCCAATTTTTTTAATTGGCTAGGAAGTAATCAGAATGCCTGGATTACCGAGTGTCTAAAACATGAATGGTTTGTGTGTACATGTGGTTATATGTACACGTGTGTATACACATCACGAGGGAAAAGGGAAATGCTAAAAATGGCTCTACCCTGTATGAACTCCTATTCCATTCACAAGGACTTTATGCCCAGACCAAACGTATTGTAAATCCAAGCTGCTCATTCCCACATAATTCAGCTTAGACCTTGCTGTGCAGGTATGGCTGCCCTTGAGGCATCTCTATTCAGTTTACTTCTTTGACTCTGCTGTTTGGTCAAGACTCAAAAGCCCACGCCTTTCATAAAATTCAAGACCTAGTAGTAGCTAACTGTGTGTGTGTGTGAATGTGTGTCTGTGTGTTTTCAATTACAGTGATTCATCCTTTCAGATATGCTTTGAGGCGCTTGGGTTGGTTCCACTATCCAGAGTTCATAAGGTTCACTTTGCGAGTGCATCATATGATTTGCATTTACAAAAGAAAATGTGCTAACCTTTTGAGAGACCTAGATGGCTGTTAAGCCAGGTTTCCTTCAAATAGAATTCTGTGTTTCTCTATTCATCAGGGAAAGCATTGAATTATTTAGATTTACTTTTTGGCACCCCCACCCCCACCCCTACCCCCGCCAATCTCCTTGGCACAGCGGGCAGAAACTGTTATGCTCTGGTACTATCCCCGACGTTCTGAAGATGCGGAATACCAAAAAAGTAATAAGAGAAGTTCTTGCCTCATTACACACCTGGAATAGCCTTATGCTTCCCTAACACTGGACTGAAGAACAAAGGAAATGAAATCTTTCATTCCTGAAGAATTGTACTGTGCCAAGTGATGAAAGTTAGATTATTCAGAGGTCTTTTCCCTGCAAAAGCAAATTGAATACACAATCACAGGCTATCACACTAAAATATAACCAGCATTGATGATTGGGGCCAAGTGTCTATAAAACTTAATCTGGAATGATCAGGACAGTTCAAGGATCTAGTTCTCACTAAAGAAATAAGTAGTCCGTCAGCCACCAGCTATTCTTTGCACCAAGCACTCCCCCAGGCTTGGTGGCAAATCCGAAACAGATCTGTGAGATACGGTTCCTGACTTGGGGGAGCTTATGTTCTAGTTTGGAAGATAAGACATATACATATCAAATAAATTGAGAATAAGAAACAGCGTTTAATTGTAAGATGTTGATGATAAGTAATAAGTACTGAAGTAGAGGGAGGAAGAGAGAGAGCTTACGTGCACAGAGAGGACTGGATATAATAGTGGGAAAAATCTTTATGGAGGAGGTGGACTAGGTCCGGTCTTGAAGAATGAGTATGACTTGTATAAGCATGGGAAAGACAGAAGTGTTCAGTCTGGAGAAGAGCGTGAGGTACATGGAAAGAAGCCATTGTTTGTGGGGGACGATCAGTCAGACCCTTTTGGTTGCAAGTGACAGAAGTGCAACTCAGAGTGGTTAAATAGCAAAAAGAAAATAAAGGCGGGGGGGTGGGGGGAGAGAGATTTATTGATGCATGTGCTGGAAGAGCCCCATGCAGTGGTAACTTCAGGCATGGCTGGATCCAGGAGTTCAAATGTCTTCCTCAACAGAATGAAGAAAGCTGGCTTTTCAGGGGGCAAGCTGTATATTAAACCTTTGTTTGGGTGCAAACTCCACCACTAAGTAACCACTGATTGCCCAGAGACATAAGATGATCTGCCTATAAGTTCTTCATCTATTGTATAGGGTAAATGTGGAAGAGATGGAGAAGCTACAGGTAATCTCTAGTGCCCTCTCCAATATAATAGTTGATGGTTCTTTCTGGGCAATGAGATTACTTGTTGCCAAGACTTATGAATTTGTTTTGACATTACTAAATACAGCAGTGGTGTAAAAAATGTCCGAGATGGTTAAAGATGAATTCATTTAATCCAACTATCTAAATTTTAGTCCAACTATCTAAACTTTCAGATGAGCAACTGGGATCTCGAAAGGTACCAAGACTACAGACTCCATGAGAGATTGTAAACGGGGGCCTCTGGGCTGAAACTGACTCACAAATGTATTTCATTTTGTATACAAGGCATTTTTCAATTTTTAAAATTAGCTCCCAACATTTAAAAGTATCAAGATATTTCATGTAAAAATGTACATTTCTGGCTTCTCTTACAATTGGAAAATGTAGCAACACTGGGCTTGAGTTTTATTGAGTTTGCAAGAAGCAATAGAAATAAGACTACCCAGCCATCACTTAAATAATGAAATGTTAATCTCGTTTAACTAAAATTATACTGTTTGCAAAGGAGACACCATATATATCTATGATAGTAGTGTATCAGCTATGTGGTACCTGCCAACATCATCTTCTTGCCGTTGGTGCACAGATATCAGTGGTAATGCAGACAAAAAAAGAATCTGGAGTTTGGAACTCTACATTGCCTGTCTTCAGTAACTCTAACAGTATCCTAACTAGCATCAGGTATATGGTTTCTGCAGAATTGGAGGGCTGATGTTCAGAATTACCTGGTTACATTTTTATTGGTCATTCCAAGCACGTGCTAGAATTGCTTCTCTGTCGCTGCTAGCAGGTAAGGAAAGGGAGATGAAGTCACCTAACAGCTTGATTTCAGGCAACCAGGACACTTGCATGCGGGTTGTTGCTCTGGATATCTTGACGGAGAAGCAGTGAAGGATGGTGGTTAAGGACACAGACTCTGAAGTTAGGATACCTGATTTGCTTTCTGGGTGTACCCCTAACTGTCTGTGTGATCTTGGACAACTTGTTTAACCTCTCTGACTTAACCTCTCAGTAAAGTCCATCACTGGGTTCTCATGAAAATTAAGGAAGATGATATAGTAAAGATCTTAGAATAATGCCTGGTATGTGGTAAATGGTATGTAAGTGTTAGCTCTCCTTATTGCTAAGTTGATATGTGCAGGGTTGTGCTATTTTTATCTGTGAAAGGATTGAGCTAGTGAATACATCTAAACCACTGGCCATAAATCCATTGCCATTGAGTCGATTATGACTCATAGCAACCCTATAGGACACAGTAGAACTGCCCCATAGTATTTCCAAGGCTGTAATCTTTACGAAAGCAGATTGCCACGTCTTTCTCCTGCAGAACAGCTGGTGGGTTCAAAACACTGATCTTTCAGTTAGCAGCTAAGCATTTAACCACTGCACCACCAGGGCTCCTTAAAGTACTGGCCATAGCAAGCCCTATATTCATTATTGCTGCCATTATCATCATCATCATCATGATCAGTATTGACATCATAAGCAGACCCAGAAGGCACCATCTATGAAACAGAAGGGGGCAGGGGTACAATAATTCCTGTTTTTCATCTCTTGTTGAGACACTTCATTAATATTTCTTTTTTCATGTTTTGGGGACATTTTTATTGTGCTTTAGGTGGAAGTTTACAGAGCAAATTAATTTTCCATTCAATAAATGATACACAAATTGGTCCGTGACATTGGTTGCAATCCCCACAATGTGTCAGCACTCTCCCCATTTCTACTCTGGGTTTTCCATTTCCATTCATCCAGTTTCCCTGCCCCCTCCTTGCCTTCTCTTCTTTGCTTTTGGGCAAATGTTGCCCTTTTCATCTTATATAGTTGATTGTTCTAGGGAGCATATTCCTCATGGGTGTTATTGTTTATTTTATAGGCCAGTCTATTATTTGGTTGAAAGGTGGCCTCTGTGAGTGGCTTCATTTCCACATTTGAAGAATGTCTTAGGGCAGTAGTCTTGGGGGTTCCTCCAGTCTCTTATCAGACCAGTAAGTCTGGTCTTTTTTATGAATTTGAATTTTGTTCTGCATTTTTCACCCATTCTAACAGGAACCTTCTATTGTGTTCCTAGTCAGAGTGGTTGGTAGTGGTAGCTGGGCACTCTCTAGTTCTCCTGGTCTCAGGCTAGAGGAGGCTGTGGTTCATGTAGGTCATTAGTCCTATGGACTAATTGCTTCCTTGAGTCTTTGGTTTCCTTCACTTTCCTTTGCTTCAAATGGGAAGATCCCAACAGTTGTATAATAGATGGCTGCTTGCAAGCTTTTAAGACCCCAGATGCTACTCACCAGCCTAGAATGTAGAACATTATCTTTGTGAACTATGTTATGCCATTTCACCACGATGTCCCCTAAACTGTGGTCCTTAGCCTTCAAGCCCAGTAGCTCAGTCCTGTGAGGTGTTTGGATATGTCCAAGAAATTTCCATACTTGGTGTCCCCCGTATGCTCTATTATATATATGGATATACACGCAGCACATACAAATATGTATGTAGAAATATGCACAACCATTCCTATGTAAGCACACAGGTGTACTCCAGTACAACCTCCCACACCTATTTAGCGTACATATCTACCTGTGTATCTACTTATAAATTATTGTTTGTTATTACTGTTGTTGAAGGATTGTATGTATTATAGTGTCTCCCGTAATTACCCTTTATTCTTGCGTACCTCTCAAGGTTCCTGTCTTCCTTTTCCTCGGTAACGTTGTGCTGACTTCCCCTGTATTGTGTACTGCCTTTTCCTTTGCCAGAATTAACACCTGTCTACTATCTATTTAGTGATTCTCCCTCTCTCCCTCTCCCATTCCTGGTAACCATCCAAGAATGCTTCTTTCTGTGTGTTAACCTATTCTTGACTTTTTATAGTAGTGGTCTCATACAATGTTTATCCTTTTGTGACTGACTGACTTCACTCAGCATAGTGTCCTTTGGATTCATCCATGTTGTGAGATGTTTCACAGATTCATCATTATTCTTCATCACTGCATAGTGTTCCATTATATGTATGTACCACAGTATGTTTATCCATTCATCCATTGATGGACATTTAGATTGTTTCCATCTTTTTGCTATTGTGAATAATGCTGCGGTGAACGTGGGTGTGCATATGTCTATTCATGTCACAGCTCTTATTTCGCTAGCATATATACCTAGGAGTGGGATTGCTGGATTGTATGGTATATCTCTTTCTAGCTTTTTAAGGAAGTACCGTATCATTTTCCATATTGGTTATGCCATTTTACAGTCCCACCAGCTGTGTATAAGAGTTCCAGTCTCCCCACAACCTCACCAGCACTTGCTGTTTTCTGTTTGTTTTGATCAGTGCCATTGTTGCCAGGGTGAGATTGTATCACACAGTAGTTTTGATCTGCGTCTCTCTCATGGCTAATGGCGGTGAGCATCTGTTCATGTGTTTGTTAGCTCCCTGAATGTCTTTTTTGGTGAAGTGTCTGTCCATGTTCTTATCCCATTTTTTGATTGGATTCTTTGTCTTTTTGTTGTTCAGTTATTGAAGTTTTCTATGTATTTTAGACTTTAGACCCCTGTCAGATATGTCATTTTAAAAATTTTTTCCCAGTCTGTAGGTTCTCTTTTTACTCTTTTGGTGAAGTCTTTTGATAAGCTTAAGTATTTAATTTTTAGGAGGCCCCAGTTATATCTAGTATATCTTCTGCTGTTTGTGCATTTTTAGTTATGGTTGACAGTCTATTTATGCCATAAATTAGGGCCCCTAGCTTTGTCCTTATGTTTTCTTCCATGAACTTTATAGTTTTAGGTTTAACATTTAGATCTTTGGTCCATTTTGAGTTAGTTTTTGTGTTTGTTGTGAGGTATGGATCCTGTTTCATTTTTCTGCAGACGGATGTCCAGTTTTGCCAGCACCATTTGTTAAAGAGACTGTCTTTTCCCCATTTAATGAACTTCAACACTTGGTTGAAGATCAGCTGTCCATAGCTGGATGGATTTATTTCTGGATTCTCAGTTCTGTTCCATTTGTCTATGTGTCTGTCATTGAACTAGTACTGGGCCGTTTTGACTACTGTGGCTGTGTAGTAGGTTCTGGGATCAGGAAGTGTGAGGCCTCCTACTCTGTTCTTTGTCTGTAAGGCTTTAGCCCTCCAGCGTCTCTTTCCTTTCCATATGGAGTTGGAGATTAGTTTTTCCATTTCGGTAAAGAATGTTGTTGGAATTTAGACCGGGATTGCATTATATCTATAGATCGCTTTGGGGAGTACTGACATTTTCACAATGTATTAAGTTCCTATCCATGAGCATGGTATGTATTTCCATTACTGTAGGTCTCTTTTTGTTTCTTGCAGTAATGTTTTGTACTTTTCTTTGTAGAAGTCTTTTATGTCCCTAGTTAGATTTATTCTTAAGTATTTTATCCTTTTGGGGGCTATTGTAAATTGTATTGGTTTCCTGATTTCCTTTTTGGAGTTCTCTTTGTTAGCGTAAAGGAATCCAACTGATGTTTGTATGTTGATTTGTACCCTGCCACTTTGCTAAACTCTTCTATTAGTTCCAGTAACTTTCTTGTGGAGTCTGTGGGATTTTCCATGTATAGGATCATGCCATCTGCAAATAGGGATAGTTTTACTTCTTCGTTACCAATCTGGATGTCTTTTATTTCTGTTTCTTGCCTTATTTCTCTAACTAGGACTTCCAGTACAATATTGAATAAGAGTGGTGATAAAGGGCATTCTTGTCTGGTTCTCCATCTCAGGGGGAATGTTTTCAGTCTCTCTCCATTGAGAATAATGTTGGCTGTTGGTTTTGTGTATTCGTCCTTAATTATGTTGGGGAGTTTCTCTTCTAACCCTGTTTTGTTGAGAATTTTTATCAGGAAAGGGTGTTGGACTTTATCAAATGCCTTTTCTGTATCAATTGAGATGATCAGGTAATTCTTTTCCTTTTGTTTTATTTATGTGGTGAATTACACTGATTCATTTCCTAATGATGAAAAACCTTTGCGTACATGGTATGAATCCCTCTTGGTCATGATGTATTTTTTTTGAAATGCTGTTGAATTGTACTGGCTAGAAATTTGTTGAGAATTTTTACGTCTGTGTTCATGAGGGGTATTGGTCTGTAATTTTCTTTTTTAGTGGTGTCTTTGCCTTGCTTTGGTATCAGGGTTATGCTGGCTTCATAGAATGAATTAGGGAGTATTCCTTCCTTTTCTATGTTCTGGAATAGTTTGAGTAGAATTGGTGTCAACTCTTCTCCAAATATTGGGTAGAATTCTCCAGTGAAGCTGTCTGGGCCAAGGCTTTTTTTTGTTGTTGTTGTTGGGAGTTTTTTTTTTTATGACCTCTTAAATGTCTTCTTTTGTTATGGGTCTGTTCAAATTTCTACCTCAGTTTGTGTTAGTTTAGGGAGGTAGTGTGTTTCTAGAAGTTTGTCCATTTCTTCTAGGTTTTGAAATATGTTGTAATAGAATTCTTCATAATGTTATGATCCTTTTTATCTCAGTTAATTGTGTTGTAATGTCATCCATCTCATTTCTTATTTTGGTTATTTGCATCTTCTTTTCTGTTGTCAGCTTGAGTGGTTTGTCAATTTTATTAATCCTCTCAAAGAACCACCTTCTAGTCTTATTGATTCTGTTTTCTGTTTCGTTTAGTTCTCCTCTAATCTTATTATTTCCTTTCTTCCTCTGACTATGAGCTTCTTTTGCTGCTCTTTTCCTGTTTGTTTGAATTGTAGGGTTAAGCTATTGATTTTGGCACTTCCTTCTTTTTGACGTGTACATTTATTGCTATCAATTCTTCCCTGAGCACTGCTTTTGCTGCTAATATTTCTTGAGAAGAAGAACAGGGATCCATTTCCCTAGGTTCAGATGCCCACTTTGATTAAAAAACAAACAGTATGGATAGGATTCTCAGGAAATTTTTTAAAGGGCTAGTGAGTTTTTTGTTTTGTAATGCTAAGCACAGAGTCCCTGAATGGCACAAATTGTTAAGGGTTCAACTACTAGCTGAAAAGTTGGTGGTTTGGACCCACCC
Source organism: Dugong dugon (assembly GCA_030035585.1). NCBI lineage: Eukaryota > Metazoa > Chordata > Mammalia > Sirenia > Dugongidae > Dugong > Dugong dugon. Next base: position 3,871,982 of record CM057481.1, read on the forward strand.
GAGGTGCCCTGGAGGATGGGCCTGGTGATCTGCTTCTGAAAGGTCACAGCCATGAAAACTATGGAGCAGTTCTACTCTGCACATATGAGGTCGCCATGAGTCAGAATCTACTTGACAGCAACGACAGCAGCAGTGCCAAGCACACACGTGTGGGAGGATTTGACACAGCTTATCAAAAGACTCTGATAAAGCATTTAGGGTCACTCAACTAGTAAATAATGGCGCCCTCAGAGATTGTCATTCTCCAGTTAGCCTTTCTTTTTCCCATATCATGCTTGCTGTCAAAGAATAGGTCACCTACCTTTGTCAAGTCTTGACATTTTGGTCTTGATCCAAATAGCTCTTTAAAAATGCTAGTTTATGTTGTTGTTGTTATTAGTTGCCATTGCTTCCACTCTGACTCATGGTTACTCCCATGTATAACAGAACAAAACATTGCCTGGTTCTGTGCCATCTTCATGATCATTGGCATATGCTCAAGTCCATTGCTGTGGCCACTGTCTATTTTGAATGCCTTCCAACTTAGGAGGTTCATCTCCAACACTCTGTCAGACAATATTTTGTTGTAATTCATAGGATTTTCATTGGATAATTTTTGGAAGTACGTTACCAGACCTTTCTTCCTTGTCTCACTTAGTCTGGAAGATCCACTGAAACCTGCCCACCATGGATGACCCTGCTAGTATTTGAAATACTGGTGACATAGCTTCCAGCATGACAGACATATGCAAGCCAGCACAGTATGACAAACTGACAGACAGGTGGTGGTGGTTTACATTAATGACATTGATTATTGCCATTGCAGGTGAACACAGAAAATACATGTTTTTATGTTTGTGTAAGAATACATTCTAAGCATATGTGACAAATTTTAAGCATACACCTGACTTCTCCATATATTTAGGCAAAGGCAGACTCACATGAATATATAATATGCAGTAGAGCATATTCCCTGGTTCAAATTCCTGGCTTGGCTATGTGACCTGGTGGCTATGTGACCGTGGGCATATTATCAAATCTCTTTAGGTCTTAGTTTTCTCATCTGTAAAATGGGAAAAACAATAATATTGAGGAGTACAAGAGTAAATGTATGTTAAGCGCTTTACAAGTATGTTAAGCTTAACAAGTACATTAAGCTTAACCAGTACTCAGTATGGGTTAAAGATTGAGCAAGTATTAGCAGGGACAGTAATAATAGTATTCTTGCATTTTTGCCCACCACACACCCACACGCTATTTCATATTGCAGCATGCTTGCTCATGCTATTCCTTATTCTAGAGTGTCCTTCTAATTTTTTTTTCACCTGATTTATTCTTGTTCATCTTTTAATTAACTTGGTTATTATCTCCTTGAAGAAACCTTACCCCAACCTTTATATTGGGCTAAACACTCCCCCAGCTCCCTGGTATGTCTGTACTTTACCTCCTATACGCTCTGTTTAAATTGCCCTTTGTGAATGTACCTCCTTCCAACTAGCTGTGAGAAACCCAACACGGGCCACATCTTACTCCTCTTTAATTCCCTGTAGCCCAAAACCGTTGAGACTTCACATTGATATTTTATTTTCTAAGGAGTTTCTAAGGAGAGGAAGTGAAGAAGGCTTAAATACAGTCTGTCTCTATTACAGAGACAATTTATCTACTTTTATAAAATCTTCTCCATGGAAAACATGAAGGGAACCAATTACCAAATGATTTCAAAATAATCCATGCTGCAGAAATATACTATCGGTCATCTTCCATCTTGGATTGTTCATACCAACAACTGACAAATTTCTAGACCCACAACAGAGGAATGTCTTCTTTTAAAGCCCACAAGCACTCAGGAATTCCTTGAAATGGCTGAATTCCTGTTGAACTTGAACCACCATAGTGCTTGTTTAAGTGGCTAAATATTAAAATCAGAACACGCCCAAAGTGATAACTAAGTCTCCATACTGGGCATGTGTTCTTTGGTAAGTTTTATTTGATTTAGCTCTTTCTGAATTAAAAAAAAAAAAAAAAAAAAACAACAACACAAAAAACAGAAAAAAAGAGTGGGCAGTCAACAGAATTATAGTGAAAGTCTGGCTGTTTAATATATTGTTCTTCTCAATATTGCCAAAGCTAGTTCATGGGATCCAGAAGCTCTGTGTATTCAGACAGAAATAAATACGCTTCTTTTCCACACTTTATTCTCTCATTGGATTTTAGTATTATTTTTTCTGTTCTTTTATTGTAAGTGATCTAAAGTCCTTTCTGGATATAGCTGGGATATAAATCATAACTATAGGACTATTATTGGATATGGTAGTAAGGATATAATACGTATGACATATATACATACATATGGAAAACTGCTTCTTAGTTATAGAAATAGCTGATACTTTTCATTAGTCCTAGGGAAAATTAACCTTCCTGTGTCAGTCCTTTCATTTTAACCAGGAGGGAGGCATTGAGAGGTTGAAAAATAAATTGAATTATCAGGCCCCCAAGTGTTCCAGTCTTCCAACTGCTTTTCTAAAATTGAGGGACGTGGTGTAAACTGATAACATATTGATGTCCTGTCAGCAGCCTGCGGGAGCAAAAGACCAACTCCTCATGTAAAGTGGCATTTCTCAGGTCCCTTCTGTGCAGTAGGAAAGTTCTGAGCCATTTTGAAGAGAACCCTTTCATCCCTAAGTGTCCCAGGAGCACATGCTTACTTGCAAATCCTTCTAGGACCTGTAGTTTAGGGGCAGAGAGTTTATGTCAGCGGTGGTGGAGAAAGTCAGAAAAGGATGGAGGACTGGTTACACAACTGGGAGAATGTAAATAGTATCACTGAATTGTACATGTAGAGTTTGCTGAGATGGTGTGTCTTTTGCTGTGTATTTTTTCATGAAGGAAGGGAGGGAGCGCGGGAGAAAGGAAGGAAGTGAGAAGACCAGTTTTAATAAGTGAATTGCTATTAGCACTTGTCTTCTTTCTTTTTGCAGACAGTCCCTAGGGTCTGAACGTCTGATTTATGGACAACTCGTACTTAAGAATGGACTGCCATAAAGCCTATTAGTATGATAAAAATTTGAGTTACATGTAATGGTTCGTAATAACGAACTCACACACTACTTTGTGACACTCATGAAAACATTGCACAGTTTGGAAGTGTTCCTTCAGTGTTTTATATGCATAGAAAGGTAAAATGTATACTGTGTACTAACGCAAACATTTGACTAGCGGACGTTAAATATATACTATATACTAAGACAAACATTTCACTAACTGATGTTAAATAAGAACCGTATGTATCTGTTCTGCTATACCTACAAATTCAACTTAAGAACAGACTTAGGAACGGATCTCATTCATAACCTGGGACCGGCTTATAAACAGCAAAGGACACGCATTTGCCTTTCGAAACCTTTAATATGATGAATAAAGCCTATAACATAATTCAATCAATGCCTCTAATGCCTCCTTTAACAATCACAATTTATACTACTTTGCACATAAGTAACATCTTTAATCCAAAATTCTCAAAATATTCAACTCAGTTACTCAATAAAATAATGTCTCACAAGAAAAAAAACAGACAATGTAATTTTGGCAACTTCTCAGAGTGATACAGAGAATATACTGTGCCACTTAAGAAATCAAAATGAAAACATTGAAAATTCTTACAAATAATTATGCCTTCTGTTGCCGATACAGAAAAACAGCCTTTTGGTGTGGATGGTAGGCATAGAGTTGTTTAAGCTAATGAGTTGAAATATATCTTCAACGTCTACTTCAGCGATTTTTCTGACAACTACAGCAACTGCTATCTATAAGGCAGTGTCATAACATACTGTGTTCAAAACATTTCTTGGGGCCTCTTCCATATTCAATTTTTGTTTGTTACATATCATCAGATAATATTGTTTTGAGCCACTTCTACATACAAGAAATTCACTAGGTCCTCTAGACAAAACATGCAGAGACACTAGACAGCCTTCCAGACCTCTAGAAACCTAGCCGTCTGGTTGATAAGTGGAGATGCACCTACGTAGGATATAACTTACAGTGTAAGGCAGGATGTGGTGAATGTCTGAATCTGAAAAATTGGTGCTTTCTGGGTCTTCATCCTTGGCTGTCTTCTCATCTCATGCTATACCATTTCTTTGGGCAACCTCACCACAAATGGTGACTTTACTACCATCTCTGTGCTTACATCTCAAATATTTATTTCCAGCCTGCGCCTCTCCGCAGACCTCCATACCCATGCGTCTTGTGGTTTATGTCAGTGCTGCTAAGTGTGTGGTCCATGGGATGGTGCGAGCCAGTGAAGCCTTTATTATGAGTCCACAGTGAGGTGAGGAATTTGCACCAAATCAACTCACTGCTTCCATCTTCAAGAATGTCTTTCTACAAAAACATTTTCGTCTGAATTGAACAGTATGCTTTGTGATGAAGTTGCTGTAATTTCTGGTATAAACCCTTAATCTTGGTAAGGACTGATAACAAAACATTCACGTGTAGCAGAGGTCCACACACCACACTTTGAGGAGCACTGGGCTCCATCACGTCTCCTCTAGGAAGCTCTCTGACCACTCAACTATAAAAAGTTTAACTCCTCGTGCAGATGCTTTTCCCTTCTGTTTTCTAACTCAGTGACTGGCTCACTGGTGCTCCTTACTATATACTGAACTGTCCACGGCAGACACGTGCAACTCAACTTCAGATCTTTACTGTTGCTCATCGTCACCACCAAGGGATGCATATGTCCTGTCGCTGTTCCTCCTAAGAAAATTTTCATTTTCCTCTTCATCTTCCTGACTGATGCCCTGCTTTGGGTCCTCATGATTGTTAGCATGGACTTTTGCTACAGTCTCTTAGCTGTTCTTCCTGCCCACACTCTGCCCATCCACCATAGTGGTCATTCAGAAGCACGAATTCAGTCGTGACCCTTCCTTGCTCAGAATTCCTCTGCAGCTTTCTGTTGCCTACACAGGGTAAAATCGAACTCATCTGCATGGTATAACCAGGTCCTCCCTCCCACCCAGCTTCACCTGCTGCAGTTCTCCTGCACACAGCCTGGATGTCTGCCCACGAAGTTACTTACCATCCCCATTGGTTCCGTGCACTTCTGTGCCCCGCTGTCTTTGCACATGCTGTTCCTCCTGCTTGTTCTTCCCCACCTTGCCTTCCACCACTTTCCCAGGTAGACTGTGGCACTGAGTCATTATATTGAACAGGAGCAAATAGTGACATTTGTTGGGTCTTTACTCTGTGTAGCCACTGCATAACAAATTTACAAGCCTTATTTAATCTTTTACAATAACCTATACAATAGGTACTGTTGTTGTTGTGTGCCTTCGAGTCGATTCCAACTCATAGCAACCTTATATGGCACAGTAGACCTGCCCTGTAGGGTTTCCTAGGCTGTCATCTGTGTGGGAGCAGATTGCCAGGTCTTTTTCTCCCACAGAGCCACTGGGTGCGTTCAAACTACCAGCCTTTTTGTTAGCAGCTGAGTGCTTAACCATTGTGCCATCAGGGCTCCTTACAATAGATGCTAATCATACCAAACCTACAGATGAGGAAACTAACAGGCAAAGCATCTAAGATCTTGTCTGAGGTCAAGCACATCTGGGAAATGGTAGAGCTGGGGTTAGGACCCAGGCGGTCTGACGGGAGCCTGCACTCTTAACTGTGTGCTCTATTAACTGCACAGGGACAGTTAGCACGCAGTGTTTCCATGTCTCTCTTTCTCCTGGCTCTATACGATCATTCCCGTCAGTATCCACAGGTAGGTTGACGGCAAGCATAATAGGTGCTCAATAAATAGTTGTTGCAGTAATTTATGATGATCGAATTCATGATTATTTAGAGAACAGTAATAAATACTACTATTTATAGCATGTTCTCACCACTTGTCTGTCAGTTTGTCATATTGTGGAGGCTGTGTGTTGTTGTGATGCTAGAAGCTATGCCACCAGTATTTCAAATACGATCGGGGCACACATGGTGGACATATTTCAGCTGAGTTTCCAGACTAAGACAGACTAGAAAGAATGGCCTGGTGATCTACTTTTGAAAATTAGCCAATGAAAACCCTATGGATTACAACAGAACATCGTCCAATTCACTTGCTTTGGACGTGTCATCAGGAAAGATTAATTGCTGGAGGAGGACATCATGTTTGGTGAAGTAGGGGGCCGGTGACGGTGAGGGAGACCCTTGGTGAGATGGATTGGCACAGTAGCTGCAATGATGGACTTGAACGGGCTGGTGATCATGATGACGCAGGACCAGACAAGGTTCTGATCTGTTGTTCGCAAGGTCCCCATGAGTCAGAGTCTGCCCAACAGCAGCTATGTTATCTACCACTATCTATCCTTGTCTGTCGCATGTTCACTGAGATTATCTCATTTCTTCTTGGAAACAACCTTTTTGAGTAGATGGGGCTTGTGTTCTAAATCCTTGTTTTATCATGGGCAAAGTGAGGTCCAGAGAGCTCCTACTGGCAGCAAAGCACTACAGAACACCAGCCCGGGCCTCCTAGCCACATCCACTACACCATCTCAGAGTTGCATGAAGAGTGGCTGAGGCCATTGCAGACTTTTGAAGGCTACAGAGAGTCACAGTTTTAGAGACTGCCCCCACCCTACTTTATAGCAAACATTAAAATGCACTTCACATCCCACATCCATCATTTAACTTTTTTATTGTAAAAAACTGGAAATAGTTTTTCAGCCTTGTTTTTGAAATTACTTGTCTATATAATTTATTTGGTTAATAATTGTTTATGATTTCTCATGAATCATTCACAGGAATGCTTGCAAATTGAAAAAAATGACCTTGCCAATTGTTTCCAAATGTAGTCTATTTTATGAGTACTAAGTTTAACAATTAATAGAATTGACATAAGTGTGGAAGTCATTTAAACTGAATGTTCATTAATTTTCATCTTATTTTCCCATTTTGGAGACAGCATGTTTTATTTAAGATCTTCAGCCTTTTTTTTAGGGCCTTAGAAAGTCCCAAGGCTCTAGTGACCATCCCTCTGTTGCTTAAGGGAAAAAAGAGCTTTGGGCCAGGCTTGCTGGAAGAAGTGGCATTTGAACTAAGCTTCCAGTTGGCTGAGAAGATCAAAGGATGAGGGTGTGAGATATTTTGGGGGAAGGAAGAATACTTTGAAGTATTCAGAGATGAGACAATGCAAAGTAAACAAACGGACCTCTGAATGGAAAAATACAGTTGCATAAAATTCCAGTAGTGGAGATAAAAAAAAAAAAAGAACAAGGATTGGCTCATGATTGTGGCTGGCCATCGATACCAGGGTGAAGGGGTCAGAGGGCTTTATCCTGTGGGCAGTGGAGAACTCCTGAAGAATTGCCAGCAGGGCAGTGACATGATCGGTGTAGTGTCTTAAGATTAAGCAAGGTGTATGGAAAGTTAAGAGAAAGAAGAGAAAGAACAAGTGTAAATGTCTTCACATTGTGAGACAAGGTCATGAATTAGGCCTGAATGTTTGATCCAGTAGAGGTAATCTTTAAAATTGTGTGGGTAAATTTGTAGAAAATCTCAGAAAATTAATGCCTATAGGTAGAAGTGTTGTATAAGTGTCTTGAATCAATAGTTCAAGGCATTTCTTTAGAGCAGTTGTTGATCCTTGTCTTCATTTTGTTAGAGTAGCTTTTATGTATTTGTTGTAATGTGTTGGATATGAATGTTCATTTCTTGTCTAACAAAATCTTAAAAATGTGAAGCAAGGTGGCTGCCCTTTAAGTTATATTTCATTTCAGTGACCATTATTCGGGTACCTTCCTGAGCAGGCTGAAAAACACTCCTGTATAATAACATTGTGGAAAACGTAATATCATTTGAACAAAGGTTATAGAGCTAGACCTGTATGATTTCAGAAAAGGTTTGTGTGATTCTATTTTGGGTTCCAGCTGCCCTGGAGGATCCAGATGGAGCTTAATCTGACCCCAAGAGGGCATAAGCCCCACAGCAAGCCCAGGTTTATAGCAACCCCACAAGATGCAGGGGAGGGGTGCTGACTTCTGGTATAAGCGTAGAGTCTGGAGAGGAAATTTCTAAGAGTGTCCAACCATCCTAAAAGAGAAACTAGGATTTGTCCCTACCACCAAATGATTCCATCCTCAAAACTGGTCTAGGTTTATTTAGGCATCTGAGGGAGAGGGCACATTCAAGCTCCCGGCTCTTCCTTATTCCTTTTCGAGTGGAAAGATTCTGATCAAAGTGGTAAGATGCCAGAAAAGTTATTGGACCACATTTATTAGTGATCAGAGTCACTTACTTATGAAAAGGGAAGCGTACGTTCCCCAATCATCTTTCTCTTCTAATACATTCTTAGGTAGTGTCTTCTCTTCAGTCTCTGTAAAAACCAAATCAAACCTGTTGCTGTTGAGTCAATTCTGATTCGTAGCAACCTTACAGAACAGGATAGAACTTCCCCAATAGGGTTTCCAAGGAGCAGCTGGTGGATTAGAACTGCCAGCCTTTTGGTTAGCAGCTGAGCCCTTAACCACTGCATCACCAGGGCTCCTCAATATTTATATGATCTGTTAATAGATATGGTAAAATTTGGATCTGGGCATGGGGGAGAGAAAGGCTACATGTTCCATCCCAGTCTTCCAAAGCTAATAATAAAAAGGGCTTTGTTTTTCCATTTGTCATTGCTATCTCTGTGTATAACTCCCCTGAGAGGACAGTGCCTTTGGTCTAAGATAAGTTTCAGGTATTCTTGGGTCACCAGGTCATTACACCTTCTTATAGGCTTCAGAACACTACTGTAATTACCAGACGGTCTCAGCTGGCTTCCTGGAGAAGGTTGCATTGCAGCTGAAGTAATAGGTAGGATTTGGACATGGGTGGGTAGTCAAGAGAATAGGCATTCTGGGGATAGCATGAGCAAATGCACTGGAAAAAAAACAAAGCTAGAAGAAACAGCATGTAAGACGCATAAGATTGGAAAAGTAGGTTGGGACCACATAGTAATAAACTTTGAATATGATTAGACTTTGTCAGTTGTACATTATTTGGTGGGTAGTAGGGAGCCTTTGGAAATGATCTGTTCCCCTGAGTAGCTCCAGTGAAAATACCACTGACCTGTGGCATGTTGTTGTTGGTTTCTGTCCAGTTGGTTGCAATTCATAACAGCCTTATGTACAACAGCACGAAACACTGCCTAGTCCTGTGTCATCTTCATGATCATCGGTAGGTTTGAGTCCATGGCTGTGGCCATTGTGTCAGTCTGTCTCACTGAAGGCTTCCCTCATTTTCACTGACCCTCTAAGTTACCAAACACGACGTCGGTTTTTTTTTTTTAATATTTTATTGTACTTCAGGTGAAGGCTTACAAAACAAACGGTTTCTCATGTAACAGTAGTACACATGCTGTTTTATGACTTTGGTTAACAACCCCACAACATTTTAACCCTCTGAATTCTCAGCTTTTTCTTTTGTTTTTTTTTTTTTGGTGAAAATACACATAGCCAAAGATACACCATTTCAAAACTTTTTATGTACACATTTAAGTGACATTGACTATGCTCTTCCAGTTGTGCTGCCATTCTCACCGAAGATGAAGGCTTACAGGACAAAATAGCCTCCCGTTTAACAGTTACTACAAATGTTGCCCTATAACAATGGTTAACAATCTCACAACACATCAACAGTATCCTTACTCAACTTGTGTTCCTTATCATCAGCTTCCTACTCCCCCTCTGCCTTCTGGCTGATGTCGTTTTTTAGTGATTGGTCTTGCCTGATGACGTTTCCAAAGTAAGCGAGTCAGTCTCACCGTCCTTGCTTCTAAGGAGCATTCTTGCTGTATTTCTTCTAAGACTGATTTATTTGTTCCTCTGGCAGTCCAGGGTGTATTCAGTATTATTTGCCAACACCTCAGTTTGGATGCATCCATTCTTCTTCTGTCTTCCTTTTTCATTGTCCAGTGTTTGCATGCATGTGAGGTGATTGAAAAGACCATGGCTTGGGTCAAGCACACTTTAGTTATCAAAGTGACATCTTTGCTTTTTAGAAATTAAAAGAGGTCTTTTGCAGCAGAACTGCCCAATGCAATATGTCATTTGATTTCTTGACTACTACTTCCATGCATGTCGATTGTAGAGAGCTGTGGCACAGAGCCTATCAAAGGTAATGTAGACGTCTGAGTGGTTGCTTAATGGAGGGCAATTGGCCTTGACCTTGTCTTGAAGTGATGTGTTTTCCCATAAGACACTTTGAGGCTTCAAAATTTCCAAAGAATATTGTCAACACAAGTGGAATGTCTTATTTTCAAAGGAATGTCATGATTTGCTTCAGTATTTTTCCATGACCAGGTTAGAAACAAATTTTCATGAGTTTTTACAAATGCCCCACATCATTTGCCAGCCTTCCGGTTTAGATTGGCAATGGAGAAAAAGAAGGGCTGTCTTTCTACTATCTACTTTCACAGGCAGCCTATGCACTGTTGTGTATTATGATTCAGGATTATAGAATTTCAAAGTGAACAGACACTGGTTAAGAATGGTACTTGTTTTAATTAATCAACATCATATTCCATCCCCTGACCCCACTGAAGTGGCAGTCCTAAACAATTGTGGATCTGCCATTTAGACCAAAGAACTTTTTATGTCTTTTCCTCCATTTCTATGCACTGAGAGTACAAAGCTGTCTTTTAGTCAATATTCAATTAGGATTTGAATCCAAAGGCTGTATTGAGCTCTTACAAAGGGGCATAACCTACACGTAATCACTTGCTCTGCTTCCATTTGACTGTGTGCAGCAAACAGTTCATCATTTTTCACTAAATAAATATATATCTGCTGCAGCATAAGTTACATATTATGCCAAATTAACAGTGTCTGTTTATTTTTGCATGACCTGTCAATAAACAACAGTGTTAGAGGCTGTTAACAAACCCTTGAAAGGGAAAACCAAGGTCAACATTATAAATATTGTATATGCCAAAATTTAGGGGGATTTATGATCCAGAACATTTCCCTGTTCTCCCCTCACGGTAAGAACTCTGCATTTCCGTTCTGTGTACTCATACAAATGCTTTTATACAAGGCTTTCTCTAATCATTATCCTTTGGCATATTCTTTTGTTTCCAGCACAATCCATTGCTCAGTGCTATCTTTTCTATTGAGCTATCATTTCAGAACACAAAACAATTCACCCCTGGGATTTTTTTTTTAGATCCTAACCAAAATTCTCTTCTACAGATATGATAGCAGCAAATGTATCTAGTGAATATGGTCTTTTTTTTTTTTTAAATTTAATTTTATATACACCAATCTAACCTGCTTCTTGAAAAACCAGATCTTTGGGGACAACAACAATATGAGATACTTATGTTATGTTGGATAAAAATTTACACTTGTTTCATGACCCCGAACTCATATAAACAACACATGCTATTAAAGTGATTTGGGTAATCCACAGAATTATCAAGTGAATTTGATCAATATGGTCAACCAGTTCAGATGATTTCAACGAAACTCTCTAGTGTACCTTTTAAATAGAATAAAATCTATGCATCCTACTTTTAGTGGACACTACTGATCACCTACCCGTTATTTACCTATTATTTACTCCCCAGTTCCAAACAGAATTTCTTTTTTTTTTTTTTTCAGATAACTGCTCCATCTCCAGAAGACCTGGTGGCACAGTGGTTAAAGTGCTCAGCTGCCAACCAAAAGTTCAGTAGTTCGAACCCACCAGCCGCTCGGTGGGAGAAAGATGTGGCAGTCTGCTTCCGTAAATATTACAACCTTGGAAACCCTACCAGTCAGTTCTACTCTGTCCTTACTCTGTCCAACTCATAGTGACCCTATAGGACAGAGTAGAACTGCCCCATAGGGTTTCCAAGGAGGGGCTGGTGGATTCCAACTGCCGACTTTTTGATTAGCAGCTGTAGTTCTTAACCACTGCACACCCAGGGCTCCAGTCATACTGAAGGGAAGGGCTTGTACTCCATAACTGGGAGAGAGGTTTCACTCTTCCTTTTCTGATGAACATAACCAAGAGAGCACGTGCCAGGACTGCTGTTGTTGTTGTTAGCTGTGAAGTCTATTCCAACTCATAGCAGCCCTGGGTACAACAGAATGAAACAATGAGCCATCCTCACAATCGTTCCTGTGTTTGAGCCCATTGTTGCACCCACTGTGTCTGTCCATCTCATTGAGGGTCTTCCTCTTTTTTGCTGGCCCTCTCTACTTTACCAAGCATGATGTCCTTCTTTGGGGCTGATCCCTCCTGATAACATCTCCAAAGTACGTGAGACAAACTCTCACCACACTTGCTTCTGTAGGACATTCTGACTGTACTTCTTCCAAGACAGATTTGTTCGTTCTACTGGCAGTCCGTGATATATTCAATATTCTTTGCCAACACCATAATTCAAAGGCATCGATTCTTCTTCGGTTTTCCTTATTCATTGTCCAGCTTTCACATGCATATGAGGCGATTGAAAACACTATGGGTTAGGTCAGGCGCACCTTAGTCTTCAAGGTGTCATCTTTGCTTTTCAACACTTTAAAAAGGTCTTTTGCAGCAGATTTGCCCAGTGCAGTGCATCTTTTGATTTCTTGACTGCTGCTTCCATGGGTGTTGATTTTGGATCCAAGTAAAATTAGATCCTTGACAACTTCCGTCTTTTCCCTGTTTATCATGATGTTGCTTATTGGTCCAGTCGTGAGGATTTTTGTTTTCTTTATGTTGAGGTGTAATCCATACTGAAGGCTGTGGTCTTTGATCTTCATCAGTAAGTGCTTCAAGTTGTCTTCACTTTCAGCAAGCAAGGTTGTGTCATCTGCGTAACGCAGGTTGTTAATGAGTCTTCCTCCAATCCTGATGCCGTGTTCTTCTTCATACAGTCCAGCTTCTCAGATTATTTGCTCAGCATACAGACTGAATAAGTATGGTGAAAGGATACAACCCTGATGCACACCTTTCTTGACTTTAAACCACGCAGTATCCCCTTGTTCTGTTCGAATGACTGCCTCTTGATCTATGTACAAGTTCCTCATGAGCACAGTTAAGTGTTCTGGAATTCCCCTTCTTTGCAGTGTTATCCATAATTTGTTACGTTCCACACAGTCGCATGCCTTTGCATAGTCAATAAAACACAGGTCAACATATTTCTGGTATTCTCTGCTATCAGCCAGGATCCATCTGACATCAGCAGTGATATCCCTGGTTCCACATCCTCTTCTGAATCTGGCTTGAATTTCTGATAGTTCCCTGTCAATATACTGCTGCAGCCACTTTTGAATGATTTTCAGCAAAATTTTATTTGCGTGTAATATTAATGATATTGTTTGATAATTTCCTCATTCGATTGGATCACCTTTTTTTGTTATAGGCATGAATATGGATCTCTTCCAGTTAGTTGGCCAGGTAGCTGTCTTCCAAATTTCTTGGCATAGACGATCGAGCACTTCCAGCATTGCATTCATTTGTTGAAACATCGCAATTGATATTCCGTCAATTCCTGGAGCCTTGTTTTTCGCCAGTGCCTTCAGTGCAACTTGGACTTCTTCAGTGCCTTCGGTTACCTGATTATATGCTGCCTCCTGAAATGGTTGAACATTGACCAGTTCTTTTTGGTGTAGTGACTCTGTGTATTCCTTCCATCTCCTATTGATGCTTCCTGCATTGTTTAATATTTTCCCCAAAGAATCCTTCAGTATTGCAACTGGAGGCTTGATTTTTTTTCCTGCAGTTCTTTCAGCTTGAGAAATGCTGAGTGTGTTCTTGCCTTTTGGTTTTCTACCTCCATGTCTTTGCACATGTCTTTATAATACTTTACTTTGTCTTCATGAGCCGCCCTTTGAAATCTTCTGTTTAGCTCTTTTACTTCATCATTTTTTCTTTTTGCTCTAGCTACTCAATGTTCAAGAGCAAGTTTCAGAACCTCTTCTGACATCCGTTTTGGTCTTTTCTTTCTTTCCTGTCTTTTTAATGACCTCTTGCTTTCTTCATGTATGATGTCCTTGATGTCATTCCACAACTCTTCTGTCATTAATGTTCAACATGTCAAATCTATTCTTGAGATGGCCTCTAAATTCACGTAGGATATACTCAAAGTCGTGCTTTGGCTCTTATGGACTTCTTCTAATTTTCTTCAGCTTCAGCTTGAACTTGCATATGAGCAATTCATGGTCTGTTCTGCAGTGAGTGCCTGGCCTTGTTCTGACTGATGATATTGAGCTTTTCCATCATTTCTTTCCACTGATGTTGTCGATTTGATTCCTGTGTATTCCATCTGGTGAGGTTCACCTGTATAGTTGCTGTTTATGTTGGTGAAAAAAGGTATTTGCATTGAAGAAGTCATCGGTCTTGTAAAATTCTGTCACACAATCTGTGGCATTGTTTCTATCACCAAGGCCATATTTTCCAACTGCCGAGCCGCCTTCTTTTTTTCCAACTTTCACGTTCCAATCTCCAGTAATTATCAATGCATCATAATTGCATGTTCAATTTCAGACTGTAGAAGCTGGTAGAAATCTTCAATTTCTTCATCTTTGGCGTTAGTGCTTGGTGCGTAAATTTGAATAATAGTTGTGTTAACTGGTCTTCCTTGTAGGCATATGGATATTATCCTATCACTGACAGTGTTATACTTCAGGATAGATCTTGAAATGTTCTTTTTGATGATGAATGCAATGCCATTCCTCTTCAAGTTGTCATTCCCGGCATAGTAGACCATATAATTATCTGATTTAAAATGGCCTGTAAAACCAGTCCATTTCAGCTCACTGATGCCTAGGATATCAATGTTTATTCTTTCCATTTCGTTTTTGACAGTTTTCAATTTTCCTAGATTCATTCTTTGTAAATTCCATGTTCTGATTATTAATGGATGTTTACAGCTGTTTCTTCTCATTTTGAGTCATGCCACATGAGCAAATGAAGGTCCCAAAAGCTTGACTCCATCCACGTCATTAAGGTTGATTCTACTTTCAGGAGGCAGCTCTTCCCCAGTCCTCTTCTGAGTGCCTTCCAATTTGAGGGACTCATCTTCCAGCGTTATATCAGACAATATTCAGCTGCTATTCATAAGGTTTTCACTGGCTAATCCACTTCAGAAGTAGACCTCTGGGTCCTTCTTCCTAGACTGTCTTAGTCTGGAAGCTCAGCTGAAACCTGTCTGCCATGGGTGACCCTGTTGGTATTTGATATACTGGTGGCATAACCTCCAGCATCACAGCAACATGCAAGCCAGCACAGTACGACAAACTGACTGACGTGTGGATGCACTGTCCCGTGGGGTTTTCTAGACTGTAATCTTTACAGGAAGAGATTGACAGGTCTTTCTCCTGCAGAGCCACTAAGTGGACTCCAGTTGTCATCCTTTTGGTTAATAGCTGAGCACTTAAACATTGCACAGCCAGAGCTCCTAGCTTTATAATGTATTTTAGGATATATTTACAGAGAAGTTCTTTTTATTACACTTCATCAGAATGTCCTGTATTCTTCTTGCATTTTTTAGTCTTTGGGAGAATAATTTTAAATGATTCTTTCAGTTTTAAAATAAAAGATAATTCACATTTATTGGAATTCCATTGCATCTGTAGATTAATGTAGGGATTAATGTCATCTTTTTGACATTGAATCCTTCTGTCCAAGAACTTAGAATATCTCTGCATTAATTACAAAAAATTTATGTACCTCAGTTTATTTTTTGCATTTTTCAACATATTAAAAAAAACAAACCCATTGCCATTGAGTCAATTATAGTTCTTAAATATTTACCGTTAAATTTATTCATAATTAAATTATAGCATTTATTAAATAGTCCCCACTTAACTAACTCCCGGCATTAACCAAACGTCTCCATTCATTCCGTAAAATGTCTGGGTGTTCAGGGCTACTCTCTAATACACCTGGGCATTTCTGCTCCCATCAGCTGAGGTATTTGCTCATTAACAGTCATGGTGCTTCCCAAACCTATTTAAGCTACTTTCAGTTGTTATTGTAATTCCATAATTCAATTAAATATTGTGTCACTCAATGAGATATGATTGTGAAAACAATGGATAATCTTTGTTTATATTATCTAAGTTGATTGTTTTGGGAAGATTCAGTTATACCTAAAAATGTAGTTGGGCAAAATTTCAGTAAAATTTTTTGGGAAAAATAGTAAAAATCTAGGATTCCTTAGATAGACTACTCCACAAGTTCTTTAAATTTTTACTCCTCTTTAAAGAAACAAAATTGAAAATCATAGGAAATATATTATGGATGTTATTGAGGGTGTACAACTTGAATCAGTGAACTCATATACCTAGACAAAGTCATAACCAAACTTCAAAAAAAGTTGGCAAATGAATGAAAAATTATACATTTTAAGTAAAATTAGATATTTGAGTTACCTTATTTTTAATGATTTTCTACTTCAACTAAATTTTTGTATCCTGCTATCCTGATTACAGGGAGCAATGGTGGTACAATGATTAAGTGCTGGGTTGCTAACTGAAAGGTCAGCGATTTGAACCCACTAGCTGCTCCTTGGGAGAAAAATGTGGCAGTCTGCTTCCATAAATATTACAGTCTTGGAAACCCTATGGGGTAATTCTTCTTTGTCCTGTAGGGTCACTATGAGTCAGAATCGACTCGATGGCAATGGGGTAGCCGATTGCATCAGCTGAGAAGACTTTTATGATATTTCATGTGTTTGTGAGCATAAAAATATGAATTTAAAAAATACTGTTTCAAGTAACTTTCAACATTTTTGGTGTTTCCTGATAATCAATCATGACAAATGAAAATAATAATTTTGCTTCCTTTTCAATATGTTTATACCTTTCTTCCAATTTCATTGGCTAACATTGAGATCTCTAATGTTTCAAATTGTGGCAAGATAGCATGGTGGATAAATTTTCAGGTGCATAGCTTTAAAAAATTTTAAATTAGAATAATTAATTTCATTACAGTTAGAGTTTTCTTTGGAAATAATCAGAACTTATATCTAGTGAAAATCTAGGGTGCCCCAAGAGAGGGGGGTCCTATTTCGATGCTGAGATCTATGTTTTATTTTGAATAGAGCTCCTTCTAAATAGGTCATCCTATACTAAAAGATTAAAACACACATTGAATAATTATTTCCATTTTTGAATCTTTGAAGTAAAAGTATGAAACAAATATAAGGGATGGCCAAATTTTTAAAAAATAAAAATAGTGCCACTCCGTTTCTATTTTAATTTCACTGACATTTGTCCTTTTACTCAAGAATTTGTTACATATGCAGGGGAAATATTTTCAGGCTCACGGTTAAAAAAAAAAAAAAAGGTTTCTATCAAGTCGACTCCGACTCATCACGACCCCATGTTTGTCAGAGTAGAACTGTGCTCCATAGTGTTGCTGATTTTTTGGAAGTAGATCTCCAGGGCTTTCTTCCAAAGTGCCTCTGGGTGGACTCAACTGCCAGCCTTTCAGTTAGCCGCTGAAGACATTAACTGTTTGCATAGGCTCAAGGTAGAAACTTCATCTTTGGGAGAAGATAGGAGAAACTGTGGAGCCCTGGTGGCGCAGCGGTGAAGAGCTCAGCTGCTAACCAAAGGTCGGCAGTTCAAATCCACCAACCACTCCTTGGAAACCCTATGGGGTAGTTCTATTCTGTCCTATAGGCTTGCTATGAGTTGGAATCAACACAATGGCAATGCGTTTGGTTTTTGGTTTAGGGGAAACTGAACTCCATTTTATTTATGACTGTCATGGATTGAATTATGTCCCCCCAAAAATGTGTGTACCAATTTGGCTGGGCCCTGATTCCAAGTATTGTGTGGTTGTCCTACATTTTGTGATTGTAATTTTACGTTAAAGAGGATTAGGGTGAGATTGTATAAAACCCTTACTAAGGTCACATCCCTGATCCAGTGTAAAGGGAGTTTCCCTAGGGTGTGGCCTGCACCACCTTTTATCTTACAAGAGATGAAAGGGAAGCAAGCAGAGAGCTGGGGACCTCATACCACCAAGAAAGAAGCTCCGGGAGCAGAGCGTGTCCTTTGGACCCGAGTTCCTGTGCAGAGATGCTCCTAGTCCAGGGGAAGACTGATGATGACGAGGACCTTCCTCCAGAGACAACAGAGAGAAGAAGCTTTCCCCTGAAGCTGATGCCCTGAATTTGGACTTCTAGCCTACTAGACTGTGAGAGAATAAACTTCTCTTTGTTAAAAGCCATCCACTCATTGTACTTCTGTTAGAACAGCTGTAGATGACTAAGACGAGGACTGAATAGTCCCAAGCAACCGAAAAATATATGCAGTCTTTTGCAACCTACACTTTTTCCAAGCTGGTGATACTCTCACCCACATCCATGTAGAAAGCATCAGGTGAAACCCCTAAAATAACCGTCCATGCCCTTCTTATTGCTTTCCATATTCTTGACAGCAAGAGATCACCCAATCCTGTAGGCATTTCCCAGCATCCCCTTCGCCATTAATAAGAGTGTCCTACCTCAGCAGGAAACCCTGGTGGCGTAGTGGTTAAGAGCTCATGCTGCTAGCCAAAAGTTTGGCAGTTCAAATCCATCAAGTGCTCCTTGGAAACTCTATGGGGCAGTTCTAGTCTGTCCTATAGGGTCACTATGAGTTGGAGTTGACTTGATGGCAATGGCTTTGGTTTTTGTTTTTTTCCCCTCAGAAGGTTATGATTTGAAGCTTCAAATTATAGTTCTTTATATTAAAAACAGTAGAACAAAATTCACTGCACCAAAAAAGATGAGTGTTCCTGTCATCGCATACATTGATTGCTTGCTTTGAACTTCACAGGTCAAAGCTATGAAAGGATCATAGGGAGAGAAACTTCATGTTTTAACAGGGAGATGAGCGACTTTATTCTGTTGATTCTAACCATCCAGATTCTGTCTCTCAGTTTACATAGTTTATGAAGTGTTGACATTGTGAGTTGGAGTTCTGGCAAGCAAATTACTTTTAAAACTTTCTGAGCTGAGATTTCTGCATTTTTCGTTCATTCTTAATAAGCCGTTTTTACAAATGGCCTTGAAAAGGCTCAGATGCATGTCAACAGAGCAGCAGTCAGTTGAGCATAAAATGACACTAAAAGGGGAAAATTCAGTCTCTTTTTACTTACTCTGTCATCTATATTTCACTGCTCTCTGGCAATACAACGTCCATAAATACTGAAAATAGTGTGATTTGAGTGAGTATGATGGAATCTATTCTGACTTGACCTGGCAGAATTATGTTTTATTTTCTGGAGGTTCTTTCTTGTTTTTTATTCTGCCTTCAGAAAGAGGTGGTGGAAGCTGCGGTGATCACAGCCATGTTTTCCCCTTTTTATTCTGTTGTTCATTTAGGAATTCAGTTCGTTCCCTTTGTGCAAAACTAAGGTGTTAAGTGCACCATAAAGCATTGGAACCACTGCTTAGGCAGGCTTCCTAGAGCTTGTGGCTCATTTGCATATCACTGGAGGATTGGGAGACAGGTGCCGGGAGATGTTACCGGTCCATGTGTCTTCTGAACATTTTTTGTTTAAATAAAAGAATAATTGAATACTGGAAGTTTCGGTGACTTTGCTCTGATCTGAGGTATTTTGAGTTTGTAGTTACTTATTCATTTATTCAGTGCTTTGTAGACATGTGCATAAGTAACTACAGTGTGAAGTGTTGAGTGAAAGATGCTGGAAGGAAGAGGCAAATAAAGGTAGTTCATTGCTTCCGAGAACCCCTGGAAGGAAGTGGCTTCTGAACTGAATTCTGCAATATTAATGGGATCTCAGAATTATGTGAAAATTATGGATCAGCTTAAGCAGACTCACAGAGGTGGAGAAGTGCAGGGCATTTTTCAAGGCTTAGGGGGATGTAGAGTTCCTGGAGTATAGGATCTGCTTCAGGAAATTCATAGTCAACTGGGGGGCAGTTAGGGTCAAATCATGGCAAACCTCAAATGTCAGGTCAGTGAATTTGGGCTTATTTTGTACGTTAGGAAGGATGAGGTACTACAGATTTTTAACAAGGAGAAAACTACTGTTCCATGAGTTTTTGTTTGTTAAGTCTCTATAGTGTGCATTGGAGGAGGAAATATTGGAGACGGGGTCAAGTTAAGGAGGTAATGTTAGGACCATTGTGAATTCAACTTAACCTCTGGCAAATGAAGAAAAAAGAAGAGATACATTTGAAGTCACTCCTAAAGTAATGCTGATGGAATTTCATAATTGAAACTAGTGGGACAGGAACATTTTATCATAGAATGAAAAGATTATCGGCAAAGTTATCAAAGACTACTAGGTTGTTGTCAGAAGGACTCAAGAGCCTACTAGAATAGGCTTTGACTGGTCAGAGAGCAGACACTTTCAGCATGAATAAGGATAATAACAGAAATGTTTTGAAACACATTAAATTTATTCAAACCCATTAAGTTTCTAATAATATGAAGAAAAAACACTCATCAATGACTTTTGGTGGATGCGACAAAACCAACATATTCTCAAAATTGATAAATAGAAGGAAAGAATCCAGCATTTATCCTGTTTTTCCTCATAACTGTACTTGAGGCCAGCCACATAAAGGGAAGCTTCTCCTTACAGAGCAATCCAAGTAAACACACGAAGAAGGAATGATAGAATTAGACTGTCACCATCTTGTGACCCCGAATGAAATTAATGGGTACAGTGATCATAAGTGACTGTTGGTGCTATAAAAAGAGAATAACTAGACATTACATGTATTTATTTTTTATTTAATTTTTTCTCCATACAAAAATTTATACGTACATTGTTATGTGACTCTAATTGCTCTCCCCATACCGTGACAGCACACTCCTCCTTTCCACCCTTGATTCCCCATGTCCATTCAACTAGCTCCTAACCCTCTCTGCCTTCCCATCTCACCTCCGAACAGAAGCTGCTCGTTTAGCCTCTTGTATCTACTTGAACTAAGAGGCACACTCCTCACGAGTATCACTTTATTTCCCATAGTCCAGTCCAATCCCCGTCTGAAGAGTTGGCCTCGGAAAATGTTTTAGTTCTGGGCTGATAGAGAATCTGGGGGCCATGCTTTCCAGGGTACCTCCAGTCTCAGACCACTGAGTCTGGTCTTCTTACTAGAATTTGAGTTCTGCACCCCATCTTTCTCCTGCTCCATCCGAGACTCTCTGTTGTGTTCCCTGTCAGGGCGGTCATTGGTGGTAGCCGGGCACCATCTAGTTCTTCTGGTCTCAGGCTAATGAAGTCTCTGGTTTATGTGGCCCCTTCTGTCTCTTGGGCTAATATTTTCCTTGTGTCTTTGGTATTCTTCATTCTGCTTTACTCCAAGGTGTTTGGGACCAATTGATGCACCTTAGATGGCTGCTAGCAAGCTTTTGAGACCCCAGACGCCACTCACCAAAGTAGGATGCAGAACATTTTCTTAATAAACTTTGTTATACCAATTGACCTTGATGTCCCTTCAACACATGGTCCCCAGACCCCTACCCCTGCTACTCTGTCCCTCAAAGCATTTGGTTGTATTCAGGAAACTTCTTAGCTTTGGTTTAGTCCAGTTGTGCTGACTTCCCCTGTAGTGAGTGCTGTCCTTCCCTTCACCTAAGATAATTCTTGTCTACTATCTAGTTAGTAAATAAACCTCACCCTCCCTCCCCACCCTCATAACCATCGAAGAATGTTTTCTTCTGTGTTTAAACCTTTTCTTGAGTTCTTTATAATAGTGGTCTTATGCAATATTTGTCCTGTGACTGACTAAATTCACTGAACATAATGACCTCCAGCTTCCTCCATGTTATAAGGTGTTTCACGGCTTCATCATTGTTCTTTATCATTGCGTAGTATTCCATTGTGTGGCTATTCTATAATTTGTTTATCCTTTCGTCCATTGATGGGCACCTAGGTTGTTTCCATCTTTTTGCTATTGTGAACAGTGCTGCAACGAACATGGGTGTGCATATATCTATTCACGTGATGGCTCTTATTTCTCTAGGATATATTCCAAGGAGCGGGATTTCTAGATCACATGGTACTTCTATTTCAAGCTTTTTAAGGAAACACCAAATCTATTTCCACAGTGGTTGTACCATTTTACATTCTCATCAACAGTGTATATGTGTTCCAGTCTCTCGACAACCTCTCCAGCATTTATTATTTTGTGTTTTTTGGATTAATGCTAGCCTTGTTGGGGTGAGATGATATCTCATTGTAGTTATGATCTGCATTTCTCTAATGACTAATGATTGTGAGCATTTCTTCATGTGTCTGTTAGCTGCCTGAATATCTTCTCTGGTGAAGTGCCTGTTCATATCCTTTGCCCATTTTTTAATTGGGTTATTTGTCTTTTTGTTGTTGAGGTTTTGCAGTATCTTGTAGATTTTAGAGATTAGATGCTAACTGGATTTATTGTAGCCAAAATTTTTTTCCCAATCTGTAGGTTGTCTTTTGACTCTTTTGGTGAAGTCTTTTGATGAGCATAAGTGTTTGATTTTTAGGAGCTCCCATTTATCTAGTCTCTCTTCTGGTGCTTGTGCATTGTGACTTATGGTTTGTATTGTGTTTATGCCATGTATTAGGGCTCCTAGCATTGTCCCTATTTTTTCTTCCATGATCTTCATCATTTTTGATTTGATATTTAGGTCTTTGATCCGTTTCGAGTTAGTTTTTGTGCATGGTGTGAGGTATGGGTCTTGTTTCAGTTTTTTTGCAGGTGGATATCCAGTTATGCCAGCACCATTTGTTAAAGAGACTGTCTTTTCCCCAGTTAATGGACTTTGAGCCTTTGTCAAATATCACCCGCTCATAGGTGGATGAATTTACGTCTGGATTCTCAATTCTGTTCCATTGGTCTATGTATCTGTTGTACCAGTACCAGGATGTTTTGACTACCCTGGCAGTATAATAGGTTCTAAAATCAGGTAGTGTGAGGCCTCCCACTTTGTTCTTCTTCTTGAGTAATGCTTTACTTATTCAAGGCCTCTTCCCTTTCCACATGAAGTTGGTGCTTTGTTCACCATCTCATTAAAAAATGCTGGTGGAATTTGGATCGGGACTGCATTGTATCTGTAGATCACTTTGGTAGAATTGGCATTTTCACAATGTTGAGCCTACCTATCCACTAGCAAGCTATGTTTTTCCACTTATGCAGATCTCTTTTGGTTTCTTGCAGTAGTGTCTTGTAGTGTTCATTGTATAGATCCTTTATGTCTCTGGTTAGATTTATTCCTAAGTATTTTGTCTTCTTGGGGGCTATTGTAAATGATGTTGATTTGGTGATTTCCTCTTCAAGGTTCTCTTTGTCAGTGTAAAGGAATCAACTGATTTTTGGATGTTTATCTTGTATCCTGAAACTTTGCTGAAATCTTCTGTTAGTTCCAGTAGTTTTCTTGTGGATTCTTTGGGGTTTTCTGTGTATAAGATCATATCATCTGAAAATAGAGATACTTTGACTTCTTCCTTACCTATTTGGATGCCCTTTCTTTCTTTTGCTAGCCTAATTGCTCTGGCTAGCGCCTCCAGCACAATGTGGAATAAGAGTGGTGATAAAGGGCATCCTTGTCTGGTTCCCATTCTGAAGGGGAGTGCTTTCAAAGTCTCTCCATTTAGGTTGTTGTTGGCTGTTGGCTTTGTATAAATGCCCTTAATTATATTGAGGAATTTCCCTTCTACTCCTATTTTGTTGAGAGTTTTTATCATGAATGGGTGTTGGACTTTGTCAAATGCCTTTTCCGCCTCAATCGATAAGATCCTGTGGTTCTTGTCTTTTGTTTTATTAATGTGATCGATTACATTGATTGTTTTTCTAATGTTGAACCATCCCTGCATACCTGGTATAAATCCCACTTGATCACGGTGAATTATGTTTTTGATATGTTGCTGAATTCTATTGGCTAGAATTTTGTTGAGGATTTTTGCATCAATGTTCATGAGAGATATTGGTCTGTAATTTTCTTTTTTGGTGGTGTCTTTGGTATCAGGGTTATGCTGGCTTCATAGAATGAGTTTGGGAGTATTCCATCCTTTTCTATGCTCTGAAATACCTTTAGTAGGAGTGGTGCTAATTCTTCTCTGAAAGTTTGGTAGAATTCTCCAGTGAAGCCATCTGGGCCAGGGTTTTTTTTTTGTTGGGAGCTTTTCAATTATCTTTTCAATCTCTTCTTTTGTTATGGGTTTATTTAGTTGTTCTACCTGTGTTTCTGTTAGTTTAGGTAGGAAGTGTGTTTCTAGAAATTTGTCCATTTCCTCTAGGTTTTCAAATTTGTTAGAGTACAATTTTTCATAGAATTCTGTTATGATTCTTTTAATTTCAGCTGGGTCTGTTGTGATATCACCCATCTCATTTCTTTTACAGGTTATCTGCTTCCTCTCCTGTTTTTCTTTTGTCAGTTTGGCCAATGGTTTATCAATTTTGTTGATCTTTTCAAAGAACCAGCTTTTGGTCTTGTTAACTCTTTTAATATTTTTCTATTCTCTGTTATTTCCTTTCTTCTGGCACCTGAGGGCTTGTTTTGCTGCTCTGTTTCTGCTTGTTCCAGTTGTAGGGTTAATGTTTTGATTATGGCCCTTTCTTCTTTTTGGATGTGTGCATTTACTGCTATAAACGGACCTCTGAGCACTGCTTTGCTGTATCCCAAAGGTTCTGGCAGGATGTGTTTTCATTCTTGTTTGATTCTATGAATTTCTTTATTCCATCCTTAATTTCTTCTATAACCCAGTAGTTTTTGAGCAAGGTGTTGTTCAGTTCCATGTGTTTGATTTTTTTCCTTGCTTTTTCTGTTTTTGATTTCTACTTTTATGGCCTTATGGTCAGAAAAGATCTTTGTAATATTTTGATGCTTTGGATTTTGTTAAGGCTTGCTTTATGACCGAATATGTGGTCTATTCTGGAGAGGGTTCCAAGTGCACTGGAAAAGAAAGTATACTTGGCTGCTGTTGGGTGGAGTGTTCTGTATATGTCTGTGAGATCAAATTGGTTGTTTGTAGCATTTAGCTCTTCCGTTTCTTTGTTGAGCTTCATTTTGGATGTTCTGTCCTTCACCGAAAGTGGTGTGTTGAAGTCTCCTACTACTATTGTGGAGCTGTCTATCCCTCTTTTCAGTGCTGTTAGTTTGTTTTCTGTATTTTGGAGCCCTGTCATAGGGTGCATAAATATTTATTATAGTTCTGTCCTCCTGGTGTATTGACCCTTTAATCATTATATAGTGTCCTTCCTTATCCTTTGTGGTGGCTTTTACTTGAAAGTCTATTTTGTCAGAGATTAATATTGCCACTCCTGCTCTTTTTTGAGTGTTGTTTGCTTGATGTATTTTTTCCCACCCTTTGAGTTTTAGTTTGTTTGTGTCTTTAAGTCTAAGGTGTGTCTGTTGTAGGCAGCATGTAGACGGATCGTGTTTTTTTAATCCAATCTGCCACTCTCTGTCTCTTTTTGGTGCATTTAGTCCATTTACATTCAGCGTAATTATGGATAGGTATGAATTTAGTGCTGTCATTTTGATGTCTTTTTTTGTGTGTTGTTGACTGTTTCTTCGTTCCACTTGATTTTCTGTGCTGAGTCGTTTTTCTTTATGTATTCTCTTTTCATCTTTTTCATTGTTGTTGATTTTGTGTTTGCTGAGTCTTTATATTTTTCTAGTTTTTTATTTTGACTTATAGGATTGTTAGTTTCCTTTGTGGTTACCTTAATATTTACCTCTAAGTTTATACCAGTCTTTTATTTCTTTATATCACCTTGACTTCCTCTCCATATGAAAAATCTATGTTTACGTTTTTTAAGTCCCTCTTTTTTGTTTTAATGTTGTCATCTTTTACATATTTGACATCTGTTTGCCTATTTTCAGTGTTATAGCTTTTATTTACTTCTGTGACCTCCCTATCTCAGTTAATATCTGGTTGCTCTGTCCTGTGTTCTAGTCTTGGGTCATTACATGATGTTACTGATTTTCTAACCAGAGGACTCCCTTTAGTATTTCTTGTAATTTTGGTTTGGTTTTTGCAAATTCCCTAAACTTTTGTTTATCTGGAAATGCCCTAATTTTGCCATCATATTTGAGAGACAGTTTTGCTGGATATAGAATTCTTGGCTGGCTGGTTTTTTTCTTCAAGGCTTTATATATGTTATCCCATTGCCTTCTTGCCTGCATGGTTTCTGCTGATGAGTCTGAGCTTATTCTTATTGACTCTCCTTTGTAGATGACTGTTCCTTTATCCCTAGCAGCTCTTAAAATTCTCTCTTTATCTTTGGTTTTGGCAAGTTTGGTTCTAATATGTCTTGGTGATTTTCTTTTGGGATCTACCTTATGTGAGGTTTGATGAGCATCTTGGATAGATATCTTGTCATCTTTCACGATATCAGGGAAGTTTTCTGCCAACAAATCTTCAACAGTTCTCTCTGTATTTTCTGTTATCCCCCCCCCTGTTCTGGTACTCCAATCACTCGTAGGTTATTGCTTTTGATAGAGTCCCACACAATTCTTCATTTTTTTAAATCCTTTTATCTGATTTTTCCTAAAATAAGCTGGTGTCAAGTGCCTTATCTTCAGTCTCACTAATTCTGACTTCTGTTGCCTCAATTCTGCTCCTATGACTTTCTATTGAGTTGTCTAATTCTGAAATTTTGTTAATCTTCTGGATTTTTGATTGCTGTCTCTGTATGGATTCTTGCAGCTTGTTAAATGTGTCGTTACGCTCTTCTCTAATCTTTTTAATTTCCTCTATTACGTGTTCTGCATTTTGCTTAATTTCCTTCCTAATTTCTTGAAGAGTTATGTATATTAATCTTTTATATTCTGCCTCCAATAATGCCCATAAATTTTCCTTCTCTGGAAAATGTCTAGATTCTTAATTTTGGGAGCTTGCTGAAGCCATCATGGATTGCCTGTTTATGTGATTTGATACTGACAGTTGTCTCCAAGCCATCAGTAAGTTATTATATTTATTTATTTCATGTTTGTTTACTGTGTCCTTGCTTCTTGTTTTGTTTTGATATGCCCAAATAGGCTGCTTGTATGAGCTAGTTTGATTATTGGCACCTTTGCAGCTCTAATGATCCATCACCAGGTGGTTAGATCTGTTACTAGGTATGTGAGCTCAGGAGTCCGCCCACTCCTCCTTTATGGATTCAGCTCAGGTGCCCAGATATATAGTCACCAAGTCTGTGGTGTAGGCTCTCACTTACATTCCTAGACAGGCCTGGATGATTGGTGTAGGCACAGGCATCTGGCTGCAGGAGAGGGACACACTCTGAGCAAGGCAGGGGGCTGACGGCCACCCCCGAGTGTCCAGGAGGAAGGCGTGTTCCTGTTCCGTAGAGCACATAGGTGGGTGAGTTTTGCAGCCAGACTCTGAGCAGCTAATGCTGTTGGCTGTAAGGACTGGGGGGCACCTCTTATTCATGGGCCCTGTCACAGGTGGCTAGGTGGCATGGGTGGAGCCATCAGTCCTCAGGCCCCTGATGTGGGTAGGTGAAGACTCTGCTTAATGGCCATGTCAAATGTCAAGAAGCTGCCACTTCACAGCTGAAGCAGTTGAAGTTAAGAGTTCCAGTATATACCCTATAGTACAGCGGTGATGAGAGCCTACGCTGTTGAGATGGGCCCACACAAGTCTATGCCGAGGGAAAGGCACTCAAAGTGCGTGGATCCCTTATGCCTGTGCCTAGGCAAAGGAGCTGTGTCTACCCTGGGTTCCTGGCTTAGGGGATCCGGCAGTTTATTTTTTCTGCTGTTTGTTAATTTGTTCACTCTCCAAGGCAGGGAGAATGGCTCCAGGCATGTGACTGATCCTACTTCTAGCCCAGGGGACTCAGCAGTTGCTGAAGCCCATCCAGGACCCAGTGCAGAGCAGGGAGTGGGGAGGTAAATGGGAGAGAGGTTTTTCCCTAAAGGGGGTGTTTTTGATCCAGGCGGTAAGCTGTATGCAAATAGTTATCTTTTGTCAAGGGCTGCTTCTCACTGGTTCTGCGTGGCAGAGTAGACTTTCAGTGGCTGGCTCTCTCCTGGTGTGGAATATGCCTCCTGAGCACTGATGCTTGCATGCCTCACTGCCCACCACTGAGCTGCTCAGGCCTGAAGGGCTCAGGCTCTCGCTGGGTCAGGTCTGTCAACTCCTCGCTGCTTCCAAACTGTCTCTCCCTCCCCCTACCACTCAGTCTGGTTCCTCAACTCTGCCTTTGATGTTCAGGGATCCCAGATTGCCATATATAATCAAATCACTTGTTTTTTTTTGGGTCTTTGCTGTAAGAGGGTCCACCAGAAGCGTCTGATTACTCTGCCTTCTTGGCCCCGCCTCTAGACATTACATATATATGTGTGTGTATATATGTGTATACATACATACATACATACATACATACACACACACACACACACACACACACACACACGCACGCACGCACACACCCGCCCACTGTTCACTTATTGACAAAGACTAGGTCGTTATGAGAAAATCGACGTTATGCAAAAACGGACAATGACATCAGATCACAAAGTGGAGGATGACTACATCATTATATAACTACCAGATTACATCATTCCATAACTGCCAAGCCGCTGAGAATCATGGCCCAGCCAAGGTGACACAGAACCTTAACCATCACAGGCAGCACTACTCTCACCTCACACCTCAGTGTTCGTTACTGCCAGATGTACGTCATTAATATGGAAAATGTTTGGATAGTTTTACCATTGTCATAAAAGCAAATGTCAGATAATGAGATGGTCGATAAGTGAAGAGTGGGTATATGTGTGTGTGTGTGTGTGTGTGTGTGTGTGTATGTGTATACACGCACACATACTGATGTAAGTCAAAATACAGCCAATGCAGTAGTCTTGCCAGAAAATGGAACCTGAATCTGATGAGTCATCTAGAGCTAACTGTCCGAGTATAGGAAATACAGGGGCAGAGGATCATGCCACATGCCATATGGGGACGAAATCAGAGAAATAAGGGCTATCAGAAATTCTTCAGAAGAAGAAGCCAGGTTTCTTCAACAACAACAGTGAAATCACAAGGTGAGAGAGAGGGAGGAAGGGAGAGGAAGAGGGAAAGGAGCTGATACATTAAAAGAGATGAAAGGAGCACAGCCAACAATGACATGGCGGATGCTTCAGGACGACAGGAATAAAATAAGGTGGAAGTGGGAGTCAATCCAAGTTCTCAATATCTGCTTTATAATTATGATGGGAAGAATGATAATGGCAGTGATAACCATGTTCATATTGATGCGATCAAGCATTTATCCTGTGTTTCCTCACACTGCACGGTAGGCCAGTACACTGAATGCTTAGTATAGACCTTATCTCTTACCTTTACATGTACCATCTCTTTTCACCCTCATAACAGCTCTATGAAATATGCATTAATTATCCTCCTTTTAGTGTTAATGCGACTGAGGCTCAGAGTTAATTTGCTCAGGATCACCCATCTGGTAAGTTGCAGATTCTGTGTGAAGGGCTACATTTTTGGCTGCCCAACAGTGGCATAGTGGTTAAGAGCTGGGCTGTTAATGAAAATGTCAGCAGTTCAACTCCACCAGCCTCTCCTCTGAAACCCTATGGGGCAGATCTATTCTGTCCTATAGGGTCGCTCTGAGTTGGAACTGACCAGACGGCACCTGACATAACAACATACTTAATGTCTGGATGCTTCTGTTTGGGGGAAACTGCAGTGATGTGAATCTCGGGATGTGGGACTCTTTCAACATGGAAGCCCAAGAGACCAGATACGTGTTCCTTCAAATATCTGACAGGGCATGGAAATCTGACCTAAGACTGGCGAATCTGATGGCACTTGCTTCTGAGATGTAAAATGTGGAGGAGTGGAAGCAAAGGAGACAGAACCATTTAGAATGTACTCCATCCACAGTGGTAGCACCCTGTGTCCCATGGCGACAAAGGTGGCAGAGTTAAAGCCCCACTGGTGGTGATCAGTCTCCATGACTCTTTCCAAGAATGATTTGATTTTTTTCAGCAGCCTAGCCTTGGTTCTTGCTTGTTTTCTGAGCCCCCATTCTGCTTTCCTGGAGACCTTGTTGTTTACACAGTATTTTTCCAGTAAACCCCCTTTCGTCTTAAATTAACCGGAATTCGTTTGTCCTGCTGGCAACCAAGAGCTCTGATAGTTTGGCCAGAGTTTGACCCCAAATCTGCCTGCACCTGAGCCTCTCACTTTACCACGTAATTAAGTAAGACCAACAGTCAGAGAGTAGTCATCTCAAGTTTATGTATTACACTAAGAATCCATATTCTCATTTGTGTTACTGTCCCATGTAGTCAACCCTTGAGATTTTTAAGGCTCTGGTTGTATTTCTCAGACAGTTCAGAGGTTATGATAACTATGGATCCTTATAACTTCCTTACATTTGTATCCACTCTCAGGTGATTCCTTGTTCCCTGCCAACCTGGGGTGTTGTGTGTCCTCAGCTCCAGCAGGCATTCATCAGGAGTGCTTCACTCCTCGTAGGAGATGAGGAAGAAAGGAAAGAAAGCAAGCATGGGGGGACCTGCACATGAGTTGAACTTGAGGGAAGAAATCTGAAAGTAACCCATCAGTATAGGCAATTATGTCAAGAAGGGGGCATGATCAACCTAAATCAGATTTTTGTTTGATCACACATCCCACCCTGAATTCTTGTTCTCAACAAGGTGGTTTTACGTCTTACCTTTCATCACTGTTCCGTCAAGTCTAGGACTTCTGTTGTTTGAAGCCCAGTGTTTCAAACCTGATGAAGTGAAATTTGTTCCAATGGATGACACGTAATGCTGGTCAACCTTATCGGGGAGGATCTAACCCTCATATTTGTGGTTTGGATTTTCTTTGCCTTTTTTCCTTCCCTTTCCTAGATGATGGTGGTGGATGCTCAGTGAAAAACCATCTGGAAGAACATAACAGTAACATTCCCTCCTATATACAAAGCGTCTGCGTTTAGCCCTACATAATGTAATTTGAATTAAGGTTTTAGATTGTATTTCGTTACCAAGGGCCTAGATTTTGGGAGAGGATGCCTGCAAAGCCCTAGGATAATATCTTATTTTAAAGCAAAAAAAGGATTGATCTTTGTACATTCTTAAATTCTGGTAAAGACTTTTAGCTGTCTTCTAATATCTATTCTCTTCTTAGTAATAGGACCTGATTTGGAGACAAAATGAAAACACTTTCCAGCCCCCCTCTTGTAGGTAGGTGTGGAGTTGGGACTAAATTCTGGTCAATGGGATGAACGCACAAGTGTCTGAGTGGCTTCTAAGAAGTATCCTTTAAGGAAGTTGTCCCCCTTTTCCTCCTTCCTGCTGGCTAGAAAGCAGATACGATGACTGGAGCTTCAGCAGCCATCTTGGGCCACAAGGCAGGAGTTTTGTTTTGAAAATGATGAAACAACAAAATGAAAGTAACTTCGGGCCCAAATGATGTTGAGTTAAACTCTGTACTGCTTCCTTCCAACCTTAGTTTGCACACACACATCAATTGCTGTCTTTTTACATGATTGTTCTTTTTTGATATTTTATAATTCACAAGTACTTCTGTTTGAAATACAAACAAGAGACATTGTCTGTCTTTAATACAGAAATCTCAGATATTTCTGTTTCATGGCTATGCGTCTTCATTATTTCATGACTTCAGTAATAATGGAAAAATACATGTGGCTTTAATCATAAGCAAAGAGTAATAAAACAGTGCAAAAATAATTGTTTTCTGTTTAATAAGTTATTAACAATCTCTTAAATGATTGGGTATTTGCATATAATATTTAGAAGATTAATTCACTTTAACTTTAACCTGCATCGTTTGTCTCATGGGGAAGATCATTCTTGGTAGAATTACCTGTTAATGTTTCTGCAGTTCAGGAAAAAAAACCTCAAAAAACCTGAAATTAATTATCCAATGGAGCATAGATGAAAAAACATTTCATTAATACCAGAGCCTGATAGTGTCATTAAACTTGATGACGAATCGTCATTTTTATTTTAAACGCATTTATTGTATGCTTTACAAAGTAGCAGAGCCCTGGTGGCACAGTGGTTAGGTGTTCAGTTGCTAACCAAAAGGTCAGCAGTTTGAATCCACCAGCCGCTCCTTGGAAACCCTATGGGCAGTTCTACCCTGTCCTATAGGATCACTGTGAATCAACTCAACGGCAATAGGTTTGGTTTTTTAACAGGTTACAAAATAGCATGCCTTCCAGTGGGTAGGAAGATCATGGGCTCTCCACCTGGCTCACTGGGTCTGGGTTTAAGAGCCTTCAGAGTGGACCTTGGTCAGGTAGTGTAGAAGTGTTTGCATGTTGTTAGGTGCCCTTGAGTCGGTTCTGACTCATAGCGACCCTATAGGACAGAGTAGAACTGCCCTGTAGGGTTTCCAAGGAGCAGCTGGTGGATTTGAACTGCTGACCTTTTGGTTAGCAGGCAAGCTCTTAACCACTGCGCCACCAGGGGTCCTGTGTTTGCATATGTCTGGTTAATCCTGTGCATCATGAAGGTGAGTGCAGAACATTTAAATGATCAGAATTTTAAGCAAATGCTAGGTCTGTAGAGTGAGATGGGAGTGGTATGTTATAATTGGAGGACATGAGCCACGGAGTCCAGCTGCTGGCTCTTCATCTCCTTGTTTTTTCATGTTGGGAAAGATATTTAACTTCCCTGAGCCTCAATTTCCTCACCTACAAAACGAGGCTGATCTCTGCCATGGTATAATTTTTAGAAGGATTTAATTAAATGATATAGTCTAGGCTATGTGCCATTATAGTGCTAGGGACATCATTGACACTCAATAAAAAGGACTTAAGAGTATTGTTATTGTTAATATGATGATGATGATTAAATGTATGAAGAGGAGATTATGTGGAAAATTAAATGCAATCTTGTAGTGAAATTAAAAAGAGGATTATCTTTTTTTATTCTAGTGAGAGTTTTTTAATTCGTTATTGTACTTTAGATGGAAGTTTACAGCTCAAGTTAGTCTCTCATATAAATTTTATACACATATTGTAATGTGACACGAGTTGCAATCCCTACAATGTGACAGCACACTCCCCCTTTCCACCCCAGGTTTCCCATTGCCATCCAGCCAGCTCCTGTCCCTTCATGCCTTCTCATCCTGCCTCCAGAGAGGAGTCACCCATTTGGTCTCATGTATCTGCTTGAACTAAGAAGCACACTCTTCACGAGTATTATTTCATGTTTTGTAGTCCAGTCTAATCTTTGTCTGAAGAGTTGTCCTCGGGAATGGTTTTAATTCTGGGTTAACATAGCGTCCGAGGGCCATGGCTTTGGGGGTTCCTCCAGTCTCAGTTAGACCATTAAGTCTGGTCTTTTTATGGGAGTTTGAGTTCTGTTCCACCCTTTTCTCTTGGCTCTGTCAGGGACTCTAAAAAGAGGATTATCTTAATGGGTGGTCTACATTGAGTAGATTTACTGAAGAAAATCTCACTCTATAGTGGCTAAGGGTGCAGATTCTGGAACTTGACTATCTGGGTTCTGGTCCCTCCATACCACTTACCAGCTGTATGCCTTGGGGCAAGTTAACCTGTCTGCACCCCAGTTTTCTCATCTGAAAAATGGGAATAATAATAGTACCTATCTCACTGGGTTTTTATGAAAATCAGGTGAGATAATATATGTAAAGCGCTTGGAACAATACCTAGCACTGAGGAGTGCTGTGTTAGTGTTTTCTCTTGTTATTGCTGAGTGGATATGTGATTACTGTCCCCTTTTTTATCCATGATGAACGAGGTTCATATAGATTTTTTCCTCTATACAAACGACCCCAAATATCTTAGTTTATTTCAAATAGGATTATCTGCTTCTGGGATGTGATTTGAATAGTTTCTTCATGTTTGATTTTAATCTGAGGATATATGTTGTCTAAATTTACACTCAAGGCTAATGCCCATGAATAGGAGAACTGTTTTAGAAATACTTTCAGTAAGTGAAAAGCACTTTGACTTAAAAGAAATAAGTCTGTTTTCCCAACCCTCATTTGTAGGGGGAGAGAACCATAAGACAGAGAGAAATAATATATTAGCATATTTGGGAGAGAAAATTGTGGTCGGAAGACATAGTTTCAAAGTGCCTTCTTAGGGAAGGCCCCATAATACAAAGAGATGCCAAGTGGCCATAGGATATTTCATTTTACTATTTCCTTTTGATATGAATTATTTTACATCTTGCAGACTCAAGTGTCACAGGGAGTACCCAGGAGATTAAGGATTTGTCCCTCCCCAGGAAGATGGCTTGGAGAGAAGCCCATACAGTGTGTGACGGTGCCACGTGTGGTCTGCACGTGTCACTCTGAGGAGTCCACGATGCAAATCTAGGCCAGTGGACTTCCTTTTGCTTTGTTCTGGATGGAAGGATTTTCCCTTCTTTTCTTACTCACTTATTAATCGATACGTTTCCCTCTCAACATTTCACCTGCTGGTTGGTACCTGACCATGGATTTAGATGAGACCCAGAGGAGATATTTGCCAGCAGTAAGGACTGTGAAAGAATGGAATGTGTTATGGGGGGATATTTAGGAGCCTCGTTTGCTGCCTGGAGATGGAGAATGGATTAAATGAGGTCCTGTTGCTCTAAAGCAAATGGGCTTTTAGATGAATGAACAAAAGACTGTCTGGTTCTTGGAGGCACCAAGATGATTAGTGTTCCAAACAGGACTTCAACTAATTTCTTCTGCTATGCTCTCCTGACTTGGCCTACGGAACACAAAGGCTTGGCAGTAATCCGAAAAATCAGATGGGCAGACAAGATTCTGCCTGATTAGGGACCCCAGTTTCTCTGAATATCTTGGATAACTTCCAGTCCTGGATTTTGATTTTTGATTATTTCCTGTGAGCCAGTTCTTCTGGTTAGAATATCAAGTGGATGTATTAAAATGTGAAAACATTATCAAAAATATTACTGCTTTCACTTTGTTTTACCAACCAACCCTAGGGACCCAGGCTGTTAACTATACTTATTCTTTATTTCCCATCTATACATGTGAGGGAACACACACTTTTAGGCATAAACACACATACCAACAAATGTACACATATAAAAATTATACACATACAAAAATACACACCCTATTTTGTTTTCTAGGAAAGAGTCTTCAAAAGTAGACATATGACAGAAAAACTAAGTTTTAATTTATATGATTAAAAATATGGTGATCTGGCTCTCATGTTAAACCTTGCATTTCGGGGTATAATTGCCTTCTCCTTATTAAATACTGTGGAAATCGTTGTTGTACACTGTCTCATCTCTTTGAATTTAATGCCATTTAATAATATTACATTGGATTTATAGATTGTTACCACAAAGAAGTCAATGTTTCATAGATAATTTCATTTTATACCCAGATGTCCTTATGAGTTACAGATAAGGGGCAGTTATTACACTTGTTGAAATGGACAGGAAATTTAAGGCTGAGAAAGGTTAAGGAAAAACTTGTGAGGGTCACACAGTAAGCTAGCAGCCATAATAATGAGGATAATTAGTTTTTTTGTAGTTTACAAAGCAATCCCTGTGCATTATCGAATTTAATCTTTATTACAGACCTATTCTGCATTCACTCAATATGCCGTACTCAATTTACTCCAACTCAGCATGCCTCATACTGAGTTCAGCATTCCCTGCCCATCCCTCTAAACACGATGCAGCTCCCCCTTCTCCCTGAGTTCCCTGTCAGGTTGTGGGATCACCCTGTGTCTAGTCACCCAAGCTAGAAATCTCAGCGGTTATACTTGCAAGCGTCCACCCACCTCTCATCCCTTCTGTAGCCCAGCACCAAGCCAGCCTGTGTTTATCTCCTGAACGTTTAATGCATCTCTCTTTTCTGTTGCTTCCCCCAGCCGTGAACCTAGTCCATGTGCTGACCCTGGTTCTTGCAGTCCTCATTTCTGTGTCCGTCTACCTCAAAGACCTCTTTTAATTAGTCTCCCTCCCTTCAGTGCTATCCCTCTCCAACTTATTCTTCATGCTCACTACCGGATACGTCCCTCTGTGTAAGCACGTTAAGTGGTCCTTGATACCCACAGGATGTCTCAGCTCCTTGCGGAGGTGTCAGGCCCTTGATGGTCAAGCCCACCCTGCTGTTTTCTTCTCAGCACTTGGCTCTGTCTCGTGTTTTGGACTCTCACATCCACAATGTTGTTTTTTCACCTCTTCAAACAAACAAACAAACAAAAAGAAGCAATTGCCGTTGAGTTTGACTCATGGCATACCCGCATGTGTCAGAGCAGAACTGTGCTCCATAGGTTTTCAATGGCTGTGATCTTTCAGAATTAAATTGCCAGGCCTTTCTTCCTAGGCTTCTGGGTGGATTTCAACTGCCAGCCTTTGGCTTAGTAGCCAAGCCCTTAACCATTTGCACCACGAAGGGCTCTCTTTGAGTCTTTGCATTTCCTCTCGGCTTGAAAGGCCCTGGCCATCCCCTCCCCTACTGCTTTTGAAATACCACCTCTTTAGGCAAAGCTTTCCTGGACATATGTAGAATTAGCATCTCTCATCTGTGCCCCCGTAATCCTCTGTCATTGGACTTCCCAGTTAATTATACTTAATCTACTTAATGTTTGTTTTACACTTATCGGCTCACCCTAGACTGTGAGTTCCTCCAGGAAAGGGGCATTATCTTATTCACCTTGATATTTGGAGGGCCTCCCCTGTGCCTGGATCAGAGCTGGTGCTCAAAAACATGTGAGTCGGG
This sequence comes from Dugong dugon, assembly GCA_030035585.1. Classification (NCBI taxonomy): domain Eukaryota; kingdom Metazoa; phylum Chordata; class Mammalia; order Sirenia; family Dugongidae; genus Dugong; species Dugong dugon. The sequence goes on from CM057481.1 coordinate 3,908,576, forward strand.
AGGAGTCTCATTTTATATACGGGAAAACTGGTGCCCAGGTCTTTCAAGTGATTTGCCCATTAATTCCAGAAGTCTACTGTCCTAGCAGTTTCTTCTGTATACAAGATGATTATTATTAATAAATACTATGACCCAGGTACTTTTCTAAGTATTTAATAAATATTAACTCATTTAATTATTATAACAACTGTATGGGATATGTTTTATTATTCTTACCAAGAGGTTACGCGATTTTCCTAGCAATCACCTAGAAAGTAGTAGAGGCAGGATTTCAACCCAGTGCCTGTGCTTTTAACCCTTCAAAAATCTGAAGAATGCAGACTTTCTGGCCTAAAATATATGGACCCACCGCTGTTTTGCACACAGTTTTAGGGGTTTCACAGATTCCGTAAGGACAATAGAAGAGTTTCTTGTTGTTCAAGAGTCCCAGGTGAATAACCTGAACGCTGGATACTATAACCTTTATAGTATCTGGAAGCTCTCTGACTTTCAAAGTATTGCATGGTCTATACCTGTTCCCCTCCTGCCTCTTGATTTTGGCTTTTTTATTTCCATCTGTAAACCAAGCTTTGTCTCTCCATATTGCTTTAGATTATGTCGCCTGCCTCTGTCCACTCGGAGACCCACACATTTCTGACCCATGTCCAGGCTTCATCACTTCATTCCCTGTCTGTTAGTGAGGTCAGTGATGCACATAGCAAATGAGCCCCTGGGCTGATCTCCAGGATGCCCCAGAAGTAACATGTCTTTTCCAGTCTGCACAGGTGATAACTCACTTCTCAGTGACATACTTAAGGAGCATATGGATTTCTCAAAAGGATCAGAGTTGCATCCATTTTCTTAAAAGCTAGTCCATTTATATAAAGCCAACCCTCTCTGTCAGCTTCAGCATGTGCATTGTGCAGGCTGTTTCACTACTGCTTATTTAATCTATCTTTAATCGCATCAAAAACCAAAAACCTGTTGCTGTCGAGTTGATTCTGACTGATAGTGACCTTTTAGGACAGAGTAGAACTGCCCCATAGGGTTTCCAAGGAGGGGCTGCTGGATTCAAACTTCCGCTTCTTTGGTTAGCAGCCTCAGTTCTTAACCACTGTGCCACCAGGGCTCCTTAATTGCATCAGAAGAAGAAAATTAAAGGCTAACATTTGTTGAGGGCTGACTATGTTGCAAGACTTTGACACTTTTGCATCATGTCTGGTGGTGACAATTGCCCTGTATTTTTACAGTTGAGGAAAATGAGACCCAGAAAGGGTACGTCCTTTGCCGCAAGTCAACTCAGCTAGTAAGTGGTGAAGGTGAGGTTTAAATCTGGATCTGACTGAAGTTCCATATTCTTTCCTGTATGGTAGCTTCCTCTGTGATCTTCTCATGCTAATAAATATCTCTTACTTGGCTATGGCCTCCTATCCTGGCGTGGAGCGACCACGTAATTCCTTGTGATACATAGTATAGGACAGCTCATGAGATCAAAAGGAAACAGTTGTATAAAGAGGGTAGACCACTGAATAGACGTGAATCAGAAGGCATTCCACATCGCTGCTGGAAAATGAACCCAACATAGAAAGCTACCTTGAAAATAAGCTCTGGTTGGGCCACATGCAGGACCCAAATTAATGGTATAACTGAAAGAAGCTGGCTACGCTTTCCTCGTCTCTCCTTTAGGACTGATTTTCACAGGGGAGTTTGTAAGTGTCCAGGCAGCTCATTGATGCTGCAGTTCTCTCAGCTTTCCTTCTGCTCTGAGGCCAGAGTGGAGCGAAGGGTTCTCTCTGGGGGTGGGGAATTGTGCGGTGTAAGAGAAAAGAGCCCCAGCTCTGCAGTTGGATGAGAGTTTTTACTCCAGCTCAGTCCCATATGGGCTGCATGATCTTGAGAAAATTACTTACCCTCCGTTTCCTCATGGGTAAAATGGCAATAATAACATCACCATAAAAAGATAATTATAAAGATTAAATGTCAGTTCCTGGGCACAGAGAATGTGATGGAATATCAGTGTTAGTACCATTACTGTGGGATCAGTGGGAAGAAGAGCATCGATGTCTTCAGGCACCAAGAAATGGTGTCAGGTCCTCCCTGTCGTTGTGAAGAGCTGGCTACAAAACGTGTCATAAATTCACCCTGGTGTAAAGATGGGCTGAGGCAGCTAGTATCCAGAGAGACATCCTGGGATGCATACATGTGTTCCTGATTCCTTCTTTGGTCAAAAGAAGGCTCTAGGATTTATGCCCAAACCCCAAACCTTACTAGCTTGCTATCTTCAGAAGCTTTGCCACAGTCTTCAGGATGGAGCTTCCCCTCCTAGATAAGGCACATGATACTTCCTATAATCCCAATCTAGGTTCTCCAGCCTCGAGCCTAAATGCACCCTTCACTTTGGCCCCATTGAATAACTCATGGCCTTTGTGTGTGCTGTTTTCTGGACCACAGTGCCCTTTATTTTATATGTATATGTACACACGTATGTACACACATGCACACATACATACCCTTAAACAAAAAAAAAGTGGTTGTCAAGTCGATTCTGAGTCATAGCGATCCTATGGGACAGAGTGGAACTGCCCCATAGGGTTTCCAAGGAACAGCTAGTGGATTCAAGCTACCAGCCTTTTGGTTAGCAGCCGAGCTCGCCATAGCTCTTAACCACTGCACCACCAGGGCTCCACACATACATACACAAGGCATAAAACTTATATAAACATATACATATGTACACACACACATATATGTAAACACATACATACACTTTTATATCACACAAACATGCATATGTATGTATGTACATATACGTACACACTTGTGTGTACGTATATGTATGCATATATACACACATGATATGGGCTACCTCCAAATCAATGAGTAAAATTCTGGTCACATATTAACTCCTCAAAGGGACTTTTCCCTAAATCTCCGTTCTAGCTGGCTAAGGGGCTGTCCTTCTGTGATCCCTCTGCATCCAGTGCTCACCCTTCTCTCTATCATGTATTCATTGTCTGCGTCCCCACCAGACTGTGTGCTCTGAGAGGTCAGGAGCACTGTCTCCGTTACCTCAATACCTGGCGCGTAATAGATCGTAATTGTTTTAATAGAAGGTGGGGAGGGAGGGAGAAACAGAGGGAGGGACGGAGGAAACCTGGTGCCAAGAGTTTCTTAGGTTATTTATTTTTGTTTATTTGGGTCTGAATTAACTTGATTACTCAGTCACCTTTTGAGAGCAGGAGAAATGCCTTATCTTTGAGTCCCGTGTGTTTAGACCAGTGAGTCTCAACCCTAACTGAACATGAATATTACCCAGCAGCTCTGAACAATCTGGAGGCGCCGGTATCGATACCTTTCAAGTGTCTCCCCGGGTCATTTCAATGTGCATCTAGAGTTAAGAGCCGCTAGATTAACCAGAAAGCATTCAGCAAATATGTGCCGTGACTGAATGATTCAGTCAGTAAATCTCACCTGGACAGTAGGTGCAGCTGTAGATTAAAAAAAAAAAGGGAAGGCAAAGGATGAAGAACAAGGAACAGGTGAGAGGACACCGTTAGCTTTTGATGGAGCCATCCAACGATTCTGATTCCCCAGCAATGCCAACTGTTATCCCAAGATCATTTAATGTAAACAGTTTCACTCTCTTTTTTCCTTTTCCTTTTTAATTCTCTTGGGCATTGTCAGGTCTAGGTTCAGAATGGGGAAGCTGGGTTTCCCTGAAATGTTCTTGAAACATCACAGTAGACAGGAGAATGTCTCCCAGTTCCTCCTGTCAAGAGTATGCAGCTCAATTTTGCCCTTTGTACAACTTGCCACGTCCCTTTGTGAGGTTCATGCAGCTGCTCTCTTTCGGAATAAGACAGCCGGTACTGGCCTGCATAATTCATGACAACAAGGTGTATGTGCGTGATGATAAAGGAAACTCTGTGTAATTTACCTCACTCCGTGTTTTCTCATAAAGAGCCAAGGACATCAACTCACAGACTCAACAATGAAAAGTAACAAGGAAAACATGTTTGGGTGTCGTTTTACAGACATGATGTAAGAAGATGAAATTTGGAGATTATATGGATATCTGAGTGAAAATAGGTTTTTGGAAAAATCCACCTGAAACGTGGCATTTTACATGGAATTTTCTGAATTTAACACCACAGTCTCCCCACTGTTTCCTGATTACGTAAATTGACTGTGAAGTAGCTTGCAATACCAGTCCTTTCTCTTTTATTTCAAGATAGTATTTAATGGGAAAAAGTCACTTTGTTGTATTATATATCTTCATTTATTCCCATAAAACTAAAAAAAAAGTGCTCCGATTTCCATTATCCTAATTCAGAAGCTGTCACTAGGCATTATTTCTTCAGAAAGTGGATTTACATTTTACAAAGATTTAGAAAGCTTTCCAATTAAATTATATAAAATTCTCTGTTTCCTGATATTCTATAGTTTATATTCCAAACAATGAAACTCCTCTAAAAATTGTCCCTTCCTCCAAGCAAATGCGAAATGGAAGTAAAGATCCATATTTGAACTCTGATGATAGACTGGATCATGGTATCACTCACTGTTACCGGTAGGTATTGTGTAAGAGAATGTAACTGGGACAACACAGCAGTCCCTTACCTTAGTTTTTGCAAAGTCTGAGGAAGCCCTTTAGCTACACCGTTAGGTTGTCCTCTATGACTTAGCTGGACTCAGAATCCAGTACAGTTTTGATGCTTCCAGGAAGAGCAGACAGACAGGAGGGTCAAAGGAACTTTGATAATACTGCTTAGCACACTAGTGAGTCCCGCCTAGCATTAACTGATATACATGCAATGATTGGATCTCAGCCTCATAGCAACCACGTGGTAGTATCACACACGACCCCGGTGTTTCAGATGAGGAAGCTGAAGCATGGAGATGGTCGGTGGCTTGCCCGTAGTCACAGCTGATATGGGGTGGAGCTGAGGCACTGACAGATCTGGCTGACCCCAAAGTTGGTGCCCTTCATCACCGTGCTTCTGTCTCAGTTTGTCGTCGAGAAAGCGCCAACACGCGGTTGATTTAGAGGAACTCAGAAGACTGAGGTTCTGGTCCTGATTTCCATAACCAGTGTGGGATGAGCCTCAGAAGTCACTTCCCTCTCTGCTTCCTTGCCTGTAAAATGAGGGTATCTTTTCCAGTGTGCTAGATCATCCTTTGAGGCTGAACTGCCTGCTACCGGATATCCCATCTCCATCTAGTGAGAAATGCTGATCATTCTAAAGATGATGGGTGGGGCCAGGTGAAAACCAACAGCTTGCTCCCTTTATGGATGTGTAAGCATCACCCAGCTGTGAGTTTTTCGTACTGTGTTGCATATTGCTATGATGCTGGGAGCTACGCCACTGGTATTTCAAATACCAGCATGGTCACTCATGGTGGACAGGTTTCAGTGGGGCTTCTAGACTAAGACAGAGGAGGAAGAAAGGCCTGGTGATCTGCTTCCAAAATTTAGCCATTGAAAACCCTACAGATCACAACAGAACAGGGCCCACTGTGGTGCTGTAAGATAAGCCCCCCAGGTTGGAGGGCACTCAAAATACACACTACAACAAAGAACTTGAGCACACCAGTGATTGTGAGGATGGCGCAGGACCGGGGTACATTTTGTTCTGTTGTACGTGGGGTCGCCATGAGTCGGAGCCGATTGATGGCACCTAACAATAACAACAAGCTGCGAGATGCCCTGAAACCGAGCGGTATCCTGAACCTACGTGGCTAGAAGAGCACCTCTTTGTGTTTTACGGGGCCAGCAGGCCACACCTTCACATTGCCCAGGAGTCCTCAAATTGGTTGAAAACATGACTTTTTCTTTTATCTACACTCGTGATTATTTTTCTTCTTACAAAATCCCATGACAGAAAACCTATAAAATTCAAATAAACAAAATGGCAAAAGTATGATCACAATCACCACACCAGAAAGAACAATCCAGTGTGCATATTTCTAGTGCCCTTTTTCTGTGCGTTATATAGTCATATATACATTTTTTGAAAAAACAAGATTATACTATACGTGTGGCTCATGACTTGATTTTACCTCCATTACTATTTCTTTAGGAACCGAGTTTTCTCGAAAGCAACCCTACGCAGAATGCCGGTACGTAAACAGATGAAAATGGACATGCTGTCTTTTGGGGAAAGAGGTAGGGAGGCCAAGGAGAGAGGCCCGGCTCAGCTCCGGCTTCTCTCTCTATCTCCCTTATGCCCCCGTGGGGGAGCCCGAAGGACTACAGGGCTCTGCAGAGCCCAGTTTGAAAAACTTGACTCTTTAATATCAATTAAAACTAGTAACCAGCTGCTGTCGAGTTGATTCCGACTCGTGGTGAAGCCACATGTTTCAGAATAGAGTTTTACTCTGTGAGGTTTTCAGTGGCTGTGATTTTTTTTGGAAGTAGATTGTCAGGCCTTTCTTCCAAGGCATCTCTGGGTGGATTCAAACTGCCAACCTTTCGGTTAGTAGCCAAGCGCTTATAAGATCCCATTTTATATTAGTCGAAAGCCCAGAACTTCGAAAATGAATAACCAGGATAAAAATCATATTAAAAGGTACTGGAAGCCACAATCGTTGAAACTATCATGTTTTAAAAATCCATGGATAGTAGAAAAATTTGTGCTATTTTTTCTCAGGCTAGTAAAGTAGCCTGGACTCTCCCCAAGAAAGACTAAAACAGAACCAGGGCCCAAAGAAAGTGACCCGTGGCGCCCTTATTCTTTCCTAATTTTAAATATACAAGTAGGTCTAAACCGAATACTCCCTACCTAGCAGAAGCAAATCTTGAAAAATGAAGGAGTTGGTGGTGGTGGTGGTTTTTAAAGGAGTGGACGGGCTCCTCATTCCATCCAAGCAAGCACAGAGGATTCCTTCGCCAGCGGGAAGCAGATGGTCCCCTGCTTCTCTGCCCTTTGGTTTCATGACTGTGAGGCTGGGAGATTATTCAGCAGTTGCATAGTTGGCTTCATCCGTCATGTGAGCAATGCCTCAGCCATGGCAGCTTGTCTTTTTACATTTGGGATCTATAGACCTGGACTAAGCAAAGCGTGGTGTTTTCACATCAGAAGCTGATGGTGACTGATATGCAGGGTGACAGAATGAAATCGATTTTTCCCGGCTCTCCATTTCTTAGCCCGACTGGTTACAAGTGCCTCTCAAGCTAGGATTTATGCTGCTTGGTAAAATCTCTGCTCCAAAGGTGAAATTTATTCTCCATGTCCTCTGTTAGCATGGAACCACCTGCCTGGTCATATTTAATGTCTTCTAGGATAGATAGGGCAGTGTCTTTATCTCACAAATGTTCCCCAAGATCTAGGCACGGGGTTCCAGATTCTGTTTTAACTGTGACATTATTCTACTCTGTAGCCTTGAGCAAGTCATTTAAGCTGTCTGTTCCTCTGAGACCATCATGCCACTTTATTTATCCCTTAAGGCTTTATATAAAACACTTCTTTAAGAGATTTACATGAATTGGTGGTTCCCAAACCTAGTTGCACACTAGGATCACCTGGGGTACTTCTAAAAAATACCAGTAGCAAGCTCCAATGATTCTTAAGTGTAGCCTGGATTGAGAAACCAAAACCAGTCGATTCCAACTCCTGGCGACCCCATGTGTGTCAGAGTAGAAATGTGCTCCTTAGGGTTTTCAATGGCTGATTTTTCAAAGTAGATCACCAGGCCTTCCTTCTGAGGTGCCTCTGGGTGGATTCAAACCTTCAACCTTTCAGTTAGCAGCTGAGTGCATTAACTGTTTGTACTACCCATGGACTCGCAAGCCTGGATAACTCTATGCAGTATCCTTCTCGTCCTCCTGTGTTTGCTCTTTTGTTTCTTTCGTAACTCTTAACCTGAAAGGTCTCCATTTGTTATTTCTGTACGTGGTTACTTGTATCAACAATGAACTGCTAGCTTCTTAAGGAAGGAGACAGTCCTGTACTTCATCTTCATATTCCCACCATTTCCTGACCAGGGGGAAGCTGGGTTCACACATTAGCTCTAAGACTTATTAACTGTGCTTTCTTGGGCAAGACACTTAGTTCTTTCAGATCTCCGTTTTCTTTGCCTGTTTTCATGCGGATGAGAATGCAGGTGTGTACACTGCAGGGTGATCCTGAGGCTCCCGTTGAATTGTTTCTGCTCGGCTTATAGCGCTCGTTAGAGAGTCAGCCCATACCAGCTACAGAACAAACGCTTGTTGAATTTTGCGCCTCTTGGGTAGTGCTGTTTGCTTTGTTGGATCACTCGTTCATCATTCAACAAAAATTTAGAGCACTTCCTACTGTGGTTCTAGGTGTTTGGGTTACTTTGGATAATATATTCATAGAGCTTATATCCTAGAAGATCGTATCTGTGACCTTATTCAGTTTTTAGAAACACCTATGAGGGATATTGGACACGTTTTCTCATGCCTGAATCAAATGAGATCCTGACGATTAAGAGAGACTGTGATGTACCTCAGGCCATAGAATAATTGGGTGATGGAGCCATTCCTCTAATCCAGGATGCAGGACCCAATGCTCATCCCAAAGACAAAGCCGCCATCTTGATTCTCTGATCACTGACTGTGACAGTGGGAATATTGTCAAAGAAGCAGCCTCATGTAGGGCATAAAAGTGTGGGCTCTGAAGTTGGACTGCCTAACCGTGACTAATGGCTCTGCCATTTATTAGCAGCGTGACTGTGGACTCTAGGCTTCAGTTTCCTCATCTGGAAAACGAAGATGATAATATTGACTTCAAAGAGTTTTCGTGAGGATTAAGTATACGTAAAGCTTTGCACAGCACCTGGTACATAGCACAAGATAGATGTTAGCTATTATGATGCTTATTATTATGTTGTTAGTTGCTGACTAGTCCATTCCAACTCACGGTGCCTCCATGTGTGACAGAGTAGAACTGCTCCATAAGGTTGTCTCTTGGTTGTAATCGTAACAGAAGCAGATTGCCAGGCGTTTTTGTCTGTGGTATTGCTGGGTGGGTTTGAACTGCCAACCTTTAGGTTAGCAGTTGAGCACAAACCATGTGAGCCACACAGGGACCTTATTATTATACAGATTTTCCCTACTATCCGAGAGTAGAGTGTTCCTATGAAACCTTTCGTGAGTCAAAATGGTGTAAAGTGATTACCATAAATTTATAAGGGAAAATTTTTTGAGCATTGCCAGACCCCAGAAATAACCTATGAAATCATACCAAATGAAACATAAAATAACACTAACATACAGTAAAAGCAGGAATGATATGATAAATATTTGTTGTTAGTTGTTAGGTTCCATTAAGTGGGTTCTGACTCATAGTGATACTGTGTACAACAGAAGGAAACACTGCCCAGTCCTGCACTACCCTCACAGTCGTTGTTATGCTTGAACCCATTGTTGCAGCCACTGTGTCAATCCATCTCATTGAGGGTCTTCCTCTTTTTCGCTGACCCTCTACTTTACCAAGCATGATGTCCTTCTCCAGGGACTGGTCCCTCCTGATGACATGTCCAAAGTATATGAGATGAAGTCTTGCCATCCTTGCTTCTAAGGAGCATTCTGGCTGCACTTCTTCCAAGACAGATTTGTTCATTCTTTTGGAGTCCATCGTATGTTCAATATTCTTCGTCAACACCATAATTCAAAGGCATCAATTCTTCTTTGGTCTTCCTTATTCATTATCCAGCTTTCACATGCGTATGAGGCAATTGAAAACACCATGGGTTGGGTCAGGTGCACCTTGGTCTTCAAGGTGACATCTTTGCTTTTTAACACTTTAAAGAGGTCTTTTGCAGCAATGTATCGTTTGATTTCTTGACTGCTGCTTCCTTGGGTGTTGATATAATAAATACACAGCCTACATAAAGTAGCAATAATATGCGTACAATGTAGTTTCACAGACATAGTTCAAAGTTATGGCGGCTGATGCTGAGATGCTGAGTGTAGTTGCTGGGGAAGGAGTTCGGCGACGCCACTCTCGCTGCTCAGGGTGCGCTGCCTCCTTAACAGCTCACTGCAGAACGCTGAACGCTATTTCTGCTTTTCACCTTTTATCATAAAAGCAAAAATCTTCAGATTTCTTTCGGTTGGCAAAAACAGGTACTAATGCAGGTCTTTTGTAAAAGCGAAGTGGTGTAAAGTGAACTTTTGAAAAGCAGGGGATACCTATATCTATTTAAAAAGTGAGTAGTTTCTGTTAAACACTGCCCAGGACTTTAGGGAGCCTCTGTGAGCTGCTGCCTTTAAAATGAACGGGGTGCTTAGCAAGCAAATATCCTAAGTTACAATCTTTGAAATGTACACGTTTCTCTGCAGTTGTATGTCCAGGAAAAGCAATGACTCTGACATTTGAGCAAATGAAGGAATAAATCCTCCCCAGCAAACTGGAATAGTTCCATGGCCGAGAGCTGGTAAAGCCCCAGGTTTGCCTGAGGACGTGCGAGGATACTACATGCCAGTTTATAAAACGACTCACTGGATAATAGAAGTATCATGGAGCCTATAGCCTGGGTTTGGATGAGATAACACTGTATGTGTGTTCTTTCTGTTATAAGAATAATCTAACCATGGCTCCACAGAACATGTGGAGTTTTAGGAGAGAAAATACCCAGGCCCAGAATGCCATCAGTCAATGTGATAGCTTTAAAATCGTTGGAAAGCCCATGTATTGAAAGGTTTCTTAAACCGCGTCTGTGCAGCTGTAGACCCGATTTCCTGTAGGGAGACTTTGTGACTGAGTGGGGTTGTGGGGTTTCTAATTAATTTAGCTTCTAACACTCATGTAGTCATTATCCTGTCACCAGAGTTTTCCAGTATTTACTCTTCTAGGGGAAAATGGGGAGGGGGAGGGGGGAGGACAAAGACAACTGCGTAAGTATTTCCAGCATTTCCTCACTTGATGCATGCATTCGGCTGATAAGCGTATGGGGCAGGGGGCAGGGGTAAAAGATTGCTAGCGGATGATTGTGATTAAAGTGGACTTGGAAAAAGCTTTTAACTCAGATGGGGGTAAGTGTTCTCTTTTATGTTGGAGCTGATCCTGATTTGTAAAAATGTCAGAACCTAGAGAAGCAACTTAGGCCACTTGCTGTGGGCTGGAGGAGAGAGAGGGGATGATTTTCAAACAAGAGCACCAGCTGCATCTCTCAACAGATGGAAAGATGAGGGCGCTCTAGGTGCCAGGCCTCCAGTGGAGACATGGGATTGTGTGAAGATGCTATGGTCCTCTGTAAAGGAACAATTGCATAGAATGCGACAGGTGCCTTCATAGAGCAAAGCACCGGATACTATAGGAGCAGAGAGCGGGGGAACCACCCGCTGGTGGTGGTGGACGGAGGGAGTACACTGGATACTGTAGGAGCAGAGAGCGGGGGTACCATGCGCTGGTGGTGGTGGGCAGAGGGAGTACCCCAGATACTATAGGAGTAGAGAGCGGGGGAACCACGCGCTGGTGGTGGTGGAGAGAGAGGGAGTACACTGGATACTATACGAGCAGAAAGCAGGGGTACCATGCGCTGGTGGTGGTGTGCAGAGGGAGTACACTGGATACTATAGCAGAAGAGAGCGGGGGGCGGGGACCACACGCTGGTGGTGGTGGAGAGAGGGAGTACACTGGATACTATAGGAGCAGAGAGCCGGGCAACCATGCGCTGGTGGTGGTGGACAGAGGGAGTACACCGGATACTATAGGAGCAGAGAGTGGGGGGGACCACGTGTTGGTGGTGGTGGGCAGAGGGAGGTAGTACATTTCAGCAGAGACATACCCCTCTTATTGACAACAGGCTGGCTGTTTGGAGAGGTAGCGCCTGAATTTTGCAGTCCAGGGGACAGCTGAAACTCAGCATGTACTCCGTCTCCACCGCTCACCTTGCTTACCTTTCTCGGTGTGAACTATTTTTGGTCCTGTATCAAAGAAATGGCTATCCGAAATGAGGACGGTACTCATTAACATTGAGTATAAAGCCTTGAGAGCTTATAAAAACATCTCAATGAAGGTTTGATTTGCTCACTATTCTTGGCCCAGAACCCAGAAGAGCTTCTAGCAAATGGTAGACCCTTAATGATTGGTCCATGGGTGGATATAGATAATTGCACTTTGAGCTTTATCAAAGTGTTTTCACATTTATCTATTCATTCAGTCCTCACAATAACCTGTGACATGGTGAACTAATAATCATCTTCTATGCAGGGAAGCCAAAATCTCAGAAAGTGAGAAGCTTGTATTCTTTTAAACCATAACTGTCAGGCCCTAAAATCTTGTGTAGTCCGTTTTCATTATTCCCAATACTTTTTTTTCCTTGGATAATCAACCCTAGCCTATCGCACCTCTACATGGGCACCAAACTCAATTTCCTACGGGGATTATGCATATAAGGTAGAAAGTTAAAGCAGCCTGCGTTTTGGGTATAATACAGGTGTGGGGTGGGTGGGGACTGTAGTGAAATGGAGCGTGCATACGTCACTAAAGAAAAACAAAATCAAATTTGTGAAAAAACATAGGCCAAACCAAAGATTCCAGGTTATTGGCAGGATGAAATCCATAAGCAGCAAGTTTACAGCCTCAACAGAAAAACTGAACTATAAAATAAGCCTTAAGCAGAATAATAATAAGTAAAAGAAATATTTTTAAAAAAATCTGTTAGCAATTCCCGAGGCCAACTCTTCAGACAGAGATTGGACTGGAGTGAGGGACATAAAATGATACTTGTGAAGAGTGTGCTTCTTAGCTCAAGTAGATACATGAGACTAAATGGGCAGCTCCTGTCCAGAGGCGAGATGAGAAGGCAGAGAGGGTCAGGAGCTGGCTGAATGGACATGGAAGATCAGGCGTGGAGACGAGGAGTGTGCTGTCACAGTGTAGGGAGAGCAATTAGGGTCACATAACAATGTATGTATAAATTTTTGTATGAGAAACTAACTTGAATTGTAAACTTTTACTTAAAAAAAAAAAAGTAAAAATTAAAAAAAAAAAAATCCTGTTAGCACTATTTACATTTTATTAAAAGCATACTTAATTGAACATCTAATTTGGCCCTCCTACTGGACACATCTGTTTAAATTAAATTGTCTATTAAAAGGTTACTGATGTGCAAGACAAGCCTAGACCTAACCCTTGTGTTATATTAAAAAAAACAACCGTTGCCATTGAGTCGATTCCCATGCATAGTGACCCTACAGGATGGAGTAGAACTGTCCCATAGGGTCCCCAAGGAGCAACTGGTGGATTTGGACTGCTGACCTTTTGGTTAGCAGCCTGCTGTTAACCGTGCACCACCAGGGCTCCTGTGTTATATAAGGTTCTGCTGTATCTATTTGCCCTTTGGTGGAGATTCCAGTAACTTATGTTATTAAAAAAGAAAAAGGAAAAGAGAAAGCTGTTATGGCGAAGGTAGGATTATCTCAGTGATAAGTTGGTCCTTCCCAGTTCCTTGACAATAGTCCTCTGTTTCTGCCCAGTTACTTTAAGGTGCTCTCCCTGGGAACTGACAGGATGGAACTATTTTATGGAGACTAACATCACTGGCTAGACTACACGTTTGATGGCATAAAATGACAATATGGCAGAAATGTGCTGAAATTGCCATCTGGAGGCCCAGACTGGAGTCTTGGCTCCATGACTTACTAAAAGTGTGGCATTTCCCTGTGGCCCAACTATGTATCAGTGGTTCTCCACGGGGAGGGAAGGGCCCAGTTACCCTAGGGAGCATTGAAACTGTGGTTGGATGGGGGCTTGGTTGTGACCATGACTAGGCAGAACAATTGGCATTTAATGCGCTGGTGCCCTTGATTGCTGCATGTCCTGTAATGCACAGGACAGCCCCATGCAATGAAACAGCTTCCTGCGCAAGACACAAAGGTTCCCCCTTGGAGAAACAGCACTGTAGGTAATTCATTTATCCTCTGTGAACCCCATTTTCCTTGTTTGTGAAATGTCTTACTTAGTTCGTAGGATTATTATGAAGATCCAAAACCCATTGCCATCGAGTCAATTCCGACTCATAGCAACCCTTAAGGACAGAGTAGAACTGCCCCATGGGGTTTTCAAGGCTGTAAATCGTTAAGGAAGCAGACTGCCCCATCTTTCTCCCTCAGAGCAGCTGGTGGGTTTGAACTGCCAACCTTTCGGTTGGCAGTCGAGTGCTCTAACCACTGCGCAACCAGTGTCCCTTATTATGAAGATCAAATGAGATAATGTGTGTGAAAGTGCTTCGTAAGCCCTAAAGCACTGCATGCATGTGAGGTATTATAATGATTACTCTGTTTCAGACGCAAAGCTCTTTAAAACAAATTGTGAACTGCATGTATCTGTAATCGCTCGCTCTCTTTTTTTACATGATTTAATCTGGACCATCTGGACTAAGATTTTTTCTTCCTTCTTCTAAATTTTGTTTGTTTTTGTTTTTTTGAGAATATACGCAGCAAAACATACACCAGTTCAACAGTTTTGATGTGTACAATTTATGACATTGATTACTGTATTTTCATGCAAATAATGCACACCTTCTAGGTTTGTTTGCTAACTACACCCTCCCCATGAGAGGTATTTTCATAGACACCGCTATACCAATAGTTTTTTACATGTTGCTGTAGAAAAAAATTAGCATAATGCGCATACAAAAATACCGTTGCGGGAGGGTGTGGTTGGCAAACAAATGTAGAAGGTGTGTATTATTTGTGTAAAAATACTGTACATTTCTTCAAGTTGTGTAACCGTTCTCATCCTCTTTTTCTGACTTGTTCCTTCCTTATTAACATAAATTCACTCCCTCTAAGATTCCTGTCTAATCTTTCGAGTTGCTTTTGTCGATTTGATCCCATGTAGATAGTTCTTAAAACAGCACAATGCTCAAGGCAGATCTTTTTTTACTAGTTAAGCTAAACTATTGTTCAGTTTTAAGATGACTTCAGGGGATATTTTTAGTTTAAGGTTTAAAGATTATCTCGGCAATAATTTGAGGGGCTCTTCCAGCCTCCATGGCTCCAGGAAGCCTGGAGTCCATGAGAATTTGAAATTGTTATGCATTTTCCCCCTTTTGATCAGGATTCTTCTATAGAATCTTTCATCAAAATGTTCAGTAATGGTTGCTGGGCACCATCCAGCGCTGGTCTCACGGCAAAGGAGGCAGTTGTTCATGGAGGCAAATAGTCACACATTCCGTTTTCTTCCTCCTATTCCTGACTCTCCTCAAGATGCTTGTTTTGATCCATTAAGATCTTCCAGTTTTCTTGACTCTTAGAAAAAATGCTTTAGTCACAAGATGTGTTTATTTTTGTTTTAATTTATAGTGTCAACTGCAATGATGATTTCTCATTATCTCATTTAATATCAGTGAGGATATTGGTTAGAAAAAAATGCCTTAGTCACAAGATGTGTTTATTTTTGTTTTAATTTATAGTGTCAACTACGGTGATGATTTCTCATTATCTCATTTAGTATCAGTGAGGATATTGGTGGTTCAGTGGTAGAATTCTCGCCTTCCATGCGGAAGACCCAGGTTTGATTCCTGGCCAATTGACCTCCTGCGTGGTCACCACCCGTCAGTCAGTGGAGGCTTGCATGTTGCTGTAATGCTGAACAGGCTTCAGCGGAGCTTCTAGATGGAGACAGACTAGGAAGAAAGGCCTGGCAATCTACGTCTGAAAATCAACCATTGAAAACCCTATGGATCACAGTGGTCGGATCTGCAACAGGTCGCGGGGATGATGCAGGACCCGGAGGCATTTTGTTTCATTGTGAATAGGGTCTCCATGAGTGCCGTGACTTGGGGGCCAGCTCTACAGCAGCTAACAACAACAATTTGATATCAAAGATCCTCACAAGAGTAGTTTCCCGATTATTCCTGAAGTCTTAGAAACATCTGGGCTTGGAAGAGTCTAGATAGCAGACACAGCGTAACGGCCAAGAGTGTGAACTTGGAGTCTGAAGGAGTCCATTCTGACGCCTGACTCCACCATCTCTTCACTGGCTGTGGGATCCTGGGCAAATTAATTCACCGTTCTAATCCGCAGTTATCTGTAAAATGGGTACTGAAGTACTTGCTTCACGGGTGTTGTGAGAGTTAAATAATATGTCTTTGGCATGGTTGAGTGTTCCCAGTAAAATATACAATTTCATTCTGTCCAGCCCTAACATTTGCTTGAAAAGAGGTCACCCTGCCTGTGTGTTCACACCTCACCAATGGAAGCACTCACCCTGCTTTCTGACTTCCTGGAAAGACGTGGTTAGGGACTCTGTCACGTTTCCAGGCACAGAGTGGAGATTCCTTTATAGAATTGTGGGGGGAAATCAAGACACAGCCTCCACCAGCTCTGCGGTGTGTTGTCTGGTCTTGCCTGCCATCAAATCATCTACAGGGTACCTGTGTGTCATGTCAAGCCTCCTATCAGAACCATTAACAGGCAGTCAGTTAATGGGAAATTCTTGGCTCCCAACAACAGCTTAGGTGTATTTTTAAATATTCTGTCTGGCAGCTTGTGGGGAGAAAAAGAACTGGATAGGCAGCAGCCAGCATATTTTTTTTCCAGGAAAGATTCTTTATTCCCAACCTGTCCACACCTTTTGAGGAAGGAGTAGGCTGAGAGATGCTGTTCCAAAATAGCAGAGGGCTACGTTACCTAGCAACCACACCTAAGGATGGGTGCTAGACGTGCCCGTGAATTAACGGAGTGAGGAGACCCTCTCTGCGTGTGGCTTAGACAGCGAGCAGGAGCGTGTAGGTCTCAGTGACTTCTGTGAAGGTGTACGAGGGATGTGAGAGCCCCCTTCTGCCACTGAGTTTCCTCTCAGCTGCTCTGGGGCCATGAGGACTTGAAGGCCCAGGAAGGGATGACATTTATGGATCCGAGGTAGCGTGCCCCCAGTGTCCTTTTTCCAGACCACTTTCTGCCCTTCTTGCTATAACACCATTCTTTTTAAGCTCCTTATTTTGAGATCATTGTAGATTCATATGTTCTTGTAAGAATTAATAGAGAGAGGTCCTCTATGGCCTTTACTCAGTTTACCTCACTGGTAACACCTTGCGCAACTATAGTACAGTATCACAACCAGGAAATTGACACTGAATCAATCCATCAACCTGATTCAGATCTGACCGGTTTTACATGCACCAGGATACCAATTTTAAGGAAAATGCAGCCTGCTCGCCTAGTAAAACGAACTCCTCTCTTAACTGTGAGTAGGGAATTCTTTATCTTTCTTGATAATTCTGATCAGTTAAAAACACGGGAAGAACGAAAGTCCTTGTGTCTGAAAAATTCCTCAATAGTTTCCCCAAAATGGCTCTGTCTCTTGTTCCCTCTTCCACCTCCACTGTCTTTTCTATCACTTGACTCAGAATTCTTGGAATAGAGTTGTGTCCCAAGGTCACGTTGTGCTTAGGATCAGACACCCAAACCCAAACCAAACCCACTGCCGTTGAGTCGATTCTGACTCATAGCGACCCTATATAGGGCAGAGTAGAACTGCCCCATAGGGTTTCCAAGGCTGTAATCTTTAAGGAAGTAGACTGCCAAATCTTTCTCCCGTGGAGTGGCTGGTGGGGTCCAGCCAATCAACCTTTTTGGTTCGCAGCCGTGTGCTTTAACCACTGCACCACCAGGGCTCCTTAGGATCAGGCACAGCCTCCTGTGTTTTAGTTTATAAGCCTGTGGCTTGTGTGCAGTTAGGAGGCTAAAATCTGAATTATTTGCGGTCAAGGAATTTGGAGATCTGGCTGACACTGGGCCTCTCCCCTGGTGCCATAGCTGGTGCTGAAAGCTCCCAGCTCAAGTGTGTAATTACACGTCTCTGTTAGACTCAGGGCTGAGGGTAGAAAAAGAGGTTTGACTGCAGGTGTAGACAGAGAAGGACCATTGCACCTTCCTGCGTTGGAAGCTGCCTCCTCGTTTCTGGCAAGGCCAGTCAGAGCTGTTTTCAAAGCTTGACGTTTTTTGCATGGAAAGCATTTAAGGTTAGAAGGCTGAACTGGAGTCTAAACTCCTGCCCTGTTATTGAGTGTGTGACACATTATGCCGCCCCCGCCCCCAGCCTCGCTTTCCTCGTCTTTAAGAGAGTAAAGATGGAGATGACAAGTCACACTTTGTAAGGCGGTTATTAGGTTTGAATGATAGAAGACAGTGGTTCTCAAACTTGAGTGTGCGTCAGAATCACCTGGAGGGCTTGTTGCAACACAGACTGCTGGCCACCCCCCCAAAGCGTGGGGTTCCGTGGGTCCGAGCTGAAGGCTGATAATCTGCATTTCTAACAGTTTCCCCAGTGCTGCTCCTGCTGTTGGTTTGGGGGCTACACCTGGTGAACTCCTGACCTTTGAGCCTTGCAGCATGCCCAGCAATGAGTGGATGCCCAGGGAGGCTAGCTTTCCTTCAAGCTGATAAGGAGTGAGGTCCCTCCCCAACCAAAGAAACATAACTGGGTTCTCTTACCTTCTAGACACTGACCCCTGGGGGGACAGAGACCGTGTTTAAAGAAACAGGATTAAAATACAAGACTGTGAAATGATCAAGTCTGTCAGACAAGCGTACCAGTACCAGTTGCCCTCCCCTCAGCTCTGACTCACGGTGACCCCATGCATGTCAGAGCAGAGCTGTGCTCCAGAGGGTTTTCAATGGCTGAGTTTTTGGATGTAGATCACCAGGCCTTTCTTCCAAGGCACCTCCAGGTGGACTTGAACCTCCAATCTTTTGGTTAGCCGCCAAGCATGTTAACTGTTTGCACCACCCAGGAACTTCTTGACAAGGGTACACAGCCGGTTTTTATGTGGCCCAGTTTAAAAGTGATTTTCCCCCTAAAATTGAATTTAGGGTTGGGGGTTCCTGCTGTTCATGTGTGTACTTGTATGTGTGTGCATGCACTTATGCACACACGCTTCTTGGCTGTGAGTGCCTGTTTCACCCCCTACACAGATATTTTAACCAGGCAGGCCTACCCGACACAATGTTTCTTAGCATGTGGATGTGGGAGAGGCTGTGGGAGAAGGAAGCTCTGAAAGCAAGCGTTCTTAGAAGAACGCAGAGAACCTCTCATTAGAGGAACAATTAAAATATTTTGCTCCCTGAGCTATTCTCTTTAAATATAGTAAATTACATCAGCTCCTGATAAAAGAATCAACTGCAGGCTGTGGAATTATCTTTTTTTTTTTTTTTTTTTAATAGTACTGATGTATTTCACTTGTGCTATGAGCAATATAAAGAAAATCACCCCAAACAGTCTTTTCTTTGCCTCTATGGATGTTTTTTGTAAGAGAGGGACCCAGGTGTAAGCCTGAGGGATTGTTTTCATATCTCCCGTACCCCTCCATTTCCTGATATTGCATGCAACCCTCGATTTCTTTTTATTAACTCGCCCTCTAGACTCCTCACATGGCTCTGACTTCAACACTGGAGAAGCACTCGCCCAGCCTGTGATAATAGTCAGATTCACTGCTGTAGCCTCGGAGTTGACTTCTAGATTCAAGGCGCTGTTGAACCCATTGTTGCAACAAATGGCGTAATTGACTCCATTTTTAACAGATAACTTTGTGGAATATTCACACATTATCCAAACATCCGTGGCTTCACCTTTCTGTCAGATATCTAGCTGGGCTTGGAATGTATCTGTGAAGATACCAGCTTTTTTTTTTTTTTTTTTTTTTTTGCTATTATTGCAAGAGGTTCCAGGAACACAAGCTGGGGAGTGTTTTAGAAGGATGAGATTTGCATGACAGTGGCATCTCAGCCTTGGATATCCATTTGGATTTGGTTCTTTGTCGCAAACCTTCTAATCTGAGATGACTTCAGGCTATTTCTTCCCTTGTGCGTTATGTAATGTCTGCAAAGTCAGTGGAGAAAATTTGGGCAGGTTACCGCAGGCTCTCATGCGTCTTGCAAACCTGTAGGCCCCTAAGACCCAGCAAGGAGGCAATTGGTGGGAGTCCTGAGCCCCAGTCCGTTCATTCCTAGAGATAGGCGACCAACAGCAATTGAAATAGTAATTGCTTTCCTTTATCCAAAGAAATCATGGATGAGACAATTAAACAGATGAAGGCTTACCTCCGTCAATGCACCAGAATAAACATAGTCCGCTTTTCTGATAGGACTCCAGCTGTCAGTCACAGGATTAGAGCCTTTGGGGTGGAGAGAGGAAGTGGCCTTAAAATGTATTCAGATTTGCAAGTGACCGTTGTGTATCTTAATCCTGGCACTTCATGGTGGTCTTGCCCTCTCTTTGAAGCCTGCTCTTCTACGAGCTGCAGGCTCTCTGCCCCCACCAGTTCTCTTACATAGAAAAAGGGTATTTTAAAAACTCACTTAAAAATAGTACTGCATTGGATCACCCGAAGGGGAAATGTAATTAAAAACAACCGTTTGTATTACCTTCAGTGAGGACCAACTTTGGAAGCATGATTAACTTTGGAATGTAAGAGACTGATTATTTCATCAGGAATGCAGCTCTGTATATCTCAATTTTTCCCCAGCCTACTCTGGGTTTTATACTTACAAGGAGGCTGTTGATCCATTTATCAGTTCAGCTGAGGGCTGAGTGTGGGCTTTTAATCTAAGCGGTGCGATTATGCCCGTTGGTTTAAGTCACACCAGCTGAGTTAGTGCAGCTGCGAAATGAATGTTCTGTTTTCTCATTAACTGTCATGCAATTGTCTGCACCTATTAATTTTTTGAAAAGGTAATAGATATCCCTGGAGAAACTAGGAGAAAGTGGCAGAAGAAATGACAGGTCATTTTTCAGATGGTGACAGAATTTAAGCGTTGTTGCCGTTTCTGACTGTCATCAGTCAAGGTTCTGAGTTCATTATCTCAACCTTGACATCTAAGTGCCTGATCCGCAAACTTAATTTCTATCCACCATTTCCCTGCCTCAAAACACAAGTCCGGTCAGCCAGGTCTGTGGTTCTGAATGTTTTTGTATCTGAGGAGTGAAGTGGGGCAAGCTAATGAGTCAGCCACTATATTGAAATAGGAGATATCCATCCATCCGTCTGTCATCCATCCGTCCATCCATTTGCTGATTCATTCATTCGAGAAGTGCCTATTCTGTCTTATGCTTGGTGCTCAAGACACAGCAGTAAATACCAAGGACTTATTCCCTACCTTCATGGAGCTTACAATCTAACATGGAAAACAGATGTTAAATAAGTAATTAGAAGTTTGAGGAAAGCTGCAAAAGAGAATGGCAAAGGGAGAAGTGATGGGTCGAATTCTAAGACTGACTCCACTGACCCTCTGTGTGTGGGTAGAATCTGTGGCTATAATCTCACTCCTGTGATTGTGTTAAATTATATGGCAAAAAGGAGATCACCCCAGTGGACCTAATATAATCATATGAGCCCTTTAAAAACAGAGCCTTTTCTCTGACTGGTGGGCAGAGGGGAAGTCAGAGAAGCTTGAGAAGAATTCGGTACACCATATTTTAGTAAGGGAGATTAAAAACAAACTATGACGTAGTAATTACAGTTTATCAGGCAGGCTGTGAAGGAAAAAACACGGGACTGAGACAGCAAACCCCCGAGTATTTGGACGGAATATTGAAAACGAGAAGGAGGGCGCTGGTCTGTGAAGGGACAGAGGGAGGCAAGCGCGGATCGAGCAGGATGCTGTGATGGTCTGTTTCTCTTCCTGTGGAATATTCCAGGAGAACCCTGACTTATTCCCTTACTTAAAATCCACAGTAATCTTCCTGCCATAATTATCTCAGTGCTCTGTACGGTAGCCACCTGCGTCTTCTCAGTTGAGACCAGCAGAGAAAATTCTAGACCCCTACCCAGACCTCACACAGGATTAGATTCCTAGGGAGGTAAACTGTAGCCTGTCCAGGTGCGCTGGGCTTTTATTTAGCCATCAGCAAGACTCACTGCTGCCACCCACACTGCAGACTTTCATCGTTTCTTTAATTCCAGTTTCTTTGTATTCTGTGTGTGTGTGTGTGTGTGTGTGTGTGTGTGTGTGTGTGTGTGTGTGTGCGCGCGCGCGTGTATGCTTGTGTGAGTGTAAGAGGTACCCACGACTGCCCTCAGGTTCAGTGATTTGCTAGAAGGCCTTATGGAAATAATAAAAGCTGTTATACTCACCGTTAAAAGTTATTATAGTGAAAGGATTGAAATCAGTAAAGCAAAAAGGTATATAGGACAGAGTTCAGGGAAGAACAGGGTTTGAACATCACAAACTACCCTTTACCGCACTACACACACACACACGCACACGCACACACACACGCACACACACACAGAGTCCTTACTTTCATCATAACTCCAATGTTTATTTCCCCAAAATGCTGAGAGCATCATTACCAAATTCTTGAGAGTTCGAGCAAAAAATGAAAATCATTTTGTAATGCTTGACTAGCTTTTCTCTTATATTCCTTGCTGTGGTGGCTTACAAGTAGATTCACAATGTAAATACGTTTGAAATTTTTTTCCTTTGAATTTTATTTTATTGAGGAATAATTTTTATTCAGTGAAATGCACAGATCTTAAGTGTACAGATGAGTGAGTTTTGACAAATGCATGTACCTGTATAACCCATGTTGTTCTTGTGTGCTGTTGAGTTGATTCTGACTCATAATGGCCCCACGTGACACGGTAGAACTGCCCCATAGGGTTTTCTAGGCTGTAGTCTTCACGGGAGCAGATTGCCAGGTTTCTGTCTCATGGAGCAGCTGGGTGGATTTGTACCGCCACCCTTTCAGTTAGCTGCCAAGTGCTTAACCACTGGGTCACAAGGGCTCCTTGTATAACCATATGTCTATCAAAATAGAGAACATTTCCATCATTCTCCAAAGTTCCTTCTTGCCCCTTCGCAGCTAATCCCTACTCACCCACCCCCACTATCATCCCCTACAGCCAACCACTGTCCTTATCTTTTTGAACAAAAATTTGTTTTGCCTGTTCTAAAACTTCATGTAATTGGACACATATAATGTGTGGTCTGTTATGTCTGGCTCTTTCTCTCAGAATAGTGCTCTTGAGGTTCATCCATGTTGTTACGTATATTAGTAACTTGTTCCTTTTAATTGCTGAGAAGTTTTCCATTGGATGGATATAACACAATTTATGTATCTGTTTTCCTTTTGGTGGACATTCATTTTATTTCCGGTTTTTAACTACAGGCAGTCCCCAGATTATGAATGAGTTCTGCTCCTAAATTTGTCTTTAAGTTGAATTTGTACATAAGTCAGAACAGTTAGGTACGATTCGTATCTAACTTCTGTTAGTCAAGTGTTTGTCTTAGTATATAGTATATTGTGTACCTTTCTATGCATAAAAAAAATTAAAGAAACACTTCCAGATACACTAACACATCTTTAACATAATAAGAAGAAGAATGGTTTGATGCGTGTCAAAAAAGGAGCACCTGTTTTTGTTATTACGAACCATTGCATGTACCTTGAATATTTAACATAATAGACTTTACAGGGGTTGGTTCATAACTACGGGTTGTACATAAGTCAGATGTTTGTAACGCGGGACTGCCTGTATTATGAATAAAGTTGTTATGTACCTTTCCATACGGGTTATTTTGTGGACATGTTTTCATTCCTTTTGGGTATATAGCTAGGAGCGGAATTGCTGGCTCATAAGGTAGGATATGCTTACCTTATCTGCCAAACCATTATGCAGAGTGATTGTACTGTTTCACACACATGCCCGCAATGACTGAGACTCCTGGTCACTCCTCATTCTCTCTAGCATTGATTGTCCGTCTCCATTCAAGTAGAGGTAGGGTGGTAACTCATTGTAGTCCCGCTCGCATTTTCCTGGCAACAGATGATTTTGAGTGCTTTTTCGTGTGCTTATTAGCCATTCATGTGTCTTCCTTTGTGAAGTGTCCAAGTCTTTTGCCCATTTTTAAAATTGAGTTGTTTGACTTTTTATGATTGTGTTGTAGGAGTTCTGTCCCTGCCTCCCCTGAATCTTAATGTCAAACTTCGGCTAGAAAATTCCTCGGGTTGGACAAAGTCACTTAAACCAGATGTGGGTTGCATTCAGGGTGCTGCTATAGTTAAAGGGCCCTTGAGTCAATTTCTGTAAGAGCCCTGGTGGCACAGTGGTTAAGTGCTAGGCTGCTGACAGGTCAGCAGTTTGAACCCACCAGCAACTTTTTAGGAGGAAGATGTGGCCGTCTCCTTCCATAAAGATCACGTTCTTGGAAACCCGATGGGGCAGTTCTACTCTGTCCTGTAGGGTCGCTGCGAGTTGGAATCGACTTGATGGTGGTTTGGTTTTGGTTTGGTTTTAAATCAATTTCTAGTAGCATCCTAAACCACATCCCTCAAAAGGAAATGTGGTAATGTAGGCACTTGAACTTGGAAGCCCATATGTAGTTTGCATCCTTTTCTAAGTAAAATTGGCTTAGAAACTCCTTGAACCTTGTGTTAATGTTCACATCATACCGATGTGTCTAGCAGACAACCCTCCTGACAGAAAATGTTAGGTTTCTCCTTGATAATTATTTGGGCCCTTAAAGTGATTTACAGAGTATACTGAACAAGCTGTCCTATTCAGTATCTCTCATTACCCTTGCAATTAAAGATTAAACACAGAAGTGCATTCAGTTATTTGATAAGCCCTGGACATTTTCCGCTTAAAGGAAATTCCAGGCATCGAAGTTGTTTTGACCTTGGTCTGTGTTTCTAGGGGATTAAAGGGCTAAGGAGAGTGTTCAAGGAATAAAAAGATTTTTCTATAAACTTGTGGTTAGCTGCCACTGAGTCAGTCCCCTACTCATGGTGACCCCAGGCACAATGGAATGAAATTCTGCCTGGTCCTGTGCCATGCCCATGATTGGCTGCAGGTTGGGCTGTTATGATCCACAGGGTTTTCATTAGCTGGTGTGCGGAAGTAGATCATAAGACCTTTCTTCCTAGTCCATTTTAGTCTGGAAGCTCTGCCGAAACCTGCTTGGCATCACAGCAACATGGAAGCCTCCACTGACAGAGTGGTGGTTGCTGCACATGAGGTGAATTGGCTGGGAGTCAAACTTGGGTCTCCCGCATCGAAGGCAAGAATTCTATCCCTGAATCACCCGTAAATGTGCCGGGAATCCCTGCTGCCTGAATAAGTCAGTACAAAGATGGCACATAGATTGCATCTCACGTGAAAATACTGGTTGGTGCAGCATCCTGGAGGGCCATGCCAGACCTTCCCTGCTCCATGGTCAAGGTGCTGCAGTTGCTCTGTGATGCTCTCACCATCCCTGAGCAAGAAGGTGCCTTTTTCAATACTGTATACTTGACCTTTCAAGATATGAGGTTCTGAAGTTAGCCAGAGAGCAAAATCAAACAAATGACACAGTGTCTATCAACTACTCAGTTCTCCTGATGTTTAGAGAGGCTCCTCAGTCAACTCTCAGTTCTCCACAGAAGTGAGAGGATATACTTTAAATCCTAGGGAAGGAAGATGCTCAGATCCTTGGAGACTCTGCTCTGTGACCTCACCTGCCTTTGCTTTTGCTTCCTGGTCTTGGACCAGTTCATGTTATTCCCACTCGGTCCAGGTTGAGAAAAGCCAAAGAGAAGTCCCAGCCAGATCCTTCACTCCATCTGCAACTCTGGCTGGAACATTTGGATAAAGAGAAGGTGGAGGGAACCTGGGCTTCGAGGCAGCTTCTGGGTGGATCATAGATGCCTGTTATCCTTGTCACTGCAGGCTGCGGTGATTTGAGGGCCAGTGGATTAGCACAGGACGCTGAAGTGTAAAAGGAGCCATGACTACACGTAGCTCTGTTTGGTTTACTCCCGTGAAAAATGTGAGGCTGTCTTCATGCACAGCTTCTGACCATTCTGCAGTGTGGTAGGCTTCTGCAGTGAGAGTGGGGTCTCCCACCCATCAGTGCCGGGAAGATTCTTTTAGCCATGCTCAGTATTCATTTACTTTAACCACTGAGGAGAAATTGCTTCCTTTTTCTCAGCCTGAATAATGCATTTGCTCTTTAAATGCCTGTCCTCGGCTGTGAATGGATTTTTTTTTAAGTTCTCTGCTGTTAATTTCCATATGATGCTTTGAAATGAGGTTGTTTTAACACGTTACATTAGTAGGAAGCAGAGATGAATAAAATACCCACCTTTGTAAACAAATTTATTTGAGGTGGGTGGGGGTGGGGGTGGGAAGTGGGGGATAATCTCTAAGCCCAGAATGTATCAGTTCCTTGGGGATTGCATCGAAAAGCAGCTGCTACCTTGTTGTTGATGTTAGCTGCCTGTGAGTCTGCCCCCAACTCATGGCAACCCCACGCACAACCAGATCGAACCATGTGATCCATAGGGTTTTCACTGGCTGATTTTCCGAAATAGATCTCCAGACCTTTCTTCCTAGTCTGTCTTAGTCTGGAAGCTCTGCTGAAACCTGTTCAGCATCACAGCAGCTCACAAGCCTCCACTGACAGACAGGTGGTGGCTGTATCTGAGGTGACTGGAGTGGAACCCGGGTCTCCACGTGGAAGGGGAGAATTCTGCCTCTGAACCACCACCACCTCTGCCGCTAGCTACCCTTTTCCTAAAGAGACAGTGGTCTAGGAACTGTTGAAATGGAAAGGATTTTCTCCCCAACAACATAAAAGGTTTGGGTATGTGAAACATAATTTTTCATCCCTTTGGCCGTACCTATATTTCTTAATAATAAGGACTCACAACAAGAGAGGGTCTGTTTGTTAACCTTTGGAACCTTATAAAAATACATCCCCCTCCCCCCCCCACCCCCGCCCCGTGGCCGTTCTCTTTGGCAGCTAGATGAGGGGAGAATCATCTCTCTTCCAGCTGAACTTGGAGAAAGAAATGAGAGTTTGACAATAACTATTTTAACTCAAGTTTCCCACATTATCATGAGAAGATTAAATCCCTCAAAGGCTTCAAAGGCACCCACCCCATAGCTGTTCTAACTCAATCAGAAAAGGTTAGTTATCGCTAACCTCTTCTTTCCAGTTATTTTGCTCACCTGAAGAAGATAGGGGCGTGCACGCGTGCACGCACACACACACACACACACACACACACACCTGCGTGCGTACACACGCACGCACGCACACACGTGTGCACACACACACGTGCGCACACACACACACACACACAGAAAATGCCTTTTACTGAAAAAGCATGCCAGTTTTATCTCAGCCTAGAATTTCAACAGGGTAGAAGCAGGAGACAACATAAACTCATCACCCTGTAGCAGACACAATGAGGCAGTAGTCTATGATACCAAGATTCTAGCTTATTCATGTGTCTGATTATTTTTATGTAAATGTAATTGAAGTGTGATATACATGCAGAAAATTACATACATCCTATGTGTACACACCTGTGTAATCTGCACCCAGAATAAGAAATACGGTAACTACTGACACCCAGAAGCCCTCTTCTGCCCCCTACTGGCCATTTCCCCCTGCAAGGGTAACCACTATCCTGCCTTCTAACACTATAGATTACTTTTGCCAGTTTTTGAACTTTGTGTAAATGGAATCATAATGTATGATAACTTTTGTGTCCAGCTTCTTTCACTCAATAATTAGTTTGTGAGGTTCACCCATTTCGCTGCACTCAGCAGGAGTTTACTCATTTTCATTCCTTGTCGGATTTTCACCCACTCTGCTGAGGTTAGGCATTTCGCTTGTTTAGGTTTTGATCCGTCTCATACTTGTACTTCTGTAAATATATAGACACATATTTTTGTCTCCAGTTACCTTAAGGACTCACACCCAAAATCTAAGAAACACAAATTTAATTTAAATAGTAATAAAAAAATTTATGTGTCTTAAAAAGGAGAGAACAATTTCTGAAGAGTTCACTAGCTCTGCTAAGAAACAACTAGTTGCCTTTGAGTCCATTCCAACTCATGGCGACCCCCTGTGTGTCAGAGTAAAGCTGTTCTCCGATGGGTTTTCAATGGCTGATTTTTCAGACGCAGATTGCAGGGCCTTTCTTCCGAGGTACCTCTGGGTGGACTCAAACCTCTAACCTTTCAATTAGCAGCTGAGCATGTTAACCAAGGACTCCAGCTCTGTCAAGGGAGGGACCAAAAAACAAGGCAAAAATAAAGCAAAACCTGTTATGTGAAGTTTGTGTCTCTCCATAGCCCTGAAGATTGAGTTTGCTTTTAAAATGTTAAAATTTGTTTAGTGATTCGTATCATCGACTAATTGCTTTCATCTTTAAAGTCACGAAAATAGTGGAAAGAGAAAGACAGTGGGTACTCCCTGTGTTCAGCAATTAAGGTTCATCAAGATAGTCCCTAATGATTGCAGAGCACAGCTTCATGCTGGCATTTTCGTGATAGTTGAGAATGAATTGCAAGTTTGAGGTCCGGTGTTGTTCACGTTCTCACACAGGGTAGGTTCTTTCCTGGAATTTGTTTACACATTTTGGAAAGTTATAGACCCGCGTTGAGATGTGCTGTAAGTGTAAAGTGCACACAGGTTTTGAAGACTTAGTTAAAAAGAAATTTAAAACAAAAAGAATTTAAAAACCACATTAATATTTGTTTATATTGATTGCATTTTGAAATGGTAATATTGTGGATATTTTTGGTTAAATATATCACTAAAGTTATTTTCATCTTTTTTTTTTTTTTTTTTTTTACAATATTAGTACGGCTACTAGAAAATTAAATATGTGGCTCACGTTATGTTTCTTACAGACCTTCAGCCTCATCTCCCGGAGAGTGGTGATTTGGCTCAGAAAATAATGAATTTGAGAGGATAGGGAAATGTGCTTTTCTGGATGATACATTACAAGTGCTTGCTTTCCACATCCACCCACAGACTCCATGGCACATGTGGGCTTAGGATAGGCTGTGACTATGTCTTACCTTGTTGTTATTGTAGTTCCCGTCATATTATTAGTAGACGTTTAGTATGTGCCAACAGTGTGCAGGAATCCCACGTGGTGTTGTTTTTAGTTGCTGACCCGTCAGCTCTGACTGATGGCGACCTTGTGTCTAAGAAAATGAAACATTGCCCGGTCCTGCGCCGTCTTCGTGATCGTTGGCTCCTTTGAGTCCATTGTGCTGGCTGTCACGTCAGTCCATCTCAATCAGGGTTTCCCTCGTTTTCACGGACCCTCTACTTTATAAAACAGGACGGCCTTTTATAGCCGCTGGCCTTTCCTGATGACGTGTTCAAAGCATATGAAGTCTCACCATTCTTTCTGCTAAGGAGCATTCTGGTTGTATTTCTTCTAAGACTGATTTATTCTTTCTTTTGGCAGTCCACGGCATGTTCAACGTTCTTCATCAGCACCACGATGTGAAAGCATCCGTTCTTCCTGTCTTCCATTTTCACTATTCAGCTTTTTATACACATGAGGCAATTGAAAATCCATGACTTGGGTCAGACGCACCTTAATTGTCAAAGTGGCATCTTTGCTTTTTAAAACGTTAAAGACATCTTTTTCAGCAGATTTGCCCATTGCAATACTTTGATTGCTTGACTGCTGCTTCCATGGACATGTTATATGGCCACTGCCTCTGGTTGAAAAGAAAAGCCCAACATGTTCCCTTCATTCGTTAGTTCATGCATGCAATACACGTTTATTGGTCTTCTACTCTGTGCTGGCGACTAGACTAAGCACGGGGCATTCGGTGGTAAACAAAACACAGCCTCTGCTAGAAGTAGCTTAGAGCCAAATGGGAGAGAGAGAGAAGGAAGCGCAGGGAGTGTATGGAAAACAGTGACCCTGTGGGGTACATTAGGGAGTCTGACCTGCTTTAGAGGCTTCTGATCAGTGCCCTTCTACTCCCACTCATCTTCTCCCCAGAAGCCAGGAGGTCAGAGGACCAGGAAGGTCACAGCTTGAGCGTGCTCTAGAATGGGAGTCTGATGCATACACATAAATCTGCTGCCTGAAGAATCATGCCTTTGGGCTCATGCCTTGGCTTGCTGTCCCTGATGGAATGATGAAGAATCCACTCACCCTCTTATAATTCAGAAAAGGGTCCGACAGCGGTTTCCTAAAAGAGCATCATGTGGCCTTTCAGATGATGGAGAGGGTACACTTAATTGCATTCTGTTGAACCACTTAATTGTGCCTTCGAGTGACTTGCATCATGCCGATAGAACCATCTAGGCAGCAGCTTACACTTGGCTTGCCAGAAACAGCACAGGCCGGTGTCTCTCTGCTGCCTTTAACAGGAGACTGTGTGCACATCTGAAGCTAAACGACTCTGGTTGTGTGACTGTACCTTTACACTGATAGAGAATACAAAAGAGCTTTTTGTTAACTCGTTTTCTAGCAGGGAGGAATAGTTTCTAGAGAGTACATTTCTGGATTCAGATTTCAGTTCTGAGCCACCTGGGGCATATTAACCAGACTGTATGAGCACCATCACCTCCCAGTTGAAGGCCAGTTTACAAGTGAAGGTCAAAGCTTTTAAAAAGTGACATTTCTTTGATTACACCAGTAAAACTATGCTCACTGTATAAAATGTACGCCTGCAGAAAAGTATATAAAGATAAGTTAACGATCACTTGTTAAATACGTTACCATTTTTGTGTATTTGCTTAATTGTTTTTGGGGATCTTTTTTTTCATAGTTGAGGTCATACTATATTTAAAATCTTATGCAGTTCTGTTCTGAAAGACACGGGGTTGCCATGAATCAGAGTCAACTTGACAGCAACTTTTTTTTTTTTTTTTGATGTTTATATGTTTGTATCCTGCCTTTCTCACTTAAAATTATTGTGTGAATATTTTGCCTCAGAATGAAAAATTCTTTAGTAACATAATTTTGATTTTCTATATTGTGTCTCATAGGATGAACATATCATAATGACTCAATCCCTTTGTCACTGGAGGACACTGAGGTAGATAAAAAGCGGTTTAAAACTTAAAAGTGAAATAAATATCGATATATTTTAATTCAAACTCCAACATAGTGTTCTTTTTTATTTTTTCCAAGGTTATAAGCTAATTTGCTCAAACTGTGACGCTCAGAAATATAAATGTCACCATTTTAGAAAGAAAGATACATTCTAGCAGAAATCAAGTGAGCATTTCATAAGTACTAGTCACTGACCCTGTATGAAAGAATTGTGAATTAAAAATTACCGTATGGATACTTGTCCGGTTGCCAGGGCAAAAACATTAGGTGGCATACCGGTCTGGGAAGGTAGAGAAGTTTGTGGCCAAGAAGTTTTCATGACGTGTTGGGTGGGCGTTAAGCGGGGCTTTGCAGGGTGAGGTAGGATTTAAGTAAGCCTCTGCATTACAGGGCTTTCAACAGTCATGTGGCATATCCCTTAATCTACAAATATTGGTTTTTGTGATTATTTTTGAACACCAGATGTAAATCCATACTGCCCAATGCATGCATTTGCTAGAGGCTTGCAATATGGACAGTGTATACTTCTGAGAGAGAGGAAAATGCCAAGCAGCGAAGTCTAGTAGCAACTGTGCAGTGCACAGCACTGTAGCCATGTAGGAGAGAGTTTGTTTACGGATTTTTCATATGATTGGCTGGTAGGAGGAGTAGGTGGGATATACAGAAAAAGAAGAGTGAGCAATTAGGTTAAAATGTTAGGCCACTCTGCATCTGGGGTCTTAAAACCTTGAAAGCGGCCATCTAAGATGCATCAATTGGTCCCAACCACCTAGAGTAAAGGAGAATGAAGAACACCAAAGACACAAGGAAAGTATTCGCCCAAGAGACAGAAAGGGCCACATAAACAAGAGACCTCATTAGCCTGAGACCAGAAGAACTAGATGGTGCCCAGCTACCACCAATGACTGCCCTGAGGGAAAACAAAGAAGTGTCCTTGATGGAGCAGGAGCAAGGTGGGGTGCAGAACTCAAATTCTAGTAAAAAGACCAGACTTAATGGTCTGAGACTGGAGGAACCCCGGAAAACATGGCCCCCGGACTCTCTGTCAGCCCAGAACTAAAACAATTTCCAAGGCCAACTCTTCAGACAAAGATTGGACTGAACTGAAGGACATAAAATGATACTCCTGAAGAGTGTGCTTCTTAGCTCAAGTAGATACATGAGACCAAATGGGCAGCTTCTGTCCCGAGGAGAGATGAGAAGGCAGAGAGGGTCAGGAGCTGGTTGAATGGACACGGAAAATCCGGGGTGGAAAGGAGGAATGTGCTGTCACAGTATGGGGAGAGCAATTAGGGTCACATATCAATGTGAGTATAAATTTTTGTATAAGAGACTGACTTGAAATGTAAACTTTCACTTAAACTACAACAATAAACAAACAAAAAAAAAATGTTAGGCCACTCTGTCAGTTAAATATCAGCAATATTGTGGAGAGTTTGACTTGATTCATTAAAGTGTGCTTTACGTCCAGCTTTTTATGCCATTTACATCACTAACTCTTGGCTTTCATTGGGTCATCGCCTTCCTTGAAAGCTTGATGAAAGCTAAGGACCTGCTCTCCACCGAAAAAGAAAAACAACAAAAGGTTGCTTGCATTCATATCTCAACGTCTACCATTTTACTTGCGATTTCATGGGCCCCAGGTGAAGAAGCACCGATTTATAAATGGAACATCGTTATATAAAGTGAGACTCCACAATTCTGGGTTTCTTTCTCCCTTTAATTCCTTGGACTTTTGAATCAGGCTCATTTGAAGTGGAAGGGGAGAAGGGAACTGACATTGACTGAGCCTCTCCTGCATACATTCCTGGGTGAGGTACCAAGTGCGCGTTATAGCCCTGACTGCTCACGACAGTGCCCAGCAAGCAGCATCTCTACTTAAGAACTGGGAGTGGAAAATCAATACTGACAGTAGAAGCTTCAGACCAGGAAGCTGTCTGGAAACAAGGACCCTCCAGAGTTAAGCAGTGGTTTCAGGATACAGATATTCAGCCCTTTCTGCCCCTTAGCCTGCAAAGCCCCAGATTCTGCTACACAGCTGTATTTTAACTGAATACTGGGCATCATCATTTTGTTCTCTCCAAGGCTATTAGAAAGTGAGACTCTGGGAAAGAAGAAACCATTAGTAACCAGTCAGAGAAATAAGGAAGTTAATCAGATACTTCTCATCCGAATTTCCCCCAAAGATTTTAATACCTGGTGGAAATGCATTTGAAAAGCTTCTTAGTATCTGACTCTCATAGTTAGTGAATTTTATTATTAATGATATCAATAATAATCCTAACAACAATAATAATTTGACCACAAATACTAACATGCTTTGAGTACTCATTATCAACTGGTTAGGTACTTACGTGAATAATATCACTCAACTGTTTGACTGTAGATAGTGTTATTATCTTTCTTTTATAGAGGAGAAAAGTTGTTCAAGGCCCCCCAGATAGAAAGTGGTATGAGTTCAGGTCCATCTGACTCCAAACACCACGCTCTTAACTACTGCTCTCCCTTACCTTTTTGGAGCTGGAAGGCACATAGAGAAGATCATTTCAGAGATTAGGCAGCGGAGGCCCCAAATAGTAGAGAGGCCTGACCAGTATCCCACAGCTCCAAATTGCACTTGGGTCTGTAGCTGGAATTATATTAAGAAAATGTGCAAGCCACTTTGAACCACTTCAAAATAATTCTGGTTGTTCAAATATTATATGTGGATGATACAACTATGCTACATTGTGGCAACTGGAGCAATATTATAAAGCAGTGTATCATGCTAAGATACAATTGTATGTACATGTGTTCAGAATGATGGAGAGTGTCCTTAGGAAATGCCCACAATGTATTTATACTCCGACCGACTGTGAAACCTGTGAGAGCTGAAACTTGATGGCACTGCCTTGTTTGTGGGTCTCGGAAGTTTCTCGTCTTTGACAGCGTGCAGGCTGACCAGTTTTCTATCACCCGTTTTAGTGGGAAATGTTTGAGTTTTCCTTTTCTGACAGGTGTCTGCCTTGCACAGGTTTTGGCTTTCACAGGTTTCACTGTATATGGTATTACCATACACTTATTCATTCATTTCACGAATATTTTTGCATCATCTGCTATATATGTACATATACACTACACTCTTTAAAGTGTTAAAAGGCAAAGATGTCACTTTAAGGACTAAGGTGCCCTGGACCTAAGCCATTGTGTTTTCAGTTGCCTCGTATGCATGCAAAAGATGGGCAATGAATAAGGAAGAGCAAAGAAGAACTGATGCCTTTGAATTGAATTGAAGAGAAAGGCCTGTGTTCACTGTCACCCAGTGAGAGACGGTGAGAGTAATAACAGAAGAAATCACAGAGATGGTCAGGAGTTGGATCCTGTAGGGCCTTTGTGAGCCAGGGGACACAGTTAGGATGTTCTTCAAAGTGCAAAGAGAAGCTGTTGCAAGTTTTAGGCAGGAGGAGCAACATGGCCCAAGTTTTCTTTTAAAAAATCACTCTGACAGCTGGGCAGCACGGGAAGCAAGAGTGGGAGCCATGGTGTTTGACTGGCAAGAGGAGATGGTGGCATGGACGCAGCTGGTGGTGGTGAAGAGGGGAGACGTCGATGGATCCAAGCTGTAATTGGTGGTGAACGCAACAGAACTTGATGAGCGGTTACATGAAGGAGAAAGAAAGGAAAGGATACATCAAGAAAGACTTAAATTTTTTTGATGTGCTCAATTGAATGGATGATGGTATTGTTTATTGAGATGGGAGAGGAGGAAATTTAGGATGGAAAGTCGAGAATTTTGTTTTGATTGTGTTAGGTTTGAGATGCTTGTTAGACATACACCATGCATGTAGAGACATCAGTTAGGTATTGGATCTATGAGTCTAGAGCTTAGTGGAGGGGTAAAGGATAGAGATGCAGATTTGAATGTCATTGACAAAGGAGATGGCACTTACAGCCACTGGGTTGGATTAGAACACCTAAAGGGGACCCAGGACAGAGTTCTAGTGGTTCCCAACATTTGACACCAAGTGGAGGAATTAAGAACAGATGCTGAGAAAGAAGGCCAGGGAGGTAGGAGGAAAACCAGCAGAGGATGGTGCCTTGGAAGCAAGGAGAAGTTATAACAAATAAAACACAACCAGGTGCTAGTAAGCAAAATGAAGAGCAATGATGATAAATAGCAATCACAATAGGCTTGAAGCAGATCTTTTTGACGCCACCATTTTTACTCTGGAGCCTTGGTGGCACAGTGATTAAGTGCTCGGCTGCTAACCGAAAAGTCAGCTGTTCAAACTCACCAGGCACTCCTCAGGAGAAAGATGTGGCAGTCTGCTTTCCAAGATTACAGCCTTGGAAACCCTATGAGGCAGTTCTACTCTGTCCTATAGGGTGGGTATGAGTCAGAATCGACTCGACGGCAGAGGATTTTTACTCTGGAGACTTTGCGAATTGGTGATCAGTCCACCTGGGGCTCTTTGGTCTCTGTCCATTTCTCTTGCTTTTACTTGTTGTCTCCCCTTCTCTGCCTCTCACCTTCTCTTACTTTATGCCCACAGTCTCTCAAAAACCCACACCTTAATTTTCTCATACAGCTATCAATCTTTTATCTCATTTATGGTTCATATTCTATTTAGAAATATACAGCATGGAGTAAAACTGAGGATGCCTAAAACTGTACATGATGCAACCTGATATTGCCTAAAAATTGATGGGAGATAACACCATCTTAACAAAATTTAAATATGTAAAAGTTGACCCAGGAAAATGAGCCTTGGTAGAAATAATAGCCAGTGAGAAAATTCATTGTGGCAAAAAATCTGTAAAGTCACTATGAATAAAATCTAATAGGTGAAGCAAATATTTATTACAGTTTTTCAAAAAGAAATGAGCTGAAAGGTGAACAAAGACAACTGAAGACTCAAGGAGGCAATTAGTTCAAGGGACTAATGGCCCACATGAACCAGAGCCTCATCTAATCTGAGACCAGAAGAACTAGATGGTGCCTGGCTACCACTACCGACCACTCTGACCTGGATCACAATAGACGGTCCCAGTTAGAATGGGTGAAAAATGTAGAACAAAACTCATATTCATAAAAAAAAAAACAGACTTACTGGTCTGCTGGAGACTGGAGAAACTCCTGAGACTATGGCCCTAAGAAAGCCTTCTAACTGGAAACTGAAGCCACTCCTGGAGGTCGCGTCTCAGCCACATAATAGACTGGCCTCTAAAATAAACAGTGATGCCCGTGAGGGACATGCTCCTTAGAATAATCTACTGTACCGGACCAAAAGGGCAACGTTTGCCCAAAAACAAAGATGAGAAGGCAGGGAAAGTGGACTAATGGAAACAGGGAAGCTGGGGAGGAAATGAGGAAAGTGCTGACACATTGCAGAGATTACAACCAATTGTCGTGGAACAATTTGTGTATGAAATATTGATGGGAAGACTAATCTGCTGTGTAAGCTTTCACCTAAAGCACAATAAAATGTTCAAAAGAGAAAGAAAGAAATGAACTCATTCCTATAAAGATATTTTGATAAAATGGAAAATTTGGGAATGATTCAGTTGTGCTTGATAGAAATTGGATTAAGGAATTAAATCGGCTTAATGGCATTTACTCTAGAAACTACTGCCTTGATGAAGATGCTCCGGTGTGTTGATTTAAGTCTGATTACTGTTTGCAATCAAAAGATTCGTGGCATCAAAATGGTGAGGTCAAACCCTGGGGTCAAAATGTCTTGTTCCCTGATAGATTCATTTTAGGCAAGCTCCTCCTCCCGTAAAGATTACAGCCTAGAACACCCTATGGGGCGCTCGGCAGCACACAACAACAACAGCATCATAGACACAAACTGTCTCTAAATTTCGAGAATTAATTGCCCTTCCAGAACTTTAAGGCCCACTGAAGTAATCCTTGATTTCAAAGTCCTTGATTTGAAAAAGTGACTGCTTTTGAGCTTCGGGTTTTCCAGTCTTAGTTAAGACCGAATATTAGAGAGGAAATGATTATTCCAGCATCTTATGCAGGAAGAGTTGCAGATTCCTTCCTAAGCAAGGGCCATTTCTGAATTAGTGTCATCTGAACTAGTACCTTTTCAGCTGGAAACCATTCTCCCTAAAATACTTGTTTGTTCTTGTGTTTGTATGCTTTTTTAAAATTGCATTTCATTGCAGTTGGGGTTAATATTAGTTAAATTCAAGTTTACTTTGATCACTAAATTCAGTAACAGCCTCTGCCAATTACCAGCTGTATGGCACACACACACTCTAGAGTTGTTCTGAGAATTGACGGAAGATTTTAAATCCCCTGGCTTAAAGTAGACGTTCAATAAATCGTAGTCTTTACTATTGCCATTATTATTCGTATGTTGCACATTTTGTATGCACACAATGTGGTTATTCTAGCTGTTTTGTTTGAATGTTTTGTCCCCCAGTTAGGTTGAAAACTTCCCAAGGTAAGGAAGGATTAGGCTCTGCTTCCTTTGTGAGTTAGGATCCTAGCAGAAAACAGCTGGCTCACTCAGACTGGTTGTTGAGCGGTGCTTATTGAAGGCACTATTTACAGAGTGCTGAGCAGGGCAAGGAAGCTGATGAGGGATAGAGAAGCAACCTGGGTCTAGAAACAGTAGGGACCACATAGTGCTCTCAGCTGGAAGCGGCGGGGAAGGGAGCCGCCAGTGAGAGCTTGTCGCCTGAAGAGGGGCCTCCCAGTAAGAGCTGTGGCTTTAGACTGATAAGCGCCAAACTGCTGCCTGGGAGGAAGGGCACCAGGAAAGTGAACACTCAGCCTCTCTAGTCTCTCCCCCAACCTCCTTCTGCTGCCTGCCACTGGCTGAGCCCAGGAGAAAGCCAGAGGCGGGGAAGCCGGTTAACACAGCCTGCAGAAACAGTGCTGGGATGGACAGCCTTTCATTCTGTTAGCCATTACAGTCACCGTGAATCGGCGCTGACTCCGTGGGAGCTCACAACAACAACAAACAGAGCAGGGAGAGTGAAGAGGGTGGATCTGGGGAAGCACGCTGAGAGGAAGCCACAGAACCTCTCCTGGCCCAGTCACTTAATGTGGCTGCTTCACACAGAAACTTTCCAGTTGCTGTCAACTGACTTCTGACTCACGGTGACCGTATATGTGTCTGAGTAAAGCTGTGCTCCGTCAGGTTTTCGGTGGCTAATTTTTCGGAAGTTGATTGCCAGGCCTTTCTTCCAAGGCCCCTCTGGGTGAACTGGAACCTCCAGTCTTTCGGTTAGCAGCCCGTCGTGGTAACTGTTTGCACCACCAGGGACTCCTTTACATTAACGGGTACTGATGAACGTTTGTAGAAGGAAAGGAAGGGAAAACGGACTGAATGAGATTCATCAACTGTAGAAGATGCTTCTTTATATGTAGACTGAGAAAGTTTTTGCCTCATAGCATGGGAGTTTGGAGGTGAGGTTTGGAATTCCACTGGCCCCAGTTTGAATGTTGCCTTTACCCCTTCCTAACTGTGTGATCAAGGGCAGCTACTTAACCAACTCAGCCTCAGTGTCTTCCTCAGAGAAGCAGGGACAAGGCTCATGCCTGCTTCGTGGGCTACTTTTGAGGAGCGGATGGGATGATGTGTGTCTGCCACAGAAATAGACGTTTTAAGAAAGGTTGGCGAATGAATTCTCGGTACCAGTGGTTCTCAGCTGGGGTAACCGCCCCCACCCCCAATCCCCTGCTAGAGAAGATTCTGCAGTGTCTGGAGACAGGTTTGGTTGTAACAGCTGAGGGACAGTGCTCTGTTGGGTAGAGGCCAGGGATGCTTCCAAACATCTTACTACTCCGAGGACAGCTCCCACAACAAGGAATCATCTGGCCCGAATATCAGTACTGCCAAGATTGAGAATCCTGCTCTATATCGTTTTCTCTCTGCGTCTGCATCCTCGGGCAGCTGTATTACTTTGTACTGGTTCCTGAGACCCCCCCGATGACTGACTACTCCCTTGTTCGCGTCTGCAAATTTGAGATTTTGTCTTCCTCTCCTTTAAAAGAAATGAGGAGATGTTATGCCTATAGCACTTCAGCACTGTGTGATTTTTTTCCTTCCTCTGTTAAAAACAAACAAACTAACCAATAAGGGAAGAAATAGAATCACTGTGATATGTTGTACTCCGAGCTACAGCTACCCAATATTAAAGCACTTGTGTCAAATACGTGTTACAGGTTTGCAAGCCGACAACAATAGTGAGCTGTTTCTAGGGGCATTTCAAATCACCAGGGAGCGATACGTTGGAACATGTTGTTATTTCTGCAGCTATAATCTCTGGCGAGTCTCTTTCCTACAGGACACAAAAGCTGCAAACTCAAAGAACTAATGAATCTGAAATAGGTCAATGTGAGTGAGCATTTGTTTCGGTAAGGACTTCCCTTAGACATAGTTTGAATGTGTATTTCTTTTTTCTCTCTCATTCACTCTTTATGATCCCCTAACTCAGTCCCACTGCACCCCAAGTTAGTGCTCTGGCAGCAAGGGGCTTTCATCTTGCTCTGGGGGAAGGTTGAGGTTATTAAAGCAGATGCCCTTGACCTTGAAGTGGCTCTGTGCCTCGCTACTTGTTTCATTTCATGCAGCCTCAAAGCAAAAGTGGTCCTCCCAGCTTTCTCATTCATTCATTCACTCATTCATGTATTCACTAAGTATTGTAGTCATTGGCTTAGGCAGTAAAGGCATAATGGTCCCTGTCCTCATGGAGCATGTAATCTACTGGGGGACAGGGACATTAATCAAGTAAGAAACTAATACGTAGTGATTGTGACCCAGACTGTAAAGGGGCAATGTTTGGAGACTTTTTTTGTTTTGGGGGGAGGTATCTAAACTGGCTGCTACCAATATCTAGTGAGTAGAGGCCCAAGATGCTGCTACTCATTCTGTAATGCACAGGACAGCCCCACAAGAAAGAATTCTTTGGCCCCAGATGTCAATAGTGGTGAGGTTTGAGGGATCCTGATAAACAGCTGTGGTGGTTAATTTTATGTGTCAATATGGCTAGGCTATGGCACCCGCTTGTTAGATCAAACACTAGTCTTCACATTGCTGTGAAACAGGTCCATGTGATTAGCACTTAAATCAGTTGGCCTTAATGGGAGCAGATTGCTCTCCATCATGTAGGTGGGCCTCATCCAATCAGTTGAAGGCCTCAGGAGCAAAACTGAGGGTTTCCTGAGGGAGGATTCTGCCTCCAGACTATAAATAGTCATCCTGCCAGAATTCCCCCTCTTTCTCCCCCCACCTGACCTACCAAATTTTGGGACATTTATTTCCAACCTGTTGCCTGACCTACAGATTTTGAACTTGCCAGCCCATCCCCTCCTCCATTCACGTGAGCCAATTTCTCAAAATAATCATTCTCTCTCTCCAAACATTGCCAAATGTCACCAGGGAGTGGGGGTAGAGGGCCAAAATCCAAAATCGCCCCTGGCTGAGAACTGTTGCTGTACATACAGAGAAAAACAAAAGCACCTTGGATCCTGTCACCTGGTAATGGTGCTATGTTGGTGTCTTCCAGGCCTCTTTCTAAACTTTGTGTTTGCTTCCAAATGTCATTTTTGCAAGGAACAACCAACTGAGAGCAAGATTCCCTCCTTCCCTCTTTAGTGGGTGCTCTCCCACATGGGCCTTACACTGAATAAATCACCCAGCAGGAGTAACGTGGCTCAGCTCTCCTGAGCAGTAAAGCAGATCTTGAAAGTGGAAGCATGGTGGTGTGCTATGAGGCAGCAGGGCATGGAGGAGGCTGGCTGAGCACTCTTCTTGCTCATCTCTGAAGCCCGTCAGGATGACCAGGTGACCCTGCGGCTCTTCCACCTGTGCATCCTAGAACGAGTGCCCCTTAGACGGTGTAGCGGTATCGCTGGTGATGACCTACAGTGAGGAGACAGAAGCGGACGTTCTTTCTCTGAATTGACACTCTGCCCGGAGAATGGAAGGAAACAGAGGGATGGCAGTGACTTGATCTGAGACCCTTGGAAAAAATGATTTAAAAAGTGTGAAGGTGTTTAACATTGTGTGTGTCGCTTAATAAATGCCCATACACGTTTGTTTGCTCACTCAGGTCATTCAACATCTGGGATGTTAAGGTGGTGTTTGCGCCTCTTCCGTTTCAATACCATCTCCACCCCCCAAAGTCTCTAACTCCATCCCCATCAAGGTGCATGCGCCAAAGATTCATTGACTCATTCGGTGAAAATGTATTAGGTGTCTACAATTATGGGCCGTGCTGAGGATAGCAAACAAAGATGCACACCTTCTCTGCCCCATGGAACTTATGTGATCGTTCAGGAGATAGAAACCAATCAAAGAATCACATGAATAAGGGTCCAGTGCTTGCAACTGTGACCACTGCCTTGAAGGGGAAGATGTTCAGGACTACTGGAGGAGTTGACCTGGGGTGGGAGGGCAGTTCATGGAAGGTTGCTCAATTGATGCAAAGGCTCTTCAGGGATATGAATAATGAGTAGAAGTGGATGAGATGAAGAAGATGGGGACAAGGGAAGCACTCAGGCGGACACAGCATGTGCAAAGCCCAGTGGGCAAGCTGGCTTTGTAAATGTAGAATCTTCACAAAGTATCTCAAGAATGTGTTTGTATATGTGTGTAGGTTTGTGTGTGTGCACGTGTGTGTGTGTTTTAATTTGGTATCATGGTCCCTGCCCAGTCTGCGTAATACTAGGTTATAGTCCAAATTTGACTTGACTTTATGTGTCCTGTGGTTTAAAAAACAAAAAACCAAACCAGTTGCCGTCGAGCCAATGCCAACTCATAGCGACCCTGTAGGACAGAGCAGAACTGCCTCATAAGGTTTCCAAGGCTGTGAACTTTACAGAGCAGACTGCCACATCGTTCTCCCACAGAGCGGATGGTGGGTTCCAACCACCAACCTTTTGTTTAGCAGCCGAGCACTTAACCACTGCATCATCAAGGATCCTTGTCTGAAACAGATATTAGTCCCTGGTTTTCTTTTTTTATACTATCTTTATATGGTTTTGCTATCAAGGTAATGCTGGCCTCATAAAATGAGTTGGAAAGCGTTTCTTCCTGTTCTCTTTTCTGGAAGAGATTGTATAAAATGGCCGTTAATGGTTCTTTAAATGCTTGGTGGTGTTCTCCGGTGAAGCCATCTGGGACTAGAGGGTTCTTCGTTGGGAACTCTTTAATTACTAATTCAATTTCTTTAATGGTTATAGGGCTATTCAGGTTGTCCATTTCATTTGATTATGGTTTAATCATGTTTAATTTCCGCTGATAGTATTATTTGCTTAGATTTTTGCTGTTTAGATCAGCTTCGGAAGGCATATTTTCAAGTCTTCATTTGACTTCATTACTGAGTAGAAAACACAAAGTATTATGTTAACACAAGCAGAGTGATGTGGAAGGGTGCTACCCAAGGGTGGTGTCCAACAATGACAACAAAATTATAGAGGAAAGTCAGTTTCCAGGAAATTCTAGTCAGGCTAGATGAGCGGAACTGGCAGTGGTATGATGCTGTGGAAAGAGCATACATTTTGAGCTCAGAACTACCGGCATTCATGTGTGAGCCTGGACAAACTGCTTCTCTTCTCTGAGCCTGTTTTCTCATCTTTTAAGTGGGGTAGTGACAACTACCTCACAGCATCAGTGTGAGGACGAGGGAGGAGGAAAAATACCTGGCCCATTGTCTGTGCTAAATAAAGGATAGCTACCTTTAGTATAATTAATATTACAAAGTTGAAACTGCTGAGTTTTAAACATAGAACCATGGATTTCATTTAGAGCTTCCTGGAGGCCACAGCAGAACAGGAAAGTCACATGATTGGTATGGTTCAGGAAGTAAAAGCACAGAAATTCTTCAGGACAAGACAAAATTACCTGGGAATGTTGGAATGGAATGTTCTGTCCAGAGGTTCAGAGAGACCTCATGGAGCAATATAGGAGACAATATCTTTACTATCATTCCTGTGTGAATAAAAAGTTCTATGCAGTTATTTCTTCTTTAATCTCTCAGAGTAACCCAAAGTCATAAAGCTGAAGAGCAGCTGTGGGGCAAGGAGTCCCTGTAATTCAGCCTCATATCTGCCAGAAAAGCTCTTGCGTTGGTGGCATTTACCATGTGAATCATCTAGTCTCTGTTTTATTTTGTAGGCACGCATGTAACTGGTGCTCATGGAACACTGTCTTTCAGTTAACTCTCGAAGAAAGTCTTTGAAGTTTTGTGCCCATTTTACAGATGAGGAAACTAGGGCTCACATTCCAAGGTTAGTCACAGAGCTGTCAAGTGATGGAGTCAGGACTGGACCAAGGTTCAGTTTTCCATCACTCAGTTCTTCCCTTACGCGTCACCCCAGCCTGCCGCTTCAGCACACGTAGCTAGGCTTATGTCTTCCTCTGAAGGGAAAAGAAGGGGCTTTGTATAAAAGTGGAAAGAAGAAAAATTAAACTGGGGGCTCTAGGTGTAAAATTATTTTATTGCTCAGACATGAAGGAAAACTGTTTTATAAGTGAATTTTCTGGTAGAGATGTTTTAATCTTTTTGTTGTTATTTTGGCTTATTCCAAACCATTAACTGAAGTGACACAAATAAAAAGGATATTAAGAAATACATTCGACAAGATCAGGGCAGTGCAATATATACACCAAATTACACGGGTGGCTTTGGTTTTGAAGTCTGTGCCTTCAAAGCAAGCAGAAATAAATGAACCTGTTAATATTGACAAGGATAACGCAAATCTGCAATTTGTAACTTACACGTAATTCTGTATTTAATAGGTGAATTCATGTCCAGTAAATACACCAAAGTTAACTGGCATTTAGCATGTCCCCCCAGTTAATCTAATTTTCATTTTTCTACAGAATTCTAGGTGAGAGTATAATACAGTAGTCATAGTCTATGTGTTAAAGTCAGATGATTAGTGTCTTCAAAGGAAGTGGGATCCCTGAATCATGCAAGGAGTTTCACGCAGGATAAAGACCTTAGTAAGTGCCTTCAGCATTTTCTTCACTCAAATTCATGCTGCTGCTGCTGCTGGTGATGATTCTCAAGAGCTGGGAAGGTCTGGTTTTTACCCTAGTGGCCAGCTAACACGTCAGCCTGCCAGAGAGCGTATAACCTGGCAGATGACCTGAGACTCGTACTATCAGGAACAAAGGTCAGCATGCAGTACACTTCCTGTTGGTACTGGCTCCTCATGTCTCCCGAGTTCCACGGGGGCAACACAGTGGAGCCCCGTTACACGCTGCACTTCTGGTGGTCTGTGTCACAGCTAAGGAACCCCAAGCTTAGGAAAGCCCGATCTTATGAGGGGCTGCTAGCAAACCTACCTCATTTTGTCCCAGAGGGAGACTTGATCTTTATTATCCTGGTCAGCAAACAAATTTGCCCTCTGCCCTGAAGGGAGGTCCTATCTCCATCTTCCAAGACTGACAACCTTGAAAAGAACAAAAGCTGTCAAAAGGAATGTGGATACACCATGGAGTCACTTCCCAACAGTGGTGATGATGGTGGTGGTGGTGGTGGTGGCTCACATGTATTGAGCTCTCCCACTCCAGACTTTGAGCTAATTCCTTACAGACATGACTTCATTCAACCCTGATTATGACCATAGAAGTAGACAGTATTATCTCCATTTACACAAAAATGTAATTGAGACTCAGAAAAGTAACTTTCCCAGGGTCACATATGCAGAACATGGCAGAGCCAGCACTCGAAGGCAGGTCTGTTTGACTCCAGAATCTTTGCCCTTAATCCTGACATGGTCTTGCTGCTTTACAGAATGTATTTTCCACACAGGAAGCAAGCTGTTATATAAAAATAGGAAGAACTTACACTGAGTCTGTGAAGGTGTAACCAATATTCTTACCAAGACATGAAGTTGTTGTTGTTGTTAGGTGCTGTCTAGTTGGTTCCATGTGATAGCAACCCCGTGTACAATAGAACGAAACA
Source organism: Dugong dugon (assembly GCA_030035585.1). Classification (NCBI taxonomy): domain Eukaryota; kingdom Metazoa; phylum Chordata; class Mammalia; order Sirenia; family Dugongidae; genus Dugong; species Dugong dugon. The sequence continues at coordinate 3,953,257 of CM057481.1, forward strand.
CTGCCCGGTCCTGCACATCCTCACAATCCTTGTTATGCTTGAGCCCATTGTTGCAGCCACTGTGTCAGTCCATCTCATTGAGGGTCTTCCTCTTTTTTGCTGACCCTGTACTTTACCAAGCATGATGTCCTTTTCCAGGGACTGATCCCTCCAGACAACATGTCCAAAGTATGTGAGACGTAGTCTCGCCATCCTTGCTTCTAAGGAGCATTCTGGTTGTACTTCTTCAAAGATAGATTTGTTCATTCTTTTGGCAGTCCATGGTATATTCAATGTTCTTCGCCAACACCACAGTTCAAAGGCATCAATTCTTCTTCTGTCTTCCTTGTTAATTTTCAAGATTTCATATGCATATTATGCAATTGAAAATACCATGATTTGGGTCAGGCGCACCTTAGTCTTCAAGGTGACATCTTTGCTTTTCAATACTTTAAAGAGGTCTTTTGCAGGAGATTTGCCCAATGCAATGGGTCTTTTGATTTCTTGACTGCTGCTTCCCTGGGTGGTGATTGTGGACACAAGTAAAATGAAATCCTTGACAACTTCAATCTTTTCTCCATTTATCATGACGTTGCTTATTTGTTCACTTGCAATGTTTTTTTTTTTTCTTTTGAAGTGTAATCCATATTGAAGGCTGTAGTCTTTCATCTTCATCCATAAGTGCTTTAAGTCCTCTTTGCTTTCAGCAAGCAAGGTTGTGTTATCCACATAATGCAGGTTGTTAATGAGTCTTCCTCCAATCCTGATGCCCTGTTCTTCTTCATATAGTCCAGCTTCTAAGATTATTTGCTCAGCATACAGACTAAATAGGTATGATGAAAGGATACAACACTGACGCACAGCTTGCCTGACTTTAAACCACACAGTATCCCCTTGTTCTGTGCGAACAGCTGCCCCTTGGTCTGTGAATAGGTTCCGCATGGGCACAATTAAGTGTTCTGGCATTCCCATTCTTCGCAATGTTATCCCTAATTTGTTATAATCCACACATTTGAATGCCTTTGCATAGTCGATAAAACACAGGTCAACATCTTTCTGGTATTCTCTGCTTTCAGCCAAGATCCTCTGACATCAGCAATGATATCCCTAGTTTCATGTCCTCTTCTGAATCTGGCCTGAATTTCTGGCAGTTCCCTGTCGACATACTGCTGCAGCCGCTTTTGAATGATCTTCAGCAAAATTTTGCTTCCCAGTGATATTAATGATATTGTTCAGTGATTTCTACATTAGGTGGGATCACTTTTTTGAGAATAGACATGAATATGGATCTCTTCCAGTTAGTTGGTCAGGTAGCTGTCTTCCAAATTTCTTGGCATAGACGAGTGAGCACTTCCAGTGCTGATCAGTTTGTTGAAACATCTCAGTTGGTATTCCTTCAATTCCTGGAGCCTTGTTTTCTGCCAATGCCTTCAGTGCAGCTTGGACTTCTTCCTTCAGTACCGTCGGTTCCTGATCATATGCCACCTCCTGAAATGGTTGAACGTCGACCAATTCTTTTTGGTATAATGACTCTGTGTATTCCTTCTGTGGTCTTTTGATGCTTCCTGTGTCATTTAGTATTTTCCCCATAGAATCCTTTGCTATTGCAACTCGAGGCTTGAATTTTTTCTTAAGTTCTTTCAGCTTGGGAAATGTCGAGTGTGTTCTTCCCTTTTGGTTTCCTATCTCCAGCTCTTTGCACGTGTCATTATAATGCTTTACTTTGTCTTCTCAAGCTGCCCTTTGAAATTTTCTGTTCAGTTCTTTTACTTCGTCATTTCTTCCTTTTGCTTTAGCTACTTGACTTTCAAGAGCAAGTTTCAGAGTCTCTTCTGGCATCCATTTTGGTCTTTTCTTTCTTCCCTGTCCTTTTAATGACCTCTTGCCCTCTTGTATGATGTGTTTGCTATCATTCCACAACTTGTCTGGTCTTCGGTCATTAGTGTTCAGTGCATCAAATCTATTCTTCAGATGATCTCTAAATTCAGGTGGGATATACTCAAGGTCATACTTTGGCTCTAATTTTTCTTCAGTTTCAACTTGAACTTGCATATGAGCAGTTGATGGTCTGTTTTGCGGTTGGTTCCTGGCCTTGTTCTGACTGATGATATTGAGCTTTTCCATCGTCTCTTTCCACAGATGTAGTCGATTTGATTCCTGTGTATTCCATCTGGCCAGGTCCATATATATAGTCACCGTTTATGTTTGTGAAAAAAGGTATTTGCAATGAAGAAGTCTTTGGTCTTGCAAAATTCTATCATGCAATCTCCGACATCATTTCTATCACCAAGGCCATATTTTCTAACTGCTGATCCTTCTTCTTTGTTTCCAGCTTTCACATTCCAATCACCAGTAACTATCAGTGCATCCTGATTGCATGTTCATCAATTTCAGACTGCAGAAGCTGGTAAAAATCTTCCGTTTCTTCATCTTGGGCATTAGTGGTTGGTGTGTAAATTTGAATAATAGTTGTATTATCTGGTCTTCCTCGTAGGCATATGAATATTATCATATCGTTGACAGTGTTGTACTTCAGGATAGATCTTGAAATGTTCTTTTTGATGATGAATGCAATGCCATTCCTTTTCAAGTTGTCATTCCCGGCATAGTAGACCATATGATTGTCTGATTCAAAATGGCCAATACTAGTCCATTTCAGCTCACTAATGCCTGGGATATCGATGTTTATGTATTCCATTTCATTTTTGACAACTTCTAATTTCCTAGATTCATACTTCGTACACTTCAGGTTCCCATTAGTAATGGATGTTTGCAGCTGTTTCTTCTCATTCTGAGTTGTGCCACATCAGTGAATGAAGGTCCCGAAAGCTTGACTCCACCCAAGTCATTAAGGTTGACTGTACTTTGAGGAGGGAGCTGTTCCCCAGCCACCTTTTGAGTGCCTTCCAACCTGGGGGGCTCATCTTCTGGCACTATATCAGGCAGTGTTCTGCTGCTATTCATAAAGTTTTCCCTGGCTAATTCCTTTCAGAAATAAACTTCCAGGTCCTTCTTCCTAGTCTGTCTTAGTCTGGAAGCTCAGCTGAAACCTGTTCACCATGGGTGACTCTGCTGGTATCTGAATACCGATGGCATAGCTTCCAGCCTCACAGCAACATGCAAGCCCTCACAGTACGACAAACTGACAGACGTGTGGAGGAAGACATGAAGGGAGACCCTTTTATAAGAGAACTGCTGTGAGAGAGTAGGTGACAGGGATCAGATTTGAATCTAGGGGGTTTGTTTCCAGAGCTGGAGCACTGCACCCCCAAGCTCTATGGCCTGCACCGGACAGAGGAGTCCTCAGTTACAAAAACCAGAGTCCAGAGTTAGCTCTGGGCAACAAGCCCCTTCGTTTGGCTTTGACATGCTCTTTAAGAAATGCACATTTCCTCCACACACCTGGGTAGAGCATTGTCAGCAGTAGTGTGATACCTGCCAAGTGTTTCTCTTCTCCTGGAGAATGTAGACAGCTTAGAAACACATGACCAGACAGGCTGGCCATGGGAGAACCACTGCAACAGGGAGCTGAGAATGGTGGTCCTCTAAAGCTTGGTGAGCAGTTCCATAAGAAAATAACAGAAGTGGTTGGAGATGTCGATGTCAAAGTACCTTCAGAGACCTAGAGAGACTCATGGCAGTGAATTCCCCATCAGCACCTGGGAACATCTGATACTTTAAGAGCCAGCATAAGTCATTTCGTTCATTCACTCAACAAATTCTTAATGAATGTCTATTATAAATGAGATCCTTGTCCCTAGTCTGATGGAAATACTGACAAGCAATTCTGTTATTAGGATACAAAGTGATATATCCTATGAGGGAGCTATATAGAAGGCTAATGGGAGAAGATAAGGAAGAGCACCTAAGACATCCCAGGGACATTGGGGAAGCATCACAGGGGTGACACCTGGGCTGAGCTTTGAAAGATGAGTAGAAATTTGATCTCCCTGTTTGTGTCCTTCATTGCACTTATCCCGATCTGGATTGTTTATTTTATATTTACATATGTTGTCTATCTCCCCCTACTAGACTATAAGTTCCAAAAGGGGAAGAATCATGTTCTTCCATCTCACTTTTATAATCACAGTCCCAAGAATAGCGCATGGAACACAGTCGATGCTGAGTATTTGTTAATGAATGAATGTTGAACATTAAATTTTGCTTTTATTTTTTATGACGGTCTTTAAAAACACATATCGGCATTTTGCAGTCCCAAACAATTATTTTGCTGTAGGTAATTTTCAGGAAACCTTTAAATTTGTCTTCATGGCAGTATCTATACTCTGTGCCAGGCAGGAGGCAAAGCGGAGCGAGAGTTGGTTGACTGATTCATTCATTACTCATTAAATATTTTCTGAGCATCTATTACACACAGCACTGGATGTTGAGTGGTCAAATAGAAGCCAGCCACTTGATCCCTGCCCACGAAGAGATCAAACGTAGCCACGGGACAGTGTACAGGGACACACTGTTTAAGAAAAAACAAAACAAGAGGCATAACTTGCAAAAAGAAAAGAGTTAAAGGGCTGTTTCCTGTACAATCCTTGCAGAAAAACCCATATAGTACCTCAAACTTTGAATGGGGGAAACTTTTGGGTGGGATAGTACAGATTAACTCTGTGCGTTGATTAGTTTCTCCAGCCTCATTTCACTTCTCTTCTTCTCTGAGAACAAAGGAAAAAAGTTGCAAGTGGTGAAAAATGGTAAATATAAGCCTACTTATAATTTTAAGAAAAAATGATGAGTTAACTCAGAAATACTCTGTTAATGAGTAGGTGATTACTGCAGTAAATTAATGGGAGCTAGTGTTCCCATAGCAATGGTTTGTTCACCCAAAGAGTTTCTGTCACACATCCTTGTTGGTTCCAAATTCTCTACATTAATTCAGATTTTATTTTTTTTCTTTTCATCACTAAAGCACACAGGTTTATCAAGTAATCCAGCTTATCCTCAAATACACTGATTCCAAATAGTTATATTTATGCAGGTCATTTAAGTTGAATCAGAAATGATTTCCAATCTGAGTGAAATTGTCTCTTACTTTAAGCAAATGATGCCAGTATAAAAGAGTCATAGTTATGCCCAAGCCTGCCCTCTCTGCTGTAGGCCTTCTCCAGCAAACCTTTTAAAGCCTTTTTAACACCAACGTTTGTCTGCTTATGTAACTCACGGACTTCATCACTCTTTCTCTGAACTTGACCAAGTACAAATCATTGCCCTCCAGGAACTCAAAGAAAGGAAACATTGAGGTCTCACCCTAAAAATCCAAAGAATCTAATACCTTTCCTGAAGATGTCATGTTCCTGTCCCCATTGCTTATAGCATCAAATTCAGTATACGCAGCCCTTGATTCAAGACCATCCCTGATCTCGCCCATGCCATCCCTTCCTCATGCTTGTTGTTGGTGGTCGCCGTTAAGTCTGCCCTAGCTCTTGGCAACCTTATGTATCACAGAACCAAGCGCTGACCAGGCATGCACTTGATCTTCATGATCATTGGTATGTTTGAGCCTACTGTTTTGGCTATTGTGTCAATCTCACTGAGGGTTTCCTTTGTTTTCGTTGGTCCTTTACTTTACCAAACATGATGTCCTTTTCTAGTGATTGGTCTTTCCCAATGACATGTCCAAAGCAAGCTAGTCAAAGTCTCGCCGTCCTTGCTTCTAAGGAACATTCTGATTGTATTTGCTCTAAGACTAATTTGTTCATTCTTCTGGAAGTCCATGGTAGATCCAGTATTCTTCACTAACACCACAGTTCAGATGCATCAATTCTTCTTTCTTCCTCTTTTACGGTCCAGCTTTCACATGCATATTAGGGAATTGAAAATACCGTGGATTAGGTTAGACACAGCTTAGTCATCAAAGTGACATCTTTGCTTTTTAACTTTAAAGAGATCTTTCGCAACAGATTTTGCCAAATGCAATATGTCATTTGATTTCTTGACTGCTGCTTCTATCGACATCCAAATAGAATAAAATCCTTGACAATTTCAATTTCTTTCCATTTATCATGGTGTTGTTTATCAGTCCAGTTGTGAGGATTTTCTTTTTCTTCACATTCAGGTGTAATTCATACTGCCCACACACTTAACCATCTCGTAATATTTAACCACTTATGGATTACCTACCCATCATGATTTCCATGCCCTAGTTCAATACTGCTTCTTCACCTGGAATGCCTGTCCCAGCTTTCTTTACTTGACGATCTCCCACTTATCCTTCAAACATCGGCCTCTCTCTTATGTCCTGTATGAAGCTTCCCCCACTACCCAGATTGGGCTAAGAGCTCCTTTATGATCGAAAAAACCAGAACATTCTGTTGAAATCATCCATCCATCTTTGCTTCATCCAGTAGACTAAAAGCTACACAAAGGTCATATGTGTTCTTTTCATCTTTATACTCCAATGTCTGGCACTTTGTCAGCACTCAGTAAGTATTTGTTGAATGAATAACTGAATGATTGAGGTCCCATGAGAAGAAACTGAAATGGGAAGTCAGTGAAGCAGGAAAGACCTTAAAGATACAAGTCAAGTGAGGAAAGAAGACCAGTCCAAGGACTACAGCTAATGCAAGCAGAAGCAAATGTACATATTATTTCTGAGTCAACATTTATTGAGCAACTATGTATGTACAAGGATTGGAAGTGCAGTGATAAGCAAGATAAACAAGGGCCCTACCTCGTGGAGCTTACTTCTAGGGCATATGTTAACAAGATTATAACAAAAAAGTTAACTTCCATGGGGGAATTAGCAAGGTGAAAGTGATGAAAAGGGTGGTGGGGAGAGAGATTTAGATTGGATGGTTGAGGAGGAGATTTTGGAGATGACACCGGAAGGATAAGAGTAGGCTAGCTTTGCAAAGAGCTGGTGGGAGAGCATTCTAGTATGTGCAGAGGCCCTGAGGGGGAAACAAAGTTGGATATTTTGAGGAAGAGAAGATCTATTTCTTTTGCATAATTCTTTTTTTAAACTTGTTGTTGAAAGTATACACAGCAAAACATACACCAATTCAGTAATTTCTGCTTGTTCAATTCATTGCCATTGATCACATTCTTCAAGTATGCAACCATCCTCGCTCTCCTTTTCCAAATTGTTCCTCCCCCACAAACGTGAACTCATTGCCCCCTAAGCTTCCTATCTCAACTTTCACATTGTTGTTGCCAGTTTGACCCCATTCAGGTAGTTCTTCAAAAGAGCATGATGATCAAGGCAAACATTCTTTTTTTTAATTTTATTGTGCTTTAGGTGAAAGTTTACAGCATAAATTAGTTTCTCATCAATATTTCATATACAAATTGTTCCATGACATAGGTTACAATCCCTGCAATGTGTCAGTACTCTCCCCCTTTCCACCCCGGGTTCCCTGTGTCCATTCGCCCAGTTTTCCTGTCCCTTCTTGCCTTCTGGGGCTTTGCTTTTCGGCAGATGCTGCCCATTTGGTCTCATGTACTTGATTGAATTAAGAAGCACGTTCCTCACCTGTGTTATTGTTTGTTTTGTAAGCCTGTCTAATCTTTGGCTGAAAGATGCACTTCAGGAGTGGCTTCGGTTCTGAGTTAGCAGGGTGTCTGTGAGATAGTTTCAGGGGTTCCCCCAGTCCCTGTCAGACCAGTACGTCTGGTCTCTTTTTGTGAATTTGCATTTTGTTCTACATTTTTCGCCCATTCTGCCCGGAACCCTCTGTTGTGATCCCTGTCAGAGCAGTTGATGGTGGTAGCCAGGCACCATCTAGTTCTTGGGGGCTCAGGCTGATGGAGGCGGTGGTTCATGTGGACCATTAGTCCTTTGGACTAGTAAGTTCCTTGTGTCTTTGATTTTCTTCATTCTACTTTGCTCCGTGCAGGATGGGACCAACAGATTTGTTTTAGCTAGCCACTCACAAGCTTTTAAGACCCCAGACACTACTCACCAGCCTAGGATGTGGAACATTATGAACTATGTTATGCCAGTTGACCTAGATGCCCCGCAAAACCACGATCCTTAGCCCTCAGTCCCAGTAACTTGGTCCCTCGAGCTGTTTGGATTTATCTAGGAAGCTTCTGTGACTGCCTTAGTCAAGTTGTGCCGACTTCCCCTATATTGTGTGTTGTTTTTCCCTCTACGAAAGTTAACACTTGACTACTATCTAGTTAGTGATTTCTCCATCCTCCTCCCCTCGCTCGTAACCATCACAGATTGTTTTTTTCTGTTTCTAAACCTTTTCTTGGGTTTTTATAATCATGGTCTCATACAATATTTGTTCTTTTGTGACTGACGTATTTCACTCAGCATAATGTCCTCCAGATTCATCCATGTTATGAGATGTTCCACGGATTCATCATTGTTCTTTATTGTTGTGTTGTATTCCATTGTGTGAATATACCATAATTTGATTTTTTTTTTTTTTACCTTGCTCTTCCTGTTATTGATTTCTTCTTTTATGGTGTTTTGATCAGAGAGAATGCTATGTATCATTTTGATGTGTTGGATTTTAATGAGGGTTGCTTTGTGGCCTAAAATGTGGTTCTGGAGAATGTTCCATGTGCATTGGAAAAGAATGTATACTTTGCTGCTGTTGGGTGGAGTGTTCTATATATGTCTGTGAGGTTAAGTTTGTTGATTGTGGCCTTTATATCCTCTTTATCTTTGTTGCCTTTCTTTCTAGATGTTCTTTCCTTTACCAAGAGTGGTGTGTTGAGATCTCCTACTGTTATTTTGGAACTGTATGTTTATATGTTCAGTGCTGTTAGAGTTTGTTTTATATATTTTGGAGCTCTGTCATTGGGTGCATAGATATTTGTTAAGGATTTGCGTTCTTGGTGGATTGTCCTTTTAATCTTTATATAATATCCTTCTTTGTCTTTTATGGTAGATTTAAGGCAAACATTCTTTACTAAATAAGTTAACCTATTGTTTGGTTTAAAAAAGACTTCCAAAAAAACCTTTCGTCCTGTCGAGTTGATTCTGACTCATAGCAACCCTATAGGACAGAGTAGAACTATCCCATAGGTTTTCCAAGGAGCGACTGGTGGATTTGAACTCACAACTTTTTGGTTAGCAGCCTGACCTCTTAACTACTGCACCACCAGGGCACCAAAAAAGACTTCGGGGGATATTTTTGGTTTAAGGTTTAAAGACTGTCTCAGGGCAACAGTTTCAGGGGTTCATCACCCTTCATGATTCCAGAAATTCTGGATTCCACGAGAATTGAGAAGATCTATTATTGTCTAGAAGTCAAACTGAAGAGTTAGAGGGTCCAAGTTCAGAGAGAAGATGGTGAGTAGAAGTAAGGGTGGCTTGTTGGTGACCCTAAGACCAGAAGGACTTAGAGGCAGCAGAGAAAGGACCCCTGAGAGCTCATGAAGCTCTGGCAGGGAGGCAAGGATTGAAAGGAGAGCCTCCCACAGGCTAATTACTATCATCCACATTCTGTAAACTGATGTGCAAGAGGAGAAGGGAGAAACTGGATTTTGGAAAAGTCTTTACTTGAACTTCTGAGACCAGAACATTTACTAGGAAGAGCTTTTGCATCCTTTAGCTCTTTGCCTCTGTCTTGTAAACATGAACTGAACATTTTGTAGCCCACAAAATTTATAAACAGAACCCTCCCTTCCCTCGGGTGGGATAGGCAATGGAATGAGGGACGTTAGCAACCGTTTTTTGCTTGGTGGTTTTCATTACTGTCCTGCATGAACGCAGTAAAATATAGTAGCTTATACCAATGATCACTTAATAAATCCTGGCCCCTATATGAGCAACTTATAGCACAGTGGTTAGCATGTGGGCCCTGGAGTCAGGGTCCTTGTGCTCAAATACCACTCCCCCATCCTCACTTACTTGCTCTGTGGCTTTTGGTAAGTTATTTAAGTATGTATGCCTTCATTTCCAAGGAGCCCTGGTGGTGCAGTGGTTAAACGCTCAGCTGCTAACCAAAAGGTCTGCGATTCAAACCTACCCAGTGCCTATGCGGGAGAAAAGACCTGGTGATTTGCTTCTGTAAAGATTACAGTTTAGGAAACACTATGGGACAGTTCAGAAAACCTGGTGGCGTAGTGGTTAAGAGCTACAGCTGCTAACCAAAAGGTCAGCAATTTGAATCCACTAGGCGCTCCTTGGGAACTGTATTGGGCAGTTCTCCTCTGTCCTATAGGGTCACTATGAGTTGGAATCGACTCGACAGCAATGGGTTTTTGGTTTTTTATGGGGCAGTTCTACTCTGTCATTTGGGGTCACTATGAGTGGGAATCGACTCCATGACACACAACAATAGCCTTTACTTCCTCATCTGTAAAATGGAGGGGAAGGTGGAGATAACGATATAATTAGATAAACATCTAATTATAGGAAAAATGGTTAAAACAGCACTCACACATGCTAAGGTAATGTCAGCTTAGGTCACTAACTTATTTGATTATCACAACAAACTTATCAGATGGGTGCAATTGTTATGCCCATTCTAGATATGAGAAGACTTTAGAGGCTTTATGTAACTTGCCCAGGGTTTCATAGCTAGTCAACAGCAGAGCTGGGATTTGAACCCAGAGTGACTTCAGAGCCCAAGCTCTTAGTCATCGCTCTCATACTTTTGATTTCATTAAGTCTGTGATATGGGTTGGAGACTAGGCCCATTTGTTCACACTCTTATTCTGGCAGATTTTGATTGTATATTTTGTTTGTTCATTTGAGGGGTGTAAGAGAAGGCAGGCATAAGTGAGCTGGAAGTCTCAGGGTCTTGAGTTGCTCACACCTCTGCTCTCTAGGACAGCCCAGAATGTTGTATAGCCCATCTATCAAACTGGATGTTGATTGGAGCTCTCACTTCTCAAAGGATTTTCCACAGTGTTCTCTACAATTTACAATAATGACACTGAGGAACAAAATCATCACACACACACACAACATGTTCAGGATGGTTCCTTTTTTTTTTTTTTTTCCCCTCTGAAAATTGGAAATCTGTAAGCCTGTCTACTGAAATTCTCTAAAAACCAGAGTAACTGCGCTCAGAAAATAACCCCGTCTGTAATCATTGTGAGATAGCCAAGTTTTCTGCAGCTAGGGTCAGGATGAGTCAGGAGAACAGCCCCCAGTTATTGGGAACATTCATTTCCCAGCAACAGTTTGTGTTAGAAGGTCCGTGTTCTGGGTTAACACTGATACTGGGAAGTGAGAAAGGATGCTTAATGGGATGGCCTGGGGCATATATTACCTCAGAGGCGAAATTTGTTCCTCCTTCCTGCTCCATAATGTTTAATTCAGTTCACGGATAAATTTGGTCAGCAGCGCCAGTTTAACAGATTCTGTATAATTGAGGTCTGTGTTGGATTCTTTCCATGAAGGCTCAGTTACAGAGAATACCAAAAGGACCCTGCTTCATATAGACAGCCAGCAGTGGCATGGACCCCCACAGGGAGCATAGAGGAAAGCTGTCAGATTATACAGGAGCCCTGGTGGCACAGTGGTTAAGCTCTCGATTGCTAACCAAAAGATTGGTGGTTTGAAACCACCAGCTGCTCTGCAGGAGAAAGATGTGGCAGTCTGCTTCCATAAAGATTTACAGTCTTGGAAACACTATGGGGCAGTTCTACTCTGTCCTGTAGGGTCACTATGAGTCAGAATCAGCTCTCCAGCAATGGATATCAAGTTATACACTTGACCTAAGAAATCAGATAAACCAAAAACAAATCTCTTGCCGTCGAGTCAGTTCTGACGCACAGCAACCCCATGGGCTACAGAGTAGAACTGCTCCATAGAGTTTTCTTGGGAGCAGATTGCTAGGTCTTTCTTTTTGTGATGCCACTGGGTGGATTAGAACTTCACAAACAATTTGCAGCACTCAGGGACATCAAGAAATCATATAGTGATGCCGTGTTCCTATACCATATTGGTTTCTCTTGTGTCATGTTTCACAAGCATTGTACCTGCTTCTTGACATTCGCAAGTTCTGCTACATTTGTTCTGAAAGCCGGGCAAAGTCAGGGCAGAATTACTTTGCAAAGAAAAGTACAGTCATGCTTTGGAGATACTGCAGGTTCGGTTCCAGATCACCGCAATAAAGCGAGTCACACGAACTCTTTGGTTTCCCAGCGCATATAAAAGTTATGTTTACACTATACTGTAGTCTATTAACTGTGCAATAGCATTATATCTAAAAAAGCAATGTACATACCTTAATTAAAAAATGCTTTATTGCTAAAAAATGCTAACCATCGTCTGAGCCTTCAGCAAGGCGTAGTCTTTTTGCTCCTGGAGGGTCCTGCCTCCATGTTGATGGCTGCTGACTGATCAGGGTGGTGGTTGCTGAGGGCTGGGGTGGCTGTGGTAATTTCTTAAGATAATACAACAGTGGGGTTTGCTGCATCAATTGACTCTTCCTTTCATGAAAGATTTCTCTGTAGTATGTGATGCTGTTTGATAGCATTTTACTCACAGTAGAACGTCTTTCAAAATTGGAGTCAATCCCCTCATACCCTGCTGCTGCTTTATCAACTAAGTTTATGTAATATTCTAAATCCTTTCTTGTTCACAGCATCTTCACTAGGAGTAGTTTCCATCTGAAGAAACCAGTTTCTTTGCTCATCCATAAGAAGCAAATCTTCATCCATTCAAGTTTTATCATGAGATTGCAGCAAGTCAGTCACATCTTCAGGCTCCACTTCTAATTGTAGTTCTCTTGCTATTTCTACCACATCTGCAGTTACTTCCTCCACTGAAGTCTTGCACCCCTCAAAGTCATCCATGAGATTTGGAATCAACTTCTTCGAAACGCCTGCTAATGCCGATATTTTGGCCTCATCCCAGGAATCACGAATGTTCTTAACGGCATCTAGAATGGTGAATTCTTTCCAGAAGGTTTTCAGTTTACTTTGCCCAGATCCATCAGAGGAATCACTATCTATGGCAGCTATAGCCTTATGAAAAGTATTTCTTAAATAATAAGATTTGAAATTTGAAACTACTCCTTGATCCGTGGGCTGCAGAATAGATGTTGTGTTAGCAGGCATGAAAACACTAATTTCCTTGTACATCAGAGCTCCTGGGTGACCAGGTGCGTTGTCAATGAGCAGTAATATTTTGAAAGGAACCATGGTTTATGAGCAGTAGGTCTCAACAGTGGGCTTAAAATATTCAGTAAACCATGTTGTAAACAGATGTATTGTAACCCAGGCTTTGGTCTTCCATTTATAGAGCACAGGCAGAGTAGATTTAGCATAATTCTTAAGGGCCCTAGGATTTTCGGAATGGTAAACAAGCATTGGCTTCCAGTCACCTGCTGCATTAGCCCCTAACAAGAGAGTCAGCCTGTCGTTTGAAGCTTTAAACCAGGCATTGACTTCTCCTCTCTAGCTATGAAAGTCCTCCATGGCACCTTCTTCCGATATAAGGCTGTTTCATCTACACTGGAAATCTGTTGTTTTAGTGTGGCCGCCTTCATCAGTCATCTTAGCCAGATCTTCTGGATAACCTGCTGGAGCTTCTCCATCAGCACCTGCTGCTTCACCTGGCACTTTTATGTCATGGGGATGGCCTCTGTCCTTAAACCTCATGAACCAACCTCTGCTGGCTTCCAACTTCTCTTCTGCAGCTTCCTCACCTCTCTCAGCCTTCACAGAACTGAAGAGAGTTAGGGCCTTCCTCTGGATTAGGCTTTGGCTTGAGGGAATGTTGTAGCTGGTTCGATCTTCTATCCAGGCCACTAAAACTTTCTCCATGTCTGCAATAAGGCTGTTTTGCTTTCTTATCATTCGTGCGTTCCCTGGAGGAGCACTTTTAATTTACTTCAAGAACTTTACCTTCGCATTCACAACTTGGCTAACTGTTTCCCGCAAGAGGCCTAGCTTTTGGCCTGTCTCGGCTTTGAACATGTCTTTCTCACTAAGCTTGATCATTTCTAGCTTTTGATTTAAAGTGAGAGAGGTGCTACTCTTTCTTTCACTTGAACATTTAGAGGCCATTATAGGCCTAATTTAATATTTAATTGTTAATTGGCCTAATTTCAATATTGCCATCTCTCAGGGAATAGGAAGGCACAAGGAGAGGGAGACAAATGGCGGAACGGCTGGTCTATGAAGCAGTCAGAACACACAGAACATTTATCGATTAAGTTCGCCATCTTAGATGGGTGTAGTTTGTGGTGCCCCAAAACAATTATAATAGTAATATCAAAGATCTCTGATCACAGATCACCATAACAGGTATAACAATAATGAAAAAGTTTTAAATATTGTGAGAATTATCAAAATGTGACAGAGACACGAAGTGAGCACATGCTATTGGAAAAATGGCACTGATAGACTTGCTCAACGCAGGGTTGCCACAAACCTTTAAATTGTAAAAAACGCAACATCTGCGTAGCACAATAAAGCGAAGTGCAATAAAATGGGGTACGCCTGTACTTCCAAACACTTCTTAGGCTGATAACCTTTAGGCATTTTTTAAAAAGTCACTTGGCTACTGGGTTGGTTTTGTGGATCCAAGTGGTTCACCTACAGTGTTTTCCCAGCTTGTCTTTACTGAACTGCCAATTACTTGACACTGTACTGAGTACTTTAAATGTATCAACTCATTTAATCTTTACGTAATCCAGTGAGGTTGATATTACTACTATCCCCATTTTACAGATGAAGACATTAAGACATAGCAAAGTTAAGACATTTGTTAGTAGGTGGCGGAGCTGGGCTAGCAATCTAGGTAATTTGGATCCAGAATCTGTGTGCTCTGTGCTATATACTGCCTCCCAAAAGTAGGTTCTCAATGGAGTACTCTTTAAATGAATGAATGATCACACAGGCATTCATTAGGAACACGTGCCAAGATCCTGTGGCAGAGGAGTCGATCTTAAAATTAAACAAATACCCTCACTAGTCACATGACTTGATTACCTTACAGTATTTTATTTAATGAAAAACGCATCCATGTGCTGAGAATCTTCTCTTCCTACGTACTGAATTGGGTAAGAGAGCCATTCTCCAAGAATGAAGCCTCATGAGATTTAGCATCTCTTCAGCATGGGCTACATTTAGGGTTTGATCTCCTCCACGGATTCATCTAGACAACTGATTTAAGACTATGAACTTCCTGCAGCTTTATTCTAAGAGCCTTGATAATAAAAACAAAAAAAACCTGACCAATATTTGTTGGGCACTTGCTGTGTGTCAGACATGTGCTAAGCACTTCATGTGCATTATCTCATTTAACGTTTACAAATTGTCTCTGTTTCAAGGATGGGGAAACCGTCTCAGAGAAATAAGTTAACTTGCCCAATGAAACAAATTTAGCATGGGATACTGGCAGGACCAGCGGAACAAATTTAGCACAGGTTACTGGCAGGACCAACGGAACAAATTTAGCACAGGTTACTGGCAGGACCAACGGAACAAATTTAGCACAGGTTACTGGCAGGACCAACGCAACAAATTTAGCACAGGATACTGGCAGGACCATTCGCGCTCAAGCTGGTACTCTTTATCTACCACACTGTATTGCCTAGGAAACCCTGGTGGCGCAGTGGTTAAGAGCTCGGCTGCTAACCAGAAGGTCAGCAGTTTGAATCCACCAGGCCTCCTTGGAAACCCTGTGAGGCAGTTCTTCTCTGTTCTGTAGGATCACTGTGGGTCAGAATCAACTCGACGGCAGCGGGTTTGGTGTTTTTGGTTTATACTGCCTAGAGCCCATTCTTACACCTTTTCTGTTTTCCTTGCTGTGCCTCATCTGGTATCTGGTGCCATGGGTAGACACTGGTACCTGCTAACTGATCGAAAGTTCAGTTCATTGCTTGATTGGCTGACTCCATGAAATGTAAAGTTGAGCTGTGGTGCTTCTCAGACATTAGTTTGCATATGAATCACCTGGGAGTCTGGTTAAAATGCAGGTTCTGATTCAGTAGTTTCAAAGAGGGTCTGAGATTCTGTGTTTTTAACAAGCTCCTAGGTGATGGCAGTGCTGCTGGTCTGTGGACCACATTTTACCTGGTGGTGGTGGTGGTGTTGTTTGGTGCTATCAGGTTGGTTCCAACTCATAGCTACCCCATGTATAACAGAATGAAATACTGCCCGGTCCTGCACCATCCGCACAATCATTGTTATGCTAGAGCCCATTGTTGCAGCCACTGTGTCAATCCATCTCATTGAGGGTCTTCCTCTTTTTCACTGATCCTCTACTTTACTAAGCATGATGTCCTTCTCCAGGGACTGGTCCCTCCTGTTAACATGTCCCAGATATCTGAGATGAAGTCTTGCCATCTTTGCTTCTAAGGAGCGTTCTGACTGTACTTTGTCCAAGACAGATTTGTTCATTCTTCTGGCAGTCTGTGGTATATTCAACATTCTTTGCCAATACCATAATTCAAAGGCATCAATTCTTCTTTGGTCTTCCTTGTTCATTGTCCAGCTTTCCCATGCATATGAGGTGACTGAAAGCACCATGGCTCGGGTCAGGCACACTTTAGTCCCCAAAGTGACATTTTTGCATTTTAATACTTTAAAGAGGTTTTTGCAGCAGATTTGCCCAATGCAATGCATTGTTTGATTTCTTGACTGCTGCTTTCATGGGCGTTGATTGTGGATCCAAGTAAAATGAAACCCTTTACAACTTCAATATTTTCTCCATTTATCATGACGTTGCTTATTGGTCCAGTTGTGAGGATTTTTGTTTTCTTTATATTGTGGTGTAATCCATACTGAAGGTTGTGGTCTTTGATCTTCATCAGTAAGTGCTTCAAGTCCTCTTCACTTTCAGCAAGCAAGGTTGTGTCATCTGCATATCACAGATTGTTAGTGAGTTTTCCTCTAATCCTGACACCACGTTCTTGTTCATATACTTCAGCTTCTCCGATTATTTGCTCAGTGTACAGATTGAATAAGTATGGTGAAAGAATACAACCGTGATGCACACCTTTCCTGATTTAAACCACGCAGTATCCCCGTGTTCTGTTCAAACGACTGCCTCTTGGTCTATGTACAAGTCCCTCATGAGCACTATTAAGTGTTCTGGAATTCTCATGGTTTACAATGTTATCCATAATTGGTTATGATCCGCACACTTGAATATCTTTGCATGATCAGTGAAACACAGGTCAACATCTTCCTGGTATTCTCTGCTTTCAGCCAAGATCCATTTGACATCAGCAATGAGATCGCTCTTTCCACATCCTCTTCTGAATCTGGCTTGAATTTCTGGCAGTTCTCTGTCGATGTACTGCTGCAACCGTTTTTGAATGATCTTCAGCAAAATTTTACTTGTGTGTGATATTAATGATATTATTTGATAATTTCCCCATTCAGTTGGATCGCCTTTCTTTGGAATGAGCACGTATATGGGTCTCTTCCAGTCGATTGGCCAGGTAGCTGTCTTCCAAATTTCTTGGCATAGACAAGTGAGCGCTTTCAGTATTGCATCCATTTGTTGAAACATCTCAGTTGATATTCTGTCCGTTCTGGAGCCTTGTGTTTTGCCAAGGCTTTTAGTGCACCTTGGACTTGTTTCAGTACCATCAGTTCCTGATCATATGCTGCCACCTGAAATGGCTGAACGTTGGCCTTTCCTTCTTGGTGCAGTGACTCTGTGTATTCCTTCCATCTCCTTTTGATGCTTCCTCTGTCATTCAATATTTTGCTCATAGAATCCTTCAATCACCCGTAATCTAGTTATTCATAGACACTATAAATTTGATGATTACAAGTATTTCACCTTATTACTTTTCTGTGTGTGTGTGTCTGATTTATTAAAGTATATGCCAGTACTCTTTTGGAATATCATGAACATTCCCCTAGATCATTTCATAAGATTCTAAGTCATTTCTAGTGGCTGAATGATATTCCATTGAACGGTAATCTAAGCATATATCCATTCGATTCATAGTTGTTCAACATTTATATAGCTACTTGTTTTGTTTTTTGTAAACAACTCATGATGAGCGTCATTGTAGGCAAAATTGACATAACTTTCTTTCAAATAAATTTCTAAAAGTAGAACTTCTGAGTCAAATATTTTATATTTTAAAAGCTTTTAAGCCCTCTGATATGAATTTTCAAATTTTCTTCCCAAAAGCCTTGTATTCATGTATCCAAGAGACAATATTTAAAAGTAAACTTCCTGATGTGGACTCTGTCTATTGTATTCACAGTTCTATCTGCAGAACCTAGGCACATAGGAGACCCTCAGTAAATATTTGCTAATCGGAAAGAAGGAAAGTCAGAAAGGGAGCTATATGTTAAGTATATTAAGTACTTAGTCCAGAGCCTGGCACATAATGATGCTTGATAAATGCACATTGCAATTATTACTGTCTTTGAAGTCATTATTCACATCCCCACTGCACTGTCATATATTTACAGGTTTGTATATAATTATGTCTAAGAGTAAATATAAATGTCTTGAAAGAACTCCAGCCAAACGTTTTGTATTCTTGTGTGGATTACATTCCTTGTTGAATAACAATAACACTAGGACATGTTCAGTGTGAACTGGTTTCTGCCCTTTTTTTTTCCCAGCATATTTGTAAAATTTCTTCCTTGCTGTCAATTGGTGTCAGCTCAAGCTCAAGGAGACAACCCTTTGGGCCAAATTAGCCTGAACATAATACTGTTAAATGTATGGAAAACACAGAAAATGATAAATGGCATGAATTCTCAAATATTAATGCTCTTTAGTGTGTCCCCTGGTTGAGCTCACACCCCTGCTCTTTTTCAAGGAGTACAACAGGGTTATTAAAAACATAGGCTTTAGGTAGAATGTGAATTCTGCCATCCTGGTTCTGTGATTTGGGGAAAGTCACCCAGTCTCTCTAAGTCTTGGTTTCCTCACTTGAAGTAGCTGTGCCTGCTTCCCAGTGTCGCCATGAGAAGCTACTGAGACAGTGTACATAAAGCTCTTGGCACCAAGTCTAGCTCCTAGTGAACACAAATGTATGTTGTGGCCATTGATAGAACTCCATTAACACTGTGATCAAGGACATAGGTAGAAATTTTTGTTTCCATGGCTCCATGTTGTGCACTTGAGGTTTGCTTCCAAGTTCTGTGAGTTTTGTGCATTAGGTTTTGCTGGATTTATCACTTAGGGAAATCCTTTAGCAGGTGTTCTTGAGCCCATTTTCCACTTGGAGAAAATGAGACCCAAAGTTGCACAACAGATGCTTCTAGCATGCCAGACATTCCAGAAAAATGTTAGAATTGGAACTTTACCCACAGCTTCTCCATTCCCACTTCCAAGTGTCAGACTTTGAAGACGTATTACGATAATAACGCAAATGGTGCAGGTGGTGATAGTGATCGTGAGGAGGGCGATGGAAGTCATAAAAAATAAGTGCTTATTTTTGCCTGTTCGGGACGCATTTCTGTACATTATCTCGTTTAATCTTCACAACAGCCATGAAGGTAGATGCTGTTATTCCCAGAAGCCAAGAGAGGTTATTGCTTTATCCAGGGTCATGCTATTTGCAGCTACAGAGATATGACCAGAAACAAGTTCTGTCTGATGCTAAAATCACCACCAGAGTCCCCAGTAAAATCAGGCATTCAGAAACTGGTCCTGCTCTGAGCAGAAATCAGTGACAATATTTCTTCTAATCATTGAATGTCTGCCAAATTACCAGGACTGGATATGTAGCCAGATCAATATTGGAACCTAAACCCTGTTTCCCATTCACAGTCCATTTAAGATCAAGGAAAAATACCCTGGGCTAGTAGCCTTTCAACTCTGAAGTTCAGTAGAGTTTGTTTTTAAAGTCCCCTTGGAAAGATCCTAATGAAATCCCACTGTCCTTTGTGAGGAGAGATTTATTTTGCCTAGATTCATTAGCTCTCTGATTGAGCACACAGAGAGAAGCAAGACAGCAGATTCTTCAAGTAAACAAGTCATCTGATTGAAAGCACACTAATAACCCTGCTATTTAGGAGAGACCCTGACTATGGGAAAGTCTTTTTAGCAACAAGTCATGTCATCTGATGAGGAGCTAAAACAGAGACTGACAGATGCATGCAGTAGCTTTGCAAACTTTAAAAATACATCTCTGTGTGTCTCCCAAGTCAGTCTGATGGGACTTTAAGACACAAGAGTTGGAGTCATAAATCTTATTTAAGTGGGCATTGGGAAGTGAGTAGCTTTCTATGAGTCACCAGTTTTCTAGGTATCTGCGCTGTAAAGTGCATGCACATCTCAGCTTCCTCTTAGCTCAGTTTGTTCCCCTCTAAGGAGACCTGGGGATACAGAAACCATGTCATGCAGACCACACCAGCAGAACCAGAGAGGAATGTGGAGAGAGGATACATATGGTGAAAAGTACTTGGTACTGTGCCCCGTCTGATTCTTCCAAGAGCCTCTTATTTTCCATTTGCACACTTTGTAAACAAATTAAGGGAGTAACTAGTGAGGAAAGGTATTGTGTTCTCTGTCCTTCCGTCATTTCAGAGTTGAGTGTGGTACATACATGTCATCCAGTGAGCCCTAAGGGATGCCTGACCTAGTGGAGCAGCTGCGCCTTTAATAAAACTGCTAACGTAAGTTATGAAATTTCTTACACAACTGGGAGATTCCTTCAAAGACACACTGAAGTTTACTTGAATCTTGTTATTTAGAACATAACATGGGTGGCAGTGACTAGACGTTGTTGCATAATATGGTGGTGGTGACGATGATGATGATGGATGATGATGGAGGTGACAGGGATGATGATGTCCCAGGGGTGATGATAAGGACAGTGACGAGATAGTTGACATCTTGGGAAACGTATCGTGCAAGCACAGAGCTGCCACTTCACGTATTATTTCATTTAGTCTCTCAAACAATCAGAATGGAGATACTGTTAATACACCTATTTTATAGACAAATTGAGAGCCCTGGTGACACAGTGGTTGACCAAAAGGTCGGCAGTTTGAATCCACCAGCTGCTCCTTGGAAACCCTAGGGGGCAGTTCTGTTCTGTCTTACAGGGTCACTATGAGTTGGAATCGACTGGAAGGCAGCGGGTTTGGTTTATAGACAAATTGAGACTTAGAGAAGCTATGCTATTTTCCCAAGGCCACGTAGTTAGTGGGCAGTGAAACCTGTTCAATCTCAAATAATCTGTTTCCAGAATGAATATCCTTAATCACTGTATCTATGGTCTCCAAACTTTTTGGAACACACACCCCAGTAAAACACTTTGAGGACGCCCCCTTTTTATTTATTTAATAATAATGAATATTGTACTTACCTACATAATAAACCCGGGAAGACCAAACCTGTAGCCATCGAATTGATTCCATCTCATAGTGACCCTGTAGCACAAAGTAGAACTGCCCCATAGGGTTTCCAAGGAGTGGCTTGGTAGATTTGAACTGCCAGCCTTTCAGTTAGCAGCCACACACTTAACCACCGTGCCACTGGGGCTCCCTGTATATATGTAATAGACATACATGAAGACTAGAAATTAAACAGAATGAGCCAATGATGAAATAATGTTTCGGTTTTGTTGTGTTTACCAATGGCACAAAAGTGGAGGAGTGAATGAGGGGTAAAAGGAAAAGCCTTGAGCCTGCCATTTTCTTACTCATTTCTTCTTCTTCTTATCCCCTTAACTGCCTTGGGCAGAGACGGGAGGTTGGACCTTGATGGGACGTCAGTGGTGTCACATGGCTTTCTTTTCATGAGTGCTTTTAGTTTGGGGGTCGGCCAGAGATCTCATTATGACCTGGGTGAATACTGCAGTCCTATAGGATGGCTACCTTGCTGTCAGCTCCCTCCCCACCCCCTCACCCCCCCAAAAAAATTCTGGATGGCAAAAGGAAGGCTCAAGGAAAGGCAAAAGAAAATTGTTGATGTTTTCTCTTGATTTATGTTATCAGAATAATGGGTTGGTTCCTTAGCATCCGCGGAAAATGACCAGTGACTTCATTGTTGCTGTTTATTGTTTTCTGGGTAGTATTATGATTTAATAATCTTTGTCATCAAATACTTTGTAGTCATTATTTTTATTGATTCTCAGATCGTCTATAGCCAGTGGGAGTCTCCTCTAACTGGCTCCGGAGTCCTTTAACAAGATCCCGGCAGTCTTTGATCACTTTCTTAATTTCCAGTAAGATAGGGTCATCTCATACATTTCATGCCTCAAACAGGGAATCAGCCATTGCTCTGAAGAACCTGGTGGTCCGTCTTATTGGGAAATGGTATGGAGAGATCACAATCCACATGTAAGGGATGCACATCGCTACTGGGTGGGTCATGGTTTCCTCTCTGCTTGTTTCCTACGCTCTCTTCCCTGGAAATCTTTTTTATTTTAGACTTTAGTTTATCTTCCACTGTTTAAAATATAAGCAAGCGTGTGTGTGTGTGTGTGTGTGTGTGTGTGTGTGTGTGTGTGTGTGTGTGTTAATGCCACCATACCATACACACTTTTCTCTGCCTCCTGTTTTTCATTTAACAATGTATACTAGTGGTCACTCCGTGTCAGTTACGTAGGACTCCATCGTGTGGAAATACTGTTGTTTATTCAACCAGAACTCCACAATGGAGAGTTGCTATTGTAACTAATACTTTGATGAATAGCTTTGTGCATATGTCTTTTTTAATTTGTCTGACCGAACTTTATAATCACATCTGATAGGTTAAGTAAGTTGCCCAAGGCCACACAACTAATAATTGCTGAGCTGGAATCCAAACCCCACCTTGCCTGACTCCAAAGCCCGGTTTGTTATTTGCTGCTGCTTTATTACTCCAGGATGACTGAAAAACTGTACCTGGAATTAATCACTCCAGTGAGGCACTGCTGATCGGAAGTTCAGATTAAAGTTTACTGTCTTTGATTAATGAAATAATTTTTAAAAAAAATGTTTCTTGATAGGAGCCCTGGCGGCGCAGTGGTTAAAAGCTACAGCTGCTAACCAAAAGGTCGACAGTTTGAATCCACCAGCCACTCCCTGGAAACCCTATGGGGCAGTTCTACTCTGTCTTATAGGGTTGCTAGGAGTTGGAATTGATTCAGCGGCAATGGGTTTTTATTCTCCTGAAAAGTCTCAATCCCATTGTGAGGTTCTGGAGGCCAAAAGGAAATGAAGAATTTCAGTGACGCAGAGGATGTAAAGCTTGCTCTGGTCTCTTATTATTATTTTTTAAAACCAAAGAGTCAAGCTTAGAATACTGGCTTCCATATCCCCCCTGCCATCTGTTGTCTGCTGGGATTTGGGTACAGTCCTGCATGGGCTTCTCAGCTCACTCGGATGCCCATCTAGTCCCCCGGCCTTCAACACACAAATACTGGCGTGTCCTGACTCCCAGGAGCAATGCCCTCAGAACTCTAGTACCTGGGGCCCACCCATGAACACTTCACTTGCTCTTTCCAGAAGCTTTGTCACACCCTGCAGCACTTCTGTTTCTGCTCCAGGATTCTCGCGGCCCGTGTTGGTGTCAAATATAACATTACACCTTGTTTCCTGGCTATATCAGAGGCCCAGAAGGCTGACCCAGCATTCTGTTCTTCTCTGGGCTTCCACCCATACCCGACATCAAAGTTGCTTGTCCTTGGAAAGGATGAGGTTTGTGTGGAAGTGTGTCTTTAAGCAGGAGTGTGTTGATGGAGTCCTGACATGCCCTGAGTTGCTCTGACAGCATAATCATTGCTTTTGAGTTTGGCAGCCTGACTCGGCTCCAGAAGGGCTGGTGGTATTTGTTTGGTGTGAGCCATCAGGACATAACGGTCCTGGGGGAGACTGTAGGGTCTGCACTGGGACAAGCCTCCTGGTTCTGGGAAACGTGAGTACGGTCTCGCGTGTCCTTTCCCCCAGACAAACTCATCTTCTGCAAAACGAGGTTGGTTGTGTCCAGTAGGTGTTGTCCATATGAGCAGCCAGAGTCACAGATCATGAAGCAGCTTGGTTCCTAATAAACATTAGCCCAACCTTTTCTTTTTATTAATGTAGAAACTGAATCCTGGAGACAGAGATCAGGACTAATATTTACCGAGTAGCTCTTTGACTTCCAGCCCCTGTAGGTTCTTTATATTTTATCAAAGTACATTTTTCAACAAGTTAAAAACATGAGTTTCCTACGAACACATATTGAGAATTTATAAAAGATTTATTTTAATTATTACTCAAGAAGGAGCCCTGGTGGTGCAGTTGTTAAAGTGCTCGGCTGCTAACCGAAAGGTCAGTAGTTTGAACTCACCAGCTGCTCTGCAGAAGAAAGATGTGCCGGTCTGCTTCCACAAAGATTTACCGCCTTGGAAACCCTATGGGGAAGTTCTCCTCTATCCTATAAGGTCTCTATGAGCCAAAATTGACTCAGTGGTAACGTTTTATTTTGTTTTTTGTTAATGAAGAAACCAGGAGGATGAAAAAGCTGGTTCAAAGAGCTCTCGAGAGCTAGAAATTTATATTGTCAGCCAGGAAAGGAGTTCTATACAATAAGTCTGCTCAGTTACATACAACACTGGTTAATGTCAATAAAGCTGTCACTTTTGAGGTTATCTTTTTCTAACAAATCACTTGTAATTTATCAGTATGCTACAAGTTAATCTCAAACTTCACAGAGTCTGAACATCAGTCAATAGAAAAAAGTGAGTCAAACAAACTTAACTGTTCTTCAGGAAAATGAAATAACGGACCTTTGCGCAGGCTTGTAGACAATGCCGTGCATGACGAGAAAGGTCACACAGTCATCTTTTAGCTTTATTTCCAAGTTTTGGATAATTTTTCTTAATAAATTATCTAATTTAATCTCTAAGAACCTGTGAGGTAAATATCAGTATCCCCATTTTATAAGATAAGCAAATCTAGAGGAATTTGGTAACATACCCGAAGTCACATAACTCAAAGGAGAGCTGGAGAGAGAACAAATCTATCTTCATTCCCCATGTAGGGCTTCCTATAAAGCTGTATCCAGCTATATTTTATGATATACCCATTTGTTTAACAAACATTGAATAAGTGGCTGCTGTGTATCTGGCAAGGAGCCCTGCTGGCTGAGTGGTTAAGTGCTTTCAGTTCGGCAGTTGGAACCACCAGCCGCTCCACAGGAGGAAGGTGTGGCAGTCTGCTTCCGTAAAGACTACAGCCTTGGAAACCCTATGGGGCAGTTCTACCTTGTCCTGTAGGGTCAATGTGGGTCAGAATCGACTCCACGGCAATGGGGTTGGTTGGTATATATCAGGCAGATGGCAGTGGTGGCTCCGTGACAGAATTCTCCCCCTCTATGTGGGGGACCCACGTTCGATTCCTGGCCTGTGCACCTCATGCACAGCCACCACCCATCTGTCAGTAAAGGCTTGCGTGTTGCTGTGATTGCTGAACAGATCTCAGTGGTGCTTCCAAACTAAGATGGACTAGGAAGACAGATCTGGCAATCCACTTCCAAAAATCAGCCAGCGAAAACACTATGGATTACAACAGTCTGATTCCATTGTGCCTGGGGTTGCCATAAGTCGGGGGTCAACTTGACAGCAGCTAACGCAACAACAACAACACGTACCAGGCACTCTGCTGGTTCTAGATATTTAATAGAGAGTAGAACAGACTCCATCCCAACCCTCATGGGCACGTTATAGCAGGAAAGACGCACAGTCAGCAAATACAAGCAAGGGTGGTGAGTATTGCACGTTCAGGAGCCATGCGGGTATATAGCCTAACCTGGGTGTTCATAGAAGGCTTCCTGGAGGAAGTGGCATTATACTTGAGTATAGAAAGCGGAGTGGGACACAGGAGGAAAAGCCTTGCAGGCATGGATTAAAGCTCTGCATGAGAGTGTGTACCAATGAGTATTTCCCAGCTGCTCACTTCAAGTGAGAATTGTAGATTTTAAAGAAGTGAGATGAATTTTCTTTCAGTTTCAACTTCAGGTCTTCCCAGCCATAAATTCATATAGTGGTGAAGATGCAGAGGGATGGAGGAGGAGAGACACATGGGGAAAGCACGGGGTTGGGGGTGGGGGGGTGAAAAAAGAAGCAGCTTCCCAGAGTGTGCACAAGCTGGCTCCCAGGAGCCAGCTGTTAGAATTTCAGGACTTTTGTGAGCCAGGTGATGCCACATTGGTAGCTTGAAATCAGCCATGGTAGAAATACTGACATCAGGTAGATCAGCAAATGCTGCAAATCAGGGCTTTTTTCTTTTTTTCGGTCTTTTTCTTTCCTGGAGAGCGATTGTTAAACCTTTACCAGCACGCTGCGGCAGCTTCCCAGGGGGACAGGAGGAAATTCAAAACCACAGGTTCATTTGTCATTTTCAGGAAAGATAATTAACTGCCTCTTCTCTCCACTGATCATACTTTTCTAAAAGTGGAGAATACCCTGTAGAATAAAATATCATAAAATCTGTGTGCAAGGGGCTGTGGTGGCCACATACTCCAACCCTCAGTTCAATGAAGAATCCCCTCTAAACAGCCACATACTTTCAGTGATTAGAAACTCTCTGCGTCACGTGACAACCTAATGCATTTTTAAAGAGTTCCAAGTAACAGGCAGTTCATCCTCACGTCACCCTTAAACTTGCTTCCCTGTACCTTCTGCCTCGTCCTGGTTTAGTCTTCTGGAATGGCATAGAAAAATCTCTCTCTCGTTCACATGAAGAAGTTGCAGAATATTCAGTCCATGCTAGGGAGAGCAGAAAAACCATTCTCTATGAACACCTACCATCATTCAGTTCACGCGGCAAGCGTTTCTTGCAGCGGCTCCAACTTTGGCTGAACATTGGAAATGCTTATGAAGCTTCTCAACTTGTACATAGCTCGGTCTCCTCCTCCATCATTCTGAGTGGGTAGGTTTGGGGTGGGGCCAAAGGCATCTGTGTATTTTAAAAGCTTCATGGGTAATGCTGATGCAAATGGTGAGCCCCAGATTTACTGAGCCTCCTGGCTGCTGCTAGGACCTGGGGTTCGGCGATGACTAAAGGAGGTGACCCCTACTTAGGAGCTCCCAGTCTAGTGGGAAGGACAAACATAAAATGCCTGTCCACTGACGAATGAGTAAACACAATGTGGTATATCCACACAGTGGAATATTAGTCTGCCATGAAGAGAAGGGAAGTCCTGGTACGTACTACAGCATGGCTGAACCTTGAAAACACTATGATGAGTGTAATCAGTCAGTCATTAAAGGACAACTGTTGTATGATCCCACTTATACGAAATATCTGGAATTGGCAAAGGAATAAAGGACAAAGTTTATCAGTGGTTACCAGTGATGAGAGGGAGAGAGGGAGGGAAGGCATCATTGCCTAGGAGGCACTGAGCTTCTGTTGAGGGTGATGGAAAAATTTAGAAATGGATCGTGGCGAGGGTTGCACAGCATGGTGAGTTAATGTCTGTGAATTTTTCATGTGAAAAATGTTGAAATGGCAAGTGTTCTGTTATATATATATATTATGTATACATATATATGAAATATATATATACACATTTGGAAACCCTGGTGGTGCAGTGGTTAAGAGCTGTGGCGGCTAAGCAAAAGGTCAGCAGTTCGAATCCACCAGGTGCTCCTTGGAAACTCTATGAGGCAGTTCTGCTCTGTCCTATAGGGTCACTATGAGTCAGAATCAACTGGATGGCAACGAGTTTGGTTTTTTTATATACATACTTACCACACACAAATGATAATGCTTTACGTTAATACTATAATGAATGTCGAGAGACAGAGGATGGGGGAGTTCAGGCGAAGGATGTCTAGCTCAGGGGCCAGGAGGAGCCATCGGAGGGAAGTGACCTTAAGCAAAATCCTAAAGGACACGTAAGTCTTAGCCAGGTGAAGAAAGTGAAGGGAGAAGACAGAAGGAAAGGCTTTTAAATGGCATTAGCAGCCAAGAGAAGAATAATACATCAGTGGAGTTGTCTGACCTTGCCAAAAAATGAAGTTTGAACTATCGTTAACCAGCCATAGGGGCTGTATTCTAGATACGGCATAAAAAGTATATTGTTTCCTGACTGCAGACAAATATTATAAGGAAAAAAATAAAAAGGTCCTCAAAGACATTTCAGTAATATCCCATCCAGTACCGCGGGTGCTTACCAATGCATGAAATGAACACCGCTAGTCTACAGATAGGACAGGGGGCTTCACACAGCTTGAAGGGAGCAGACCCTGCTCCCTGCTTTCCTCTCAGATGGAACAAGAGTAATTACATCACCGATGCCTTCAAATACCAAGAACACGAAACCTCAGTGGTGGGAGATTGAGCCAATGATAAATATCATTTTAATAAGTCAGAACTCATCTGTGAGTGAAAGAAGGTCTCTGAAACATCCGCAAAACCCAGCTGGCTCTGCTGCCGCGGGCTTTGGGTAATGGAACCGGAGAACGCCGCCGGCTTCCACTGAATCCTGTTTCCGAATTTCAGGGCGAGCTCGAGTGGCAGGATTTTCGGTTCTACCCCGCAGATACTCGTCTCTGAACGGTGCGCGCTGCTATACTTGGGTCCCTTTATAGAAGATCTCAGTTTGCCACGTGGGGTTTTGGTATTGCCCCATTTCAGAGCACGTTCAGACGCGTCTGGTTTCTTCCCCTTGCTGTCCTGGACCATGAATGGAGATTGTTAGAACGACCAGCCGAGGTCTCCACATTCCTCCAGGTACCCCAGGAGCCTGAAAGTGACTGCTGATCAGCCCTTCTTTCTCTCACTGCTGACTGATGGGGAAGGTTCTGCTCTCAGTCTATTTCAGTGAAGCTGTGGTCACAGTTTACAAGGAGTTAATCACCTTCTCTAACATGTACCCCGGCTGTGTTCACATATTTTTTCAACTTTTCCCCTGGAAATAACTGCAGCTGCTAAGTTCACTATTAACCCTCCTAAGAGGCAGGATGGCGCTTGCTGATTTAGTGATTTCCTATGTTGACATGCTGGTCTTTTTACTCTGGGCTCCAGCCAAATGGAACTATCTGCCGTTGCATTTCCAATAGCTCTCTGTGATTTTATTTTAATTAACAAAAGAAATTCCTGCTGTTTCCCCCAGTCAGACCCCCATTTTCTGATCTCTCTTTCTACACTCATTTTGCACCCCCATCCTAGAATGCCCTGATCTTTCCTCCTCCCACCCCACTTCCTCTTTTCTCTCATTGGTTCCTCCCTCTGCCAGCTGAGATTCCAGACACCATTTAAGACGTTCTCCTCCTCAGATGTCACGGTCTGCATGTAACACTCGTCCGATTCTGTACTGTTCCCGGATCCGGCCCGCCTTCCGATCATGCCACTTTCCCACGTAAAACACTTCAGCCTTTACTCACTCTCTAGATTCCTTTTTCTAGCTTGTTTTTCTTCTCTGTTAGGTTATTGTTTTGTGAGAGAGTCCCAGCTCCAATTCCGTCTCTGACATCATTCACCCAGTTGCCATCGAGTCGATTCTAACCCATAGTGGCCCCATCTGTTTCAGAGTAGAACTGTGCTCCATGAAGTTTCCCTGGCTGTCATGTGTTAGAAGTAGATCACCAGGCCTTTCTTCCAAGGTACCTCTGGCTGGGTTCAAACTGCCAGCCTTTTGATTGGTAGCCGATGGCTTAGCTGTTTCCACCACGCAGGGACCCCACCAGATGACTTAGTGGCTATCATTTCCCTTTAGGTCATGGAGCCCTTCATGGTAGTATTGTGTGGTTGTCTGACTCTCTTCTTTCTCTCCTGCCTGAGTAGATCTTTAGGCCAAATGGCTGACTGGTCTTTCTATTATTCAGTTATAGAAAAATTAAGAGTTAATCTTTTAAAAGGGGTGATTAAATGTATTCAGCTGCTACCCTAAAGTTTAAACAATGAGCAATGATTTTTATATGTAGCCGATCTTTAAAGTTTTTCTAAAGAAGCACTTCTTCAACTGTGGTGGATGTACGTTATGGTATATCATCATTAAGATGGTGGTACATACCAATTTTAACTACAGCCAGCATGTAAAGCCTGTGATTTCACCGATATTACTACTTGGAATGAGTTTCAGTTTAAACAAATGTAGTCATTTTAAAATATACTTAAAGAAAAATATAATAGTAGTACAGGTGGTACATGGAGACAGTATACTCATTCTGGTGTTGTTTGAATGGCTGAATTTTGGGAAACCATGTTCCAAGGACAGTCCAGGGCTCCAGTCTCATTGAAATTTCCATGTTCAATACTTTCGTGCCTTCAACTCCATCTACAGAATCATTCAGTCATGTTTTTCTATGGCGAAGTCTTTCAAATTGATTGTTTTCCCTCAAGCCACATAAATAAAACTCAACTTAAAACACCTTTTCCAGAATACGTTATGTAAATGTACATAATAAAGAAAATGAGAATTTTATGTAAACAAGTAAATATTTGGTTAAGATAGTACAATTTCTAAGTTTCCCGGAAGCAAGACTTCCTTAAGGGTAGAAAATATTTTAATCTGGTTGTAGGAAGAGGATATTTTATTTGTTAATAAAATTGATGGACCAATATAAATTTTTTGTAACCTTCAAGGAAAGGAAATTAAATAAGCATTGCTTTCATCTCCCTAGGCTAACTGATAACTTTTAAAGCACTTGTTTATTTGACATTTTTGCTAGTTTTCTGTAATGAAGAAGAGTGTATTTCCCTTTTCTTAAAAAAAAATAGTGATTTCTTTTTTAAAAAGAAATAGAACAATAAGCTTCTGTGAAGGGTAATAAAAAAAATCCGGGAACAGATAATGTTGATGGTTGAACAACATGATAAACAATTAATGTCACGGAACTGTACCTGTGAAGATGGTTGAAATGGCAAATGTTTTGTTACATGTATATTTACCACAGTTAAAGGAAAAGAAGAAATAGAGCATAGCTCATATTATTAGAGTGCAGTATACAGTGCTGACCTTCTGCTTTAAGTGGAGAAGAACTTCACCTCTGTGTAAAATTGGAACATATTTCCACACTCAGAGACAATTTCTCCATGACCTGTTGTTTGTGCTTAAAATGCTTCCATTTTAGATTCATTCCTTGGGGGTAAGCATAGCTCCTGTTTCTTTTATCAGGCAGTTGTTACTGTGACAGGAAGTATATTAACCAGTAAGCACCTTAAGAAACAAAGAAACAAACCTGTTCGATTCTGACTCACAGGGACCCTAAAGGACAGAGTAGAACTGCCCTATAGGGTTACCAGGAATGACTGTCAGCCTTTTGGTTAGCAGCTGAACTCTTAACCACTGTGCCGCCCAGGCTCCGATTAGCACCTTAGGTCCATGAAAAAGAGGAAGACCCTTGAGGAAATGGATTGACATGTGGCTGCAACAATGAACTCAAACATAGCCATGACTGTGAGGGTAGTGCAGGACCGGGCAGTGTTTCTGTTCTGTTGTACATGGGGTGGCTGAGTTGGAATTGACTCGATGGCACCTCACAATAGCAACAACAACTGTGTTTATTTTCATGGATGGAAAAAGCCATGTATATCCATTAGAAAAGCATTTGGCTGCAAGTAAGAGAAAACACACGTCGACTTGAACAAATGGGGATTCATTTTTCCTCACAATTGCAAAGGCCAGAGGGGATGCTTGCAAACACTTGTTCAGTTATTCATAAAGGTAATGCCCAGCGTGTCTGTGGCACTCTTGACCTTCCCTTCATGGTCGCAAGATGGACGCCACAACTCAGTGTCCATCTGATGTCTGTATTCTCAGTGGAAGAAAGAAAAAGCTATACCGCCTGGTGTGCTTCTTTCCATCAGGATTTCATGATTTTCCCCAGAAGACCTTCAGCAGCTTTCTGCCTCTGTGTCATGACTACTGTGGCTGCAGTGGAGGCTGAGAAAAGGAGTATGTGGCTTTTCAGCCTCAATAACGGGGAGACCAAGGAACGAGGGGGCAGAGAAGGGAACACCACTGTAACTAAAAGAGCAAGGCAGGGGCAAGGGAAAACCAAATAATAATAACTTGTTTTGTTGTTGTTGTTGTTTTTATTATTCAGTCCTTGCTCTATGCTAGATAGTGTGCATATACTCTACACATATTATCTCATCTAGTCCTCAAAATATTCCTATAAATTAGATAAAATTATCCCCAATTTACAGAGGAGAAAACGAAAGTTACCTACATGCCCAAGGACCTGTATTCAAGCAAGGAATTGACCTGCTCTCACTCTGACCTCACTGTCGCCTTTCCTGAGGCCGGTGTTTAGAACACGTGGTTTTCTCTCCACTGTGGATCCCATTTCACACTTGTCTAGAATGCTGCAGTGAATTAATTAGACCGCTTGGAATTTCCAGGCCTTGGTTAATGGGGTGGACTGACCCAAGAATGCTTGAATAGTTCTAGCAAATGCTGCTGCAGCACTTTCTTCTGCAGTAATTACCTTCCATCTTTTCAGAGTTTCTGCTCTTGGAACTCATTACTTCAGTTCTGAATTCTGACCTGATGCACAAGTGGTTTCTATGTATTCTGGCCACTTTTAGGTGGGCTTCTATTTTAGGAGGCTTCTTTTGTAAGTGGCTCATAGAAGCCCAGTTGTCTATTTAGAGTTGTAATGTCAGCTACTCTGGGTCAGTTCTGTCTGTTTGTTCGTGTAAGATCACCTCCAGGATGAAATCCTATCTCGGTCAGGTAGCTTTACCCAGAGATAAACTCTGTCCCACAGATTCTCCTTAGACTGGCTGCTGTATGAGCTTCTACATGAGATTATCATTCACTTGGCAAAGGGGCGCAAGGCGTTAAAGATAAATATGCAATTTCAAACTAAGCTTTAAGAAATTTGAGAGCTAGGATTGTGCCTTACTCATTTTATACGTCCAGAGCCTAACACTGTGCCTGGTACACACAACAAGATTGTGTATTCATTCAGCAGATGTTTGTTTGTTGTCAGTGCCCTCAAGGCGGTTCCGGCTCCTAGCGGCCCTGTGCACCACAAAACGAAACACTGCCGGGTCCTGTGCCATCCTCACAATCTTTGTTATGCTTGAGCCCACTGTCGCAGCCACTGTGTCAATCCATCTCATTGAGGGTCTTCCTCTTTTTCGCTGACGCTCTACTTTACCAAGCATGGCGTCCTTCTCCAGGGACTGGTCCCTCCTGATAACATGTCCACAGTATATGAGATGAAGTCTCGCCGTCTTTGCTTCAGAGGAGCGCTCTGGCTGTGCTTCTTCCAAGACAGATTTGTTCATTCTTCTGGCAGTTCATGATATGTTCAGTATTCCTCACTAACACCACAATTCAAAGGCATCGACATTCTTTGGTCTTATTCATTGTCCAGCTTTCATTGAGAGCCTATTGTATTTCAGATACTGGAAGCACAGCAGTAAACAGGCACTCATAGTTTTTGTACTTGTGAAACATATGTGAGGGAGATAGACAATGAAAAACACAATTTTTTTTTTAAAAAAAGAAAGAAGACCCAAATGTCCATCCATTGCAGAATATATAAATGGTGGCAGAATTTACAATGGAATGCTACTCAGCAATGACGATGAACAGACTTGCTACACTGACCACATGGATGAATCTCAGAGGTGTAATGCCGAGGGAAAGAAGCCGAACTCAGAAGAGTGCATCCTTAACGCCTGCACGGACGTCGAGCTCACAAGCAGGCAAAAGTAATCTATGATAACAGAAGGTAGGCTGGTGGTCACCTTCAGGGTGGGACAATGACTTTGGGACATGCAGGTACTGCTGGGGTGCTGGTAATGCTCTTTATCTTGATATGAGAGTTGATTACATGGGAAAGTTCACTTTGTGAAAATTCTTCCAGCCATGAGCTTATATTTTTATATATATAAAAATATATTTTATATATTTTTATATATGCAAATTATAATTCAATTAAATAATTTAATCTTCGAGAAGATAAATCTGACTGTGGTAAGGACAGTGAGGGAAATGCACAAGGCCCAGGCCGACAGGAGAGGGATTCGCTTGGGGGAACCTTCCTGGGAGATGCTGGGTAGGCTGATTGCTAAGAGGGAGGAAGACAGGGGAGGAGAGTCCAGGCAGGGGACAGCATGTGCAAAGACTCTCAGCTAAGAAAGGTTTAGACATATTTGAGAAGCAGAAAAAAAAAAAAAAAAAAAAGGTCAGTGTCATAGATTGAATTGTGTCCCCCAAAAATGTATGTCAACTTGGCTAGGCCATAATCCCCAGTATCGTGTGGTTGACTTCTATTTTGTGGTGTGATGTAATTATCCTGTGTGTTATAAATCCTAATCTCTATGATGTTAATGAGGCAGGATTTGAGGCAGCTATGTCAATGAGGCAGGACTCAATCTCTAGGATTAGGTTGTATCTTGAGTCAATCTCTTTTGAGATATAAAAGAGAATAGTGAGCAGAGAGGAGAGGGACCTCATACCACCAGGAAAGAAGAGCCAGGAGCAGAGCATGTCCTTTGGACCTGGGGTCCCTGCACTGAGAAGCTCCTAGACCAGGGGAAGATTGATGACTATGACCTGCCCCCAATCTGACAGAGACAGAAACCTTCCCCTGGAACTAGCACCCTGAATTCGGACTCCTCGCCTCCTAGACTGTGAGAGAATAAATTTCTGTTTGTTAAAGCCATCCGCGTGTGGTATTTCTGTTATAGCAGCACTAGATAACTATGACAGCCAGTGTGGCTGGAGCAGAGTAAGTGAAGAGCAGAGTGGGACAGGACAAAGCCAGGAGTGGACAGAAGCCACATCAGGTAGGCCTGAGGGCCGTTTAGTTGATGGTCTGCCCCTTGGCGTTTGAGTCTTCTTTTGCGCCAGGCAGTGGGAGGCGGGTCTTCTAATCTCTGTTTTTGATTTGAGGAATCGAGGTTTAGGAGAAGTAACTTGACGATGATCACATAGCTTGGAAGGGAGTGATTATCGTGAGGATTTTAACCCAGATCCCCCTAACCCTACGTTGTGTTCTCAACTCCTGACTCGTGACCTGGCCTGGGAGCAGTATTGTTATTGTTGTTAGCTTCTGTCAAGTTGGCCTCTGACTCGTGGCAATCCCACGTGCAACGGAACAAAATACTGCCCGGTCCTGTGCCATCTCCATGATCGGCTGTGGCTTGGACCCTTGTGATCCACAGGGTTTTCACTGGCTGACTTTCTGAAGCAGATCCCGAGGCCGTTCTGTCTAGCCCATCTTTTAGTCTAGAAGCTCTGCTGAAACCTGTTCAGCATCATGGCAGCACGCAAGCCTCTGCTGACAGACAGGTGGTGGCTGTGCATACTAGGGGCACTGGTGTGAAATAACCCCTCCACAGAATGATACCCGCACCTTTTGGATGGTGAAACAGGTACTGAGGAAGTAGCAACCCCCCACCCCCCGCCACCAAGGGGAGCGTGGGGAGAGCCATGTGCACTAAATTCTGAAGGACAGGTATGAAATCTTCTCATTTGAAAGCATCCTGAGGGAAGTGTATGCAAAGACACACAGGTGAGAGTTAATAATCACAGCAGCCAAGACTTACTGAGCATTCTTTCTGTGCCAGGTTCTGCAGTGAAGAGTTTACTTACCCAGTGCGTCATCACGACAATCTTATGAGGTCTACGTTGGCCCCGTTTTAAAGATGTGAAGAAAATGAAGTGTAGAAAAGTTTGTCGTTTCCCCAGTGGAACCCAGCTAGTGAGTTGACTGTGTAAATAATTAAACACTATGCTTGTTTAATTAACGCTGAGAAAAGCAGCGCATTTGAACTGGCGAGGGCGAAACTCAGCCTCAAGCAAGTCTTTGCTCCTAGAATCCGTGCCTCTAACTCTCCTGCCAAGAGCTTGATGTGGCGAGGGAAGCCTGAGATGTTTTCTTTATTTTTAATTTTGTTTTTAATTGTACTTTAGATGAAGGTTTACAGAACAAACTAGTTTCTCATTAAACAGTACACATATTGTTTTATGACGTTGTTTAACAGCCCCGCAACATGTCAACACTGTCCCTTCTTGACCTTGGGTTCCCTATTACCAGCTTTCCTGTCCCCTCCTGCCTTCTAGTCCTTGTCCCTGGACTGTTGTGCCCCATTAGTCTCATTTTGTTTTATGGGCCTGCCTAATCTTTGGCTGAAGGGTGAACCTTGGGAGTGACTTCTTTACTGAGCTAAAAGGGAGTCCAGGGGCCATACTCTCGGGGTTTCTCCAGTCCCTGTCAGGCCAGCAAGCCTGGTGTTTTTTTTGTGAGTTAGAATTTTGTTCTACATTTTTCTCCAGCTCTGTCTGGGACCCTTCACTGTGATCCCGGTCAGAGCAGTCGGTGGTGGTAGCCGGGTACCATCTAGTTGTTCTGGACTCAGTCTAGTGGAGGCCGTGGTAGTTGTGGTCCATTAGTCCTTTGGACTATTTCTTTCCCTTGTATCTTGTTTTCTCGTTCTCCCTTGCTCCCAAAGAGGGAGTATCTTAGATGACCGCTCACAGGCTTTTAAGACCCTAGAAGCATGAGATGTTTTGTATGGCTTCATGATGTATGTTCTTTGAACTTGACTGAAATTAATGTTCCTGAAGGTTTTTTTTTTTTTTTCATTTTGAGAGTCTTATATTCCATAAAAGGAGCCCTGGTGATGCAGTGGTTAAGCGCTCGGCTGCTAACTGAAAGGTCGATGGGCTTCGAACCCACCAGCCTCTGCACGGGAGAAAGATGGGGCAGTCTGCTTCTGTAAAGGTTACAGCCTTGGAAACCCTATGAGGCAGTTCTACTCCGTCCTACAGGGTCGCTGTGAATTGGAATCAACTCGATGGCAATAGGTTTGGATATTCTGTAATCTCTCTCCTCTGAAATCCTATACGAGAGTTTAGTGCTCTGAATTGTATGCTTTTCTTCTCCATCTAGACTCCGAGTTCCCGGAGGACAATCTCCTATTTCTTTTGATTCCTCAGTGTGTAACCCCAGCTGGGATGCCCTGTGAGGTCAGGAATTGGGTGTATTTTGTTGACCACTGAACCCTCAGGGCCTACTACAGGGCTGGGCAGATGGTAGGTGCTCCATAAAATTTCCAAAATGGATGAGTGTGACACTTATTTCTGAAGGTTAGAGAGAGAATGGATTTGGCCCAGGTCAGCAGTCTGTCTCAGTGGATTGTTGTACAGCACCTAATTTTATTTCAATTACTTAAGCATTTAAGGCAAAACAAGGTTTCTTGCCCTACCACCCTATCTCCAAAATCACGCAAGCCTGGTACTGACCCAGCTTTGAAAGCATTCTGCGCAAGGAATTCTGTGAGATGCCTTGGCTGGTTCTGTGCTGTAACAGTTTATGGCTTAGGCCAGTTAAAAGTGGCCTATTCAAAAAAAAATTCCTGTTATGGTGTCATTTTTATGAGCAATTCAATCACTGCCTCATATTTTATTGTAAGTGGTTTTAAGCACATACAAAATAGCTATGATTTTCTGTACAACCCACTGATACCCACATCCTTGGGTCAGAACAGAAAAGTAGAAGTGGCTACAAGGGAACCCTCTCTGTGCTCTTGGCCTTGCTGCCCCACAGATAGCTACTGCCACATGTGGCTGCTGAATACTGCCAGCGTGGTTCATCTGACCTGAGATCCGCTGTACGTGGAAAATAAAGTCAGATTTTGTATGAAAAGGGAATATAAAGTAGCTCATCAGTAGTTTCCTACAATGATTACATGTTGAATTGATAATCTTTTGGATATGTTAAATGAGCTATATTAAATTCATTTCAACTATTTCTGTTTTTAATGTGGCTACTAGAAAATGTAAATTTACACTTGTGGCTGGCGTTGGACAGTGGTCCTCTGGAACGTGAGAAATATGAATCTGGTAGACACCTAATCTCATATACCCATCCCTGACTCAATTGTCCCCCACTTCACCCAAAGTCACAAAGGTTAGCTAAAGCACCCAAGTCCTGTCTGTGTCCATTCTCGGAACACTCTTTCGTGTTGGTTTTTCCTGACTGAGTCCAAAGTCAAGCCAGGCTTGAGGCTTCTACACCTTCAAACTTTATTTTCTACAGACTGGTATTTAAAAGCACTTTAAATTTATATAGCAATTCATTAAAAAAAAACAAAACAAAACAAAACAAAAACTCTCATATCCTTGAACACCCAAAACCGACTGTGTTAGTTACCTAGTGCTGCTGTAACACAAATATCACAAGTGGGTGTCTTTAAAGAACAGAAATTTATTTTCTCACAGTTCCGGAGGATAGAAATCTAAATCAGGGTCTCAGCCGTGCCAATACCTTCCTTGTCAGTAGCTCTGGGCTTTCCTTGGTTCCTTGGAGATTGTCACATGGCTTCTGTCCTCCCTGATAGGTATGTTTCCTATGTCTATTCTGGTTTTTTTATAACTCAAAAGTAGTTAGGTTTAGGATCTACCCTATACTAGTATGACTTCAAATGACTGTTTTGTTAGATTACTTTATGGAAGGTAATTACATTACAATTTATATTAGATTACATTATGGAACAGCAACAAGACTAGTGTTTGGTCGAGCCGCTGGGAACCATCACCTAACCAAGATGACCCATAAAATAACTGTTACATCCTCCTGAGGCAGTAGGTAATTAGATTTATCACCATTTTCCAGGTGAAAAAACTGAGGATGAGACAACATTTATGTATTTAAACCTGGCCCTGTTTCAGAAAAGCTCTTTGCTCTTGACCAACTCAGAGACTATAAGTGGCTTTTCCAAAAGACCCAGTGGGCAACAGAGCTGGGTCTGAGATGATCTTCTTACTCTTCCTACTAAGACAGCAGTTCTCAGACAGTGTTCCATTGTCGAGTGTGAAGCCTAATTTTTTGACAAATCACAGTTAAAGTGGCACTGTTTTTAGCCGACTTTCTCTGTATAAATTAGAACTGATTTAAGGATATCCTAAAATAATGTGTCTTTTGTGAAGTTCATTTATTCATTCATTCAACAGCACGTTTTGAGTACCTGCCTGGTGTAAGGCATTAAGCTAGGCCCTGGGGAGACACTGGTGAACAAAACAGCAAGAAAAAACAAGTTATCTAACAAACTTAATCATAACCAAAAAAAAAAAAAAAAAAAAATCCTGTTGCCGTCGAGTCATTTTGGACTCATCGCGACCCTATAGGACAGAGTAGAGCTGCCATATGCAGTTTCTAAGGAGCGCCTGGTATATTCGAACTGCTGACCTTTTGGTTAGCAGCCATAGCACTTAACCACTATGCCACTAGGGTTTCCAATCATAACTAACAAGTAGTTAAAGCGTGTGCTGCAGAATCAGACGAATGGAAGCCCTGCCCTAAGCTAGGGATTGGAAAGGGCTTCATCAGTTAGTGCTACTCATGCTGAGCTGGAAGGACAGTGGAACACGGCCTGATAAGAGGTGGAGGAGAGAGAATGGGGAGAGATTTTTTTAGAAATGTTTTCCTGAGTGGGAGAGAAAGGCAGGGATGTGCTGATAAAACAGAGATTGCCCATGACCTACTGACCGAACTGTCTACACGTATGCCACAACCTGGAAGTATGTCCTGTACCTAAATATTGTTCATCATGTGGTCATAAATGCAACAACAGCAATAAAGTTTGAAACCTTTGTGATATCCCTATCTTCATGATGTCCTTAGTGGGGTATTTTAGACCACCTGAGGGGCCTCTGGAGACCTTGTGGCACAGTGGTTAAGAGCTTGGATGCTAACCAAAAGGTCAGCAGTTCGAATCCACTAGCCACTCTTTGGAAACCCTATGGGGCAATTCTACTCTGTCCTATAGGGTCACTATGAATTGGTATCGACTTGACAGCAACGGATTTTGAGGGGCCTGTGCGGTATGTGTTTCTATTAAATGTTTTAACAATCATCTCTCCAAAAAAAAAAAAAAAAAAAAGCCCTGATTTGTAACATTTGCCAATTTCCTTGGTGTAAATATTCTTACCTTGGCTGTTATCAACCTGCCAGTGAGACATCACTGAACATGGAGTTGGGCAGAGATGTGCAATAGCACACCACATGCAAACATGGTGGACATAAGTCAACTTAAGAGTACAGATAATAGTAAAACGTGGTAAGATCATCAGGAGGCAATGAGTTTTTAGTATGTGTTACCTTTGTTTTTAATTTTAAGTTTATATTTTTAAATTTTTTAATAATGGCTGTGTTTAACAACCTGCTTGCAAAATCCCTGCAAATTTAACGATAAGCTCTTGAGATCCTGTGCGAGCTGGCCCCAGCACACCACTGCACCTGTGCCTCTTCAGTGCAGAGTAGCCATGATACTTGTCTAGAACAAGTCCTCACTGTTCCCTCCTCTGCTTCTCACAGATCAGCAAACAGCAGCTGCAGACAGTCAAGGACCGCTTCCAGGCTTTCCTCAATGGAGAAACCCAGATCGTGGCCGACGAAGCCTTCATGAACGCCGTCCAGAGTTACTATGAGGTAAGGCTTACCATACAGAAGAAGGTCAGACAGCCCACACCCAAGTCCCCAGGACTGAGCTGCTGGCCTTTCACAGGACCATCCCTCCTGAGGCAGAGGGGTTGGTGATTGGTTGCCTTGCAAAATAACCAAAGCAATTTTAAGGAAACCAGTGTTTTGTTTGGGGGAGAATCTGTAAATAGAAGCTACTGTTTACCAAGTGCTTTTTATACAAGGCAGTGTGCTATGTGCTTTGCATATAATTTCCTGTTAAATCTTCACAGTAGCCCTGTGAGTGAGGTCTTGCTATTATTCCCTTTACTGATGAAAAGACTAAGACTCAGAGAGGTTAAGTCCATTACTTCGGGTTACACAGCTGTTAAAATGCCACAAGCGAAGACTTGAACTGAGTCTGGAGCATTTCCCACTACTTATATCCTTTTCAAAGGATGTTACCACCTCCCAAGAAAGGTGTCTTAACCAGCTCCCTTGTTTTTCTTCTATTAAAATGGTCCTGTGGGTTCTTTTGGAGCTCTGGTGGCTCAGTGGTTAAGAGCTCAGGCTGCTAACCCTCTGGGACAGTTCTACTCTGTCCTATAGGGTGACTGTGAGTTGGAATGGACTCAATGGAACCTAACAACAACAAAAACAGAACACTGTCCAAAACATAATACTTTTCCCTGAAGAAGACCTACAGGGAGAGAATATGTCTTGAGTCTGCATCACAGATAGCTTCTCACTGCTAGAACTCAGAGGTTTATCAGTAAAGTGGATTTGCGACTCCACAGGTATTTTTAAATTTGTCAGTATTCTTTCTCGGTGTGTACACTCGCCACATTTGGCTCTGTGGCTGTTGTTTGTACGTCAGTAACGAAGTGGACGTGCCATGCCTTCCAGTTGATCAAGTTTTCCTGACATGCAGATTTTCTTATTCAAACTTCATTTTGTATCATTTGGGGTTTATATGCTCATGAGTGATTATTTTGTCATTAAAAGATATTTTACCTTATTTTAAGCTACTTAAACGTGAATCAGACAAATTCCCTGTATTTGGAGTCCCACGTCCTCATGTATTATCCATTGTCAAGGCCAGATTAAAATAATTAGAAACCAACCCTGAGCACTGAAGAGCTTGTGGCATCCTGTCATATGCAATTCAAAATAATAAGAATAAATGGTAAAATAAGTACGAGAAGATCCAACAAAATCTGATTCCTCCCTCCCATGGGGTTCCTTCCTTCTTTCTTTCTTTATAGTTATTAGGTCGCATATTGTTTCCAGACCGATCTGGTGCTTCTGCTTTGCTAGTGCTCTAACCATTGGGAAATCCAGTCCATAATGAATGCTTTAAAAATGTTAGCCTTGGTGGGGAAGTCCTGAGTCAGTAAAACTCTCCTTCCTTTCTGCTGTTTGACTTCTTTCATGGAAGGACTGAAGCTAGATTGCAGTTAGATCTGTCAATGGTCTTATGGAAATATTATTGATTAGTTTGCTAATTAGCAGATAATATGAAAGAGCATTTGTCTCTCTGATATTTGCTGGGTCCAGCTACAGACTTACTTTACACACTCAGGTCTGGTTTAGAAGTCAAGTGCATTTTTGTATTTGTCCAAATTTAAGCTTTCTAATTTTATTTTACAAGTAGCAGTAATTATTGCCAGTAAGCGTCAAAGTTGCGGCTTAATCTAATGTGACTCAATTTGGGTTGAATTTAATGGAGAGTGGAAACGAGATTGGGAGCAACCGTGATGTATGGCAGTTAATAACCTGAATATATTTAATTGAAGCTTCTGTTCAGAATCTGCCAGGGAATGAAGTTAGCCACCCCCCGCCCCTTTTCAAGTTCTCGAGTCAGTGAGGGACTACCGAGAGAAGCTTGTCGGACCAGGCAGACCCTTATCAGTAGTTCTCCACGTTTAGAGTCACTCACCAGAATTTATAACTTTGTAGATTATAAATTTTCATTAGAAAGCTCATTTGACTAATGAAGTGCCATTTCTATCTATTAATTAAATTTGAAAATTAATAGTCATCAGTGTGCTAATAAGTCTTTGGAAATTACCATTTATATCTGCTAACTGAAAGGTCAGCGGTTCGAACCCACCAGCTGCTCTGTGGGAGAAAGATGTGGCAGTCTGCTTCCGTGAAGATAACAGTCTTGAATGTAGGACAAAATTCAAATTCACAAAATACAAGAACAAACTTACTGGCCTGACCGAGACCACAGGAACCCCCAAGACTATGGCCCCCAAACACTCTGCTAACTCAAAACTGAAGCCACTCCCGAAGTCCACCTTTCAGCTAAAGATTAAGATGGCGTATAAAACAAACAGTAACACAGGTGGGGAACGTGCTTCTTTGCTGAATCAAGTATACAGACCAAATGGGCATCACCTGCCCAAAAGCAAAGATGAGAAGGCAGGAAGAGAGGGGAAAAGTGGAAGAATGGACACAGGAACCCAGGGTGCAAAGGGAATGGGGGAGAGCGCTGACATAATGCGGGAATCGCAACCAATGTCACAAAACAATTTGTGTATAAGTGTTTGATGAGAAACTAATTTGTGCTGTGAACTTTCACCTAAAGCACAATAAAAAAAATTTTAAAAAGTTACAGCCTTGGAAACCCTATGGGGCAGCTCTCCTCTGTCCTGTAGGGTTGCTGTGAGTCAGAATCGACTGGAAGGCAATGGGTGTCTACAGTGATCCCCCCATTTTCCTCTATAGTGGCTAGTGTATTTGACAGAGCTCCTTTGTGGTCTGGTGAGAATGCAGGCGTTGAGAAATTGCTAAGTATTTACTATTTAAGATTTGTGCAACATACAGAATAATGTGAAGTGTTAATTACCTAATTAACCACTGGACTCTGATGGCCCACTGGTTAAGTGCTACGGCTGCTAACCAGAAGATCGGCAATTGGAATCTGCCAGCTGCTCTTTGGAAACCCTATGGGGCAGTTCTACTCTGTCATGTAGGATTGCTACGAGTCAGAATCGACTTGAAGGTGCAGCGGGTCTGGTTTTTTTGGTTTGTATTCATTAGTAAAGCTTCTGAAGTCTTGAGACTGGCTTTTCCAAGGAAGTCTAATCCTGAAGAGCAAGTGTCCCCAATCAAGGGGACAGGCTTAATACTTACTTGGGAGAGATCTGTTTGTTTTACCCCTTCCTTTCTCCCTTTCCCTTCACTCTCGGGTGGTAGGGAAGCTAGTATCTCCTCCTTCATCATTCTCTGGGATCTGCTTGCTTCCCTCTTGGAATCTGTCTTGGCCAGGACTCTTCGAGTTACAGTGGACAGACACCTACTTCAAACTGGCCGAAAAAGTAAATTTATTTGCTCCAATAATTTAAAATTCTAGGGGTAGGTCTGGCTTCAGGTATGGCTGGATCCAGAGACTCCAAAAAATGCCAGCAAGATGAGTATCTTTTCCCCTCTATCTCCGCTCTGCTTTCTCCTGCGTTGGCTTCATTCTTGGGTCGGTTCTCTCCATGTGGAGGACACTAGCAGATCCATTTCATGCCTTACCAGTTTAGCAACCCCAGGAGTGAAGAGAACACCTCCTTGCTGAGAGTCCCACAAAAGGCCCAGGGGTAACTCTGGCTGGACTGACATGGGGCATGTGTTCCTTCTTAAAACAATCCCAGTGGCTGGGAGGTAAAATATCCTGGAGGATCGGGCCTAGGACAAATGCCAGCTCTGGAGCCTGAGTGCAGGGTCAGCCTCACTGGAACTATCAGCATTGAAAGTGCAGTGGTTCCCAATAAGAAGTTAGGGGGTTTTTACAGAACAAATGTGAATGTATGCTCAGCAGGCAAAACCAACAGATTTCCTCCTTCCGACATCTCTCTCTCTCTTTCATGTGTGCGCACACACGCACACACATGCACACGCACGTGCACACACACACGCACACACGTGTGCACACGCACACACGCATGCAGATGCGCACGCACACGTGCACACATGCACACGCACACACACGCAGACATACGTGCACACACAGAGACACCCATGCACACGCGCGCACACACATGCACACCTGTGTGCACACACACACGCACACCGGCGCGTGTGCACACACACACGCACACACAGATATATACCCCAGCCCACCCCGCCATACCACATCTCTGCATCCCAGGTCACCAACAGTAATGACTTTAAGAGAATAGCACAGCTTTTTCTCCCAAAAGTTCTGAGATGA
The DNA here is from genome assembly GCA_030035585.1 of Dugong dugon. Taxonomy (NCBI): domain Eukaryota; kingdom Metazoa; phylum Chordata; class Mammalia; order Sirenia; family Dugongidae; genus Dugong; species Dugong dugon. The sequence continues at coordinate 3,997,585 of CM057481.1, forward strand.
CTGTAGTAGAAGAAGTCTGTTTTAGGCATTAGCCGTGTTTTCCTAAGGTGATATCGGTTTGAGTAGTAAAGAATAATATTTTTCAAAAAATAAAGAGAGTAGGGAAGGTGCTGCTGTTCACCACCCACATGGTAACCAAGGCCACTGGCGAGTTCTGGGCCCTGGCTGGGGTGGGTGAAGGGACACCAAGGTTCCCCGTGGCCCTGAGAGCCTGCAGGTTTATTTTGCCCTTCCCTGGGGGCCCTGATGTCAGTGCAGATTAAGCAGAGCATCGGATTAATCCTTTAATCCCCTCTATTATGGCTTTGAGGGCTGGGGGCTCAGGTGGCTGCCCTGGGGAGTTCCATGCTCTTCCCACACCCGTGTTCCTGAGACATCAGAGCAACCACCCACAGCTCCAGGGCCCCACACCTTTTCTAACTCTCAAGTCTTTTAAGACAAATGTCTAAAATATGCACCCTCTCACCCCTTTTCCTCACGCCCACACCCCCGATTAATCTTGGTCCCTTCACGTGCTGGCCCTGACATCAGAGAAAAGAGAACAGAGGCGGATGGAGCAGTTTTCCAATACCTTCCCTCACTTAGATCTTGCTGGAAGGAAACGAGGATTTGGCAGCAAGTGGAGGTGTGGACTGTGGTAGAAATGGACTGTGGTTAAATTAAACCAATAATAATGATAATAATTTTATTTTATTATATGCGAACCAGGCTTTAGAAAAGGCTTCTACCAGGACAGCTTGTCTCCGGAAGCCAGGTAGAGGATCTGCCAGATGCCTCACCGCTGGGATGAATCCATGCCAACCCTGTTCCGATCTTGTGCCACCCCACTCAGAATCTGATCCTCAGAAGGGGAAGCCTTGTTGGCGGAGCTCAGGTCCCAACCGCCCACTTAGCTAGGGAAGGACAAGGCCCTATAACTGACAATCCCACTAAAACTGTGTGCAGTGGAAAAAGGGGTTCTCTGAAGAAATACTGAGGTGCTCTTATCTGAGTGGGAAGGATGTGGAGAGATGTAAACAGCATGTTTTCTCTACACAGGGTTAAATGCTTTCAAGAATCTTTATCATTGATTTTTTTTTTAACCAAAGAAGCATAGATCAAGTCACACTCAGCTGTTTATCTGAAATGAAGCAATATATTTTCCAATAAGCAAAACCACTGTAACTTCTCAGTGGCCATGAAGCAGATACATCCCTAGAAGAGTAACTCTCAGTTCTAAAGGCATTTGTCCTGGTGGAGGAAGCCAGGCAAGGAGGAGGCAGAGGCAGAGTGGTCAAGAGCATGGGTGTAGTGTCTTACAGATGTGGGGTTGAATTCTGGTTCCGCTACACACTGGCCGTGGCACCTTGGCCAAGTCTGAGCCTCAGTTTCTTCGTGTGTAATAGGACCATGCCTTGTATAATGATTGTCAGGACAAAACGAGATTTTATATATTTGTATATTTATATATTCACATACATATATGGGTGTGTTTGGGTATGTGTGTGTGTATATATATACATCTATCTGTATATACACACATACATTCTTGTCTGGGCATACACACACCCAGACATACACGCACCTAGACACACCCAGACTGGTGGTGCAATGGTTAAGCCCTTGGCTGCTAACCGAAAGGTTGATGGTTTGAACCCACCTAGCTGCACTGTGGGAGAAAAGACCTGGCAACCCAGAAAACCCTATGAGGCAGTTCTCCTCTGTCACACGGGGTTGCTGTGAGTAGAAATCGGCCTGATGGCACCTGACACCATGTATACGTACCTACGTATAGATTTATTCTCTTCATACTCAGTTTAGGGCTCGGCAAGTGTCGTGATTAACATATAACAGAAGAAGGCGAGAACAGTGGGGAGCGTTTGCTGGACAGAAGTAACAGAGTTGACACTTCATAGACTCGATCTAGGAATCTACTCCCGAGTTTTGGAGGCAGAGCATGGAGTAAGGTGTGCAAGGTCGATGCAGGGGGAAGGGGTAGAGAAAAGGGCAGGGGAATTGCTTTGGCCTCTAACCTACCGCCACCTCCCACAAGGCCACGGCCCCAAATCTGCTTCTGAAGTTTGCCGCAGAATCCTATGCTTTTTGGTCAGGAATATCTTTAAGATCCAAAAATGTATTTTAAAAATTAACATGAATCTTTCCTCAAAGATTATGTGGGTATAATGTGATTATGAAAAACAAATCTATGTAGAAAAAATTCTCAATTAAAATGGTTAAAAAAAAAAAACAAAAACCAGCCTGTAATCCTATTGTCCTAGGCAACTATTGTTAACTTTAGGTATATAGCTTTCTAAATTTTTTTTTTTCTTTCAATGTGTCTCTACACATAAAGCCCAAAAACCTGTTGCCGTTGAGTTGATTCCGACTCACAGCGTCCCCAGAGGACAGAGTAGAGCTGCCCCACAGGGTTTCCAAGGAGCAGCTGGTGGATTCGAACTGCCGACCTTTTGGTTAGCAGCTGAGCGCTTAACCCGTGTGCCACCAGGGCTCCAGTTATCTACACATACAGATAGCTATTTGTTTTCTGCATTAAAATGGGAAAATACTGCAAGATATTAACAACCCACTTCTTTTATTTAGCACAGTAGTTTTCAGTCTCCTTCCTACCTATACAAAAGTCACACATCTGACATAGTCTCACCTGTAAAAGTTATTATTACCTGTGGTATTCTCAGTCCCGGGCCATGTCTTATCCCCAACCTCACCTCACCCCTACCACTGAGAATCTCTTGCTTAACAATATATCATGGAAATCTTTTGATGCTTCTGAAAAAATATATATCTTTTGCATTGTTCCATGATAGTCCGTTAAAAAATAACAGCTAACTTTTACTGCATCCTTAATTTCTTACAGGCTCCATGCTAACCAATTGACATGCATGATCCCATTGAATCTCACTAAAATCCTACAAGGCAGGATTTTTATCATCCCCATCTTAAAGGTGAGGAAATCAAAGCCAAGAAAGATTAAGTAACTTACCCAGGGAACAAAAACTAGCAAGGGGTCAAGCCAGGATTTTAACCCAGATGGTCTGACACCAGAGCCCACGCCCCTAAACGCAATACCTACTGCCCCCCATTATTTATGCAGCATTCATTAATACCAAGCAGGCTTTTACAAAAACCTTATTTACTCTATCATCCAGATCTTTGTGTTATTCATGCTGGAATGGTAAGCTTTTTAGAGCAGGAAAGGGTCTATCCTGTCTTCTCAGCCTGTCAGAAAGGGAGTGGCGGCTGGGCTAGCCTCACCAGGTAATGAGTGCAGCCGCTAAGTACTGATGTGTTTGCCGGTTTCTAAAACAACCTTGACATTGCTTGGCTCTGGTGGTGGAGGGAAGGACTGATGGATGAGGTGGAGTCGCTGCACTCACTACCCTTCACAGTCTTGTATTTATTTGTTTATCTTGCATCTCCCATTATGACCTGTCTGGAAGTTGGCAGAGGCGTACAGAGGATTTATGGATGTGCCTGCATAGAACTCTGCCTGGGGTTGAAGGCTCTTGTGGCAGCCACCAAAAAAAAAAAAAGGTTCCCAGCACAAATGAGTTTCGAGGGTTATTTTAGGAACACACAGACACAACAGTAGTTAGTGGCTGTATTCATCACAGAGTGAAGCTGGCCCAGGCCCCACGTCCTCTCTGGCGGACTGAGAAGCTGAGACAGATGATGTGCCTGGAAAATTACTTTCCTGCTGCCGCCTTCTGTCCCCGGGACTGTGTTACCGCCTTCTGGCACCGCATCCTTCCTGTCTCCTCAGTCTTCAGCTTCCTTCCTCCACCCTCTATCACATCCCACCCATCTCCCCTCCGGCAGGGATCTGGCAGTCACGTATTATCTCGGGACAGACGTGCTCTCCATGTTTCCAAGTCCTCTCTGCTTGGTCCTTGTCAGAGAAGGCTGGCCGGGTTAACCCTGGAGGACAGCAAAGGAGAGTGAGGTTAAAGGATTTAAGTGACTGTCTAAGGTCATCATGCATCTAGGGGTTCAACAAATATGTACTGAGTGGCTACTACATACAAAGGAAGGGATTATGCAAGGCCGATGTTGTGCCAGGATCTGGGGGCCACCCAGTCAGTTAGGGACACCAGCATGGTGCCCAGTGAGCCAGCATCCTCATTTCTAACTCCCGTATTATCAGATCCCACAGAAAATGTAGCCAAAGTCAGTTATATTGTGCCTGCTGATTTCCCCTCTCCTTCTTGTCTCCGTCCTAACACAGTCTCATTCAATAGGGTCTCTGCCAGAGGAGCTGGCCTTGTTCTCGTTGTTCATGTACTCGTTTAGCAAATGTTTACTGAGCATCAGCTCTGCCAAGCACAAGGAACTAGGAAGAAGTCACAGGAAAAGCAGTTACAACCCCTGACTTCTTGATGTTTGTATCTATTCGCAGTTACGTTCGTTAACCAAACACTCAGAAAACAAGTGTCAAATGCCAGCTGTGGAAGGACTTTGGGGTAAAGGAATATGGTGTGGAGAACTTATAGTGGGACCTGCCCCAAATCTGTGGGACCCTGGTGGGCAGATGGAAGGAGAGCATGGTTTCATTATCAGGTCAGTGTTTTCAAGTCGCCTCTCTCAGGTGTTCAATAGAGCTGACAGCAAAGAACTAACCCCTTTCCAACTCCACCACTGTCTTCACTCACCTGAACCCCAACAGGTGCTTCCAGCTCAACTGGGTGGTGTCTTGGCCTCTGCCAGGTCTGTTCTCCACAACGAAGTCAAAGAATGTAAATTCAATTGTGCCATTTTTCAGCTTAAAGCCTTCAATGGCTTACAGGTGGCCTTAAAATGAAGCTCAGCACACTTAATGTGGCACCCGTGTTCTTGACCATCTGGCTGCTTCCTGCCCATCTTGCATCACCCACTCCCCTGCCCCTCAGTGCCTTGCCACACTGGATCATCCTCATTTCCTCGGACCTTCGGGGTCTTTACACATATCGTTCCTTCTCTGTAAAATATTCTTTCACACTCTTCTCACCTATCCATCTTTCCCAAACTGTCTCAAAGGTGTATTCCTCCAGGAAGTCTTTCCTGAGCATGGACCAGAACAGATGACTGAGTCTCATGGTCCCCTGTACTTTCCCTGGATAGCACTTATCCCAGATTATATTTGTATGGGATTATTGGGGTGACGTTCGTGGCCCATAAGGTCTGTGTCTGTGTCTGTTTTGCTCACCACTTTATCCTTGGCACCTGGCACAGTGCCCGCCACCTGGTGAGTGCCCATAGAAAGAGTGAGTAGGTTCATGAAGAAGAATGTAAACAGCAAAGCTGGAAGGACAACCATTCAGTGTACAGACGAGAGACTGGAAAATCAGAGGGTGGGTGACGACTTACCCAAGGTCACACAGCAAGTTAGAGGCAGAGCTGTACTGCGCTCATGTTTGCAGCTCTTGTCACAGGGCTACACTACTGCTCCGGGAACTTCTATATGCCTCAAAATTTTGATGCTTTTTCTTTGAGTTCTAGACCTGTGACTGAGACACATAATGTGTTAAATGGAGAAACCATCTGCATTAAACATTACAGCTTTTCAGGTGAATTCTTTAGCTCATTAAGACTCACAAGCCCTGAGGATTCATTTGAAATACTTTCTCTGTAATTGATTTTAAGCTGAACTATGAGGTCTCAACCATGTACCAGTTCCAGGCACAGGGAAACAGGCCATGGCCTCTAGCCTGTGACGCAAACCCTCAGTCCTTCTTCTCTCTAAATTAGTTCATTAAGTCGAGAATAAATGGAGTCCACCATTCTAACATTTCTTCTCCCTGGGAAAGGCTTTGTGATAAACCATGAGGCAATGAGATGCCCCCCAATCAAGGTTGTCTCGTGGCCAACAAGGGCATTTCCTGAAATCTGACGGAGCGAGCATTTGCTCTGTCTTTGGAAGGATATTTACCCGCCTTCTGAAGTGTGACCAGGACACAGCTCAAAAGTGTCAGATGCATCCTCTCTCTGAGTATGAAGCAGTGCCTTCAGTGCCTTGTATTACACCCCAGAACCATGTAGCTGTGTAAGCTTCTCAATGGTGGGTGCTGGAGCAAAAGTAGAAGGTTCTTAATAAGGTTTTATGGATGGCTTGGTTCCAGGACCCAGGGAGCAGCCGCAGAGCAGACCAAGGTTCTCCACCAGGCAGAGAGCATGGGGAAGGAGAGAGCCTCAGTAGGGTCAAAAGAGTTTTCTTTTGTGGTCAGCCAATTTGAATTACCTAGAGCAAGTCCCTTCTCTCTGGAGCCTTGGTTTTTCCAGCTTCAGAACGGACTGAATATCACACTCACTTTCTTGTTGAATCACTTTCTCAGTGCTGGGCGCTGTCCTAGGTACTGATGATATTGTGGGGAGCAAGGACAGAGTCCCCTCCCCAGTGTGGAGTTTGTATTTCAGGATGGGAAGCAGACATGCAGCAAATATTTACCTGATACTTGTTTAATTTAATTGTGTTGAATATCATTGTGTGGTTAAAAAGAGATACAAACAATGGTGAACGTTTAAGTGCTGTGTGCCAGGCATTGTGCCAGATACTTCACAGACAACAAAAACAACAACTCATCTGGCATTTAATGGAGACTAGGTACTGTTTTTGTAGCCCTGATGGTGCAGTGGTTAAGAGCTCAGCCTGCTAACCAGAAGGTCGACAGTTCGAATCCACCAGCTGCTCCTTGGAAACCCTATGGGGCAGTTCTCCTCTGTCCTCCAGGGTCGCTGTGAGTCGGAGTCAACGGGAAGGCACAACAACAACAGGAACCGTTTTAAGTGTTTCTCATATCTTAATTCATCTAATCCTCAGTTTAAAATGCCTATGACGTAGGGTACTATTACCCCCATTTTATGGATAAGGAAATGGAGGTACAGAGAGGTTAACTTGCCGAAAGGCACACAGCTGTGAAGTGGAAGAGAAGGAACCCAGGCAATGTGAGCTCAGAGTCTGTGCTTTCCCACTTCTCTATGCCCCTCTCCTGGCATTATCATCTCGGTGTGTGCTACTGCTGTTCTCATCTTGCATGTTTGGACACGGAAGCAAAATATCTAAGTGACTTGTCTGAGTTCACACAGCTGGGTTGGGGGGCAGCGCTGGACCCACTCTCATGTCCTTTGAGGTGCATGCGAGGAGGTCGGCACAGTGCCCAGCCCCAGTGAACTGTGCCTCCATGGGCAATGTCTCACTCTCTCCTGGCCTTGCCTTTGCCCAGGTGTTTCTGAAGAGCGACCGTGTGGCCCGCATGGTTCAGAGTGGGGGCTGCTCTGCCAACGACTCGCGGGAGGTCTTCAAGAAGCACATTGAGAAGAGGGTGCGTAGCCTGCCTGAGATCGACGGCCTCAGCAAAGAGACCGTGCTGAGCTCCTGGATGGCCAAGTTTGACGCCATCTACCGTGGGGAAGAGGACCCCAGGAAGCAGCAGGCCCGCATGACAGCCAGCGCAGCTTCCGAGCTGATTCTGAGCAAGGAGCAACTCTACGAGATGTTCCAGAACATCCTTGGGATCAAGAAGTTTGAACACCAGCTCCTGTACAATGCCTGCCAGGTAAGGGGCCTCTCACCTAGGCCTTTGTAGGTGAGCAGGGCCATAGTGTGACTTAAAAAATTATATTTTACATCTATACTGGTATAAAGTTGAATAGAATCCAGGCTAGAATATATTCACGCTTCTTGTTTTAAAACAAATTAAAACATTTTCACAAGCCTCCAAAAGCATTATGGCCCTAGGCAGTGTGCCTATTGTGTCTGATGATAAGTCGGCCTATGAGCAAGGCCCAGCTCCCATTGTACTGTAAGTGCTACAACATCAAAACCATGATTTTTCTTTTCTTTTTAAGAACTGGTTCTGCCTTTAAAATACATTGTGTGTACCCGTTGAGGGGCGTCCACTTCCTCCACTGGGGAGACAACTGGACTTGGCACTTGATCACCAAGAGTAATTGTCTCAAACAGGAAGCTTCTGGAGGGCTTGTGGTTAATCATAAACATAGCTAGCCACACCATGCATTACCAAGTGAATCTGAGGGGGCTAACTGTGACTCTGCTTGGGCTTACCCCCAAAATGGGCCTGTATGTCCTCTGGGTAGGAGTGTGGAAAGGGAACCACCCTGGATCTTGATTACCAGCCTAAGCTTCCTATTTATTCATTCCTTCAACAAATACTGAGCGCGTACTTTGGAGTTGTTTGCATGTTTTAGTGAGTATCATTTGGGAGTGTTTCTGAAATGCGCATTCCCAGCCCACTTCTCTAAATTCGGATTCTGCCGCTCCAAGGCTGTTGTTAGATGCCATCATGTTGGCTCCCGACTCACGGTGACCCCGTGTACCTCAGAAGGAAATGCTGCGCAGTCCAGCACCATCCCCATGATTGGCTGTGGATCAGACCGTTGTGATCCATAGGATTTACACTGGCTGACTTTCAGAAGTAGATCATTGGGCCTTTCTTTCTAGTCTGTCTTAGTCTGGAAGCTCCACTGAAACCTGTTCAGTATCACAGCATCACACAAGCATCCACTGTAAAGGAGGTGGTGGCTGCATATGAAGTGCATTGACCAGGAATCTAACCAGGGCCTCCTGCATGGAAGGGGAGAATTCTGCCACGGAACCCCAGATGCCCCCAGGGTGGTTGCTGTTGCTGTTATGTGCCATTCGAGTCAATTTCAACTCATTGCATTTTAAACAAGGGCCTCGCTCCCAGGAAATTTTGATGCCCTTCCTCTTCTAAGAAGCTCAGCTATTTCTTGGTTTACCTGGGCCAACTCTACCTCCTAAAGGAGGTTAAATTGTGTTAAACATTTATGGCACTATCAGAACAGTGCTATAAACATTTAACACAAGAACTACTGGATTTTGAGGGTTATTTCTTCCTGCCTCCACAGCTACCGTTGGTTTAAGCCACCAGTGTCCCTTAGGTGGATGGCTGCAGGGTGTACCTAGCTGTTAGCCCTGCCTGCCCTCTTGCCGTACTAGAATGGACCCACTACACAGCAGCTAGAGTAGTCTTTTTAAAATATAAATTGGATCGTGTAACTCTTCTTCTTAAAACTCTCCAGGGGTTCCCATCACACTCAGAGTAGCACCCCAACTAAGGCCTAAAAGCATTCCATGAGCCAGTAAGGGTGCTGATCTGCACGGCACTCAACGGCGTGCGTAGTCACTGACCATCTTTCTGTTTCCCCAGCACATCACACTGGTTCCCACCTCTGGGTCTTCATGTTTGCTTTTCCCTCAGCTCAGAAGACTCTTTGCCAGGCCCTTTGCACGACCGACACAGCTTAGGCATCACCTTCTCCGAGAGGTCTTCCAAGAGCAGCCCATCTAAAGTTCCCCTTGCTGGAGTCTCCACCAACCTGCTTTCTATCACGTCCCCTACTCCATTTTCATCCCAGCCTTTATCACCATTTTCCACTGTCTTGTTAATCTTGGTAATCTGTTTATTATCTGTCTCACTGTCCCCACCCAGCCTCACCAGACTGTTAGCCCCATGACTGTGGGATTCATCTTTCCCTTATTTACTAATATTTCCAGTGCATTAAACAGTGTTTGGCACGTAGTGGGTGTTCAGTAAATGTTTGCTGGATTGAAAAATGGATAATGGAGAATTGTTTTAATTGGTAGGAGGGGTCTTGTTGCCAACTATTATATCTCACCCAGAATTTTCTGAATGTTTTTGTAAGTAAGAGTTTGTTTAGTATTTCATGATATAATACATATGGTACATTCAAAGATATTCCTGGCATCTTTCTTCTAAGCCAACTTTGATTGAAAACACTAATTGCCAACTCAGAGGTAGGGGATTTCTCTGATTGGGTCAAATTATTTTGAAATTCTCAAATCTTAATATAAAAGTAAATTTAATTGGTATTTTATTGAAAATGTTATCGTATCCCAAGTGGCACTTTTAGAATGGGGTAGATAGGTGGTCTTGCCCTCCGCCACCTTCTCCCCCACCAGAAAATGGATTGTCGTAGCTTCAAAAGGAGTGGGAGTCACCCTCTTGGATTATAATGAAGATTCTAAACTACCGAGATAGCCAAGTGTTCCTCAACCCTAGGCCCAAAATGATTCTAGAGATTCATCTTGCTTCTTATTGCTCATCGTACGGATTTTCTGTTCTTGCTCAAACATCACATCATGGGAATGAATCCATTGCTGTGCCATTTCTTGTCTTATCTGTTTTTCTTTCTTTTTTTTTAAAATTTGTTGAGTAGGGTTACATGCCAGGATCATATTTTACTCCTTTTCTATAAAAATTAATTCAGCTCATTTCATTTTCAACATCTTTTCCATGAGTTAGAAAAAAAAAATAATAATATAAAAGAATGATGCTCTCTCTCCCTAGAATAATAATTGCCCTCTTTGTAAAAAGTGAATTATAAGAAGGTAAAAGAAAGGACTACTTTGGGACAGGGAGACTTAAGGCATTTATTATTCTACTCCCTACTTATTTCTGGAGTCCGATTATTGCTTCTGGGTTTCAGTCCAATAAAAATAAGCGCAACAAACGTATGCAGGTAATTCATAGAAGGAAAAATACGAATGAATTTTACATATATGATTTAAAATTTGTGTCATTAATAATCTAAGAAGTTATAGAAGTATATTGACAAACAGTAAAAATATTTTAAAAGAAAGATAATATTGGTAAAGATCATATATGGCAAATATTATAGAAATAAGTAAAGTCATAACTTACTGTTGCGACAAATTATTATTGTAACTCTTCTGTAGAGGAATTTGTTAATTTGCAGCAATGTTCCTTTCAAAGGCGCCAGTCTTCTGAGCCAGCAGCCCGACCTCTAGGCATCGCTATGAGATGGGTCTGGAGATGTTCATTGCGGCACTGAATACAACACTGAAAAACGGAGGCAATCTCAATCCCCGGCGGGAGGGGATTAATTAATTACGTTTTGATGTAACCATATGAGGGGATACTTTCAGCCAATAAAAGTTGTTGAAGAAGAAGGCGTATGAGGTGGAATATGTTCACGAGATATTGCTAGGTGGAAAATCAGGTCATGAGACGTAGTATGCCTGTGCAGACTCATTTTTATGAAAAATAAATAAATAAATAAAGACGTGGAGGTCCTGGAAGGACGAAAGAAAAAAAAGAAAACCAAATTGTTAACCATGTCTCTCTTTCCCAAAAAGGAACCCACTGTCATCGAGTCGATTCCAACTCATAGCGACCCTATAGGACAAAGTAGAACTACCCCATAGGGTTTCCAAGGAAGCACCTGGTGGATTCGAACTGCCGACCTTTTGGTTAGCAGCCGAGCTCTTAACCACCGCACCACTAGGGTTTCCAAGTGTCTCTCTTTAGGTGGTGGCGTTATGGCTGATCTTTATAACTTTCGTTTGTACTTTTCTTTGTCCCATATTTCCTGCCTTAAAAAATCAATAAAGAGATCATAAAAACGGCAGAATATGAAGAAAATTAGTTGTGCATTGTCTCCTAGACTTCAGTCATCCACATACTGCCTTCATGGTTTTTTGCTATTTCTGTGTAGCATCTATATGATTATTTATTTAATATTTCTTATTAAACCAACTCACTTTTTAAAACCCATCTTTATCTTAAGAAGTAATGTATGTGAAAGCACTGCTTAGATGTACTAGTTTTATTGTGTGTAAAAACTTTAAAAAAAATTATTGTTAAAAATACACACAGCAAAATGTTTATCAATTCAACAGTTTCTACTCGTACAGTTCAGTGACACTGATCACATTCTTCAAGTTGTGAAGCCATTCTCACCCTCCTTTTTCAAATTGTTCCTCCCCCATTAACATAAACTCACTGCCCCCTAAGCTTCCTATCTAATGCTATTGTCATTTTGATCCCATATAGATAGTTCTTAAAAGAGCATAATGTTGAAGGCAGACATTATATACTAGTTAAGCTACACTATTGTTTGGTTTAAAGAAGACTTCAGGGATATTTTTGGTTGAAGTTTAAAGATTATCTCAGGATAATAGTTTCAAGGGTTCATTCAGCCTCCATGGCTCCAGAAAGTATGGAGTCCGTGAGAATTTGAACGTCTGTAATACACATTAAAATGAAAACATAGTGTTAAAATAGAAACTGTTTATTGACAGATATGGGAGGCCCAGCTGGGCAACACTGCCCTCACATAAAGAGGTTGGTAGGACAGAGTTCTCTGACGTCACCCCCAAAACAGCCCCAGACTGACCACAACAGCTTTTGTCTGAGGTCTGCGTAGCCAGGCAGCAAAGCATAGATCTAATTTATCTAACTCCGCCTCCCTTTCTGCCCAGCTGTATGTGGACAGATGGAAATACAGTGCTTCTCACACCCTGCAATCTGGTGCCATAAATTATAGATCCACTCACTCCGTTTCTCGGAGACCTCACACAGCCGAGCAAAACCCAATCCACTCCCAGGAACAGGGACACGGAAATGAAATCATATCACTTTCATCCTCTCCTGCTTAGATTTTCATTTTATTTTGTTGTTTCTTGACCTTCTTCCCCTTACGAGACAAAACAATTCCCGAGTGCTTCCTAAACCAGAAATGTGCCTAATCTTTTCCTCTAATGCGTATACTATCACAGGGAAAACTGTGTTCTGATTTTTGGTGCTGCTTTCTAAAAGTGCCTGTGATCTCTCTTTATGTGGTTCTGCCAGCAACTGCAGTTTTTATCTCAAATGAGAAATGACATTTATCAAAGAGCAGTTATATTGGTTATATATCAGTGGTGGTTGTAACATCAACTGTGTCTGTCCAAACATAGGACAAAAAATCAAGGAGGCTCAATGAATGTATCCTCCATATTTTCACGTGGAATTTTTTTTTTAAGTCTCTTGTGTTTATTTGAAAATGGATGGGTCTAACTCATAGAAGAGTTTGATCACACTCAAGATAATATCCAGTACAAAATAACTGGCAATTCTTATTATCAAGTTGGTGTTGTTTTTATGTTTCCTAGACTCCTAGACGCTGGTGGCTCAATGGTTAAGCTCTTGGCTGCTAACCAAAAGGTTGGCAGTTCAAACCTACCCAGTGGCTCCATAGGAGAAAGACCCGGTGATCTGCTCCCATGAAGATTACAACGTAGGAAACCTTATGGGGCAGTTCTACCCTCTCCTGTAGGGCCACTATGAGTCAGAATCAACTCCACGGCACATGACTGTAGGGAAGAAGGAGTCAATTATGTAGCTATTTACCATTTCAGTTGAAGTCTAAACTTCACTCAGCCACCAAACTAGTAGATCTCTTTGAGAAGTGGTTGCAATCGTTTGATAAATAATACTAAGTACCAGCTTTCATTTTCATAAATGCAAAGCTAATGATAGTAATAATTTAGTGTTTAGTAAGTACTTTAAAACATTTTTAAACTGTGAATCAGCCTATCTCCCCTTTGCCTCTGAACTTGGCTTCAATTTGATGCCCAGTTGTACCAGGTGTCTGTTACTTTTACCCCTCTGCTTCTTTGACAAAGTTTTCAAGTTATCTTAATCGCCTTGTTCTAAAATGTGTGTGCATTGTCCCTTAAAAAACATCCTTCAGGTGCGTTTTAGAAGGACGCAAGTACTCATTTCAATATATTTTTAAATGCAAATAAGTTCTTCATGAAGCAACCCAGCTAATTTCCAAGGGGATGTAGATGAGCGTGAGCTCAGAGCCAGCTGTTTCTATCCTGTTCTTTGAGAATGCCATTCCTGGTTGTGCTCTTACCGACCTCAATTGACCCTGAGTCAATTCCAACTGATAGCGACCCTATAGGATAGAGCAGAACTGCCCCATAGGGTTTCCAAGGAGCTCCTGGTGGATTCGAACTGCCGACCTTTTGGTTAGCAGCCGTGGCTCTTAACCACTGTGCCACCAGACTTACTCTTTGCTCCTGGAAAAGTCAACAGCATGACTGTAAACTCCTCAGCCATCCTTTGTGCTCAGTGGGCAGCAGGGATAACAGCCGTGCATCCTCCATCTAATAGGAGATGACAGTACTCCCTTCATCTGTCCTCTTGGACTTTCTAGAGAGTTTTCAGACAAATCAAGAAGACTTCACTAGAGTCACATGGAATAAATTTCTCAATCTATAAGCACCTTTGCATTTTCAGTACTGAATTCTCCATCATTATTGAACAGCTAATTTTCTCAACATTTCATTTCCTTTCCTTTCCTCCAAACTATCTTGACTTGGCCTTGATGATGTGGTTATCTCATTACAGTGCTGTCTTCCTTGGTCTTGATTAGCACTTGGCAGCTTTTCAGATCGTTTATTAGACTCTGAAGAGAAACCTCAAATTATCAGGCTTTCAGCTGTGACCCAGATTGCTGGGTTATAGCTATACCTCATTACTGAGTCTTTAATCTCTTTTTCCTGGTCCAGAAATTTCCAGTGGGTCTGTTGGCTGAGTCCACCTATTGCCACTCCTGTTTTTAGTGTGGCTGTTACCTGAGGTTCACAGTGTTCTCCCAGGCATAAACTTTCCCTCCAGTCACACTCAACCTGTCTCTCCCATCACGTGGTTGAAAGACGAGGACAGAAATAAAACCTTTTCCCTCCAAAGTCACACGCTGCCTCTTACAGTCATTAGATAGCTGATGGACTGCTGGTTTTCAATGGCTCTGCTTGCTAGGTGTACTTTAATTTCAGCATTTCTGGGAATGTGGAAAGAGAACAAGATGTGTATAACATGTAAACACATTCCTCTCAGGTGGTAGGGGCCAAATCAGAGGGCATTAAATGCATGGGGGACACAGGACTGGAGAGCACTGGTGAAGTCCCCAGAGCAACAATCGTGTGATGATCTCATCATGATTTTTCTTGTTTCTCTATCAGTTCTTCCTGGAGCTCATGGCCAGATGTTTCTACCTGTCTGCACCTACTGTTACTAACATACTAAGGTTGAGAGGCCGTGGGTGTCCCGCATCTGGGAAACAGGGAATTGGGCATTTTCTATGAAGGCTTTTAAACTGCTATAGACATTTTAGCAGTCTGCTCCTTTTGTTACCAAAGCAAAATAAAAAATATTCTCTTTTATTCAAAGTCTGCCATAAGCGATGAACCACAAAATTATAATTAGAGGTGTTAAAGAGGTGTACTTTCAGAAAAAGACACACAGAAATAGCATTTTCTACTTTTGCCACCTTTCGCCAAATGATGAAATCTATTGTGAACCATCTAGCACAGGCTTGCAAATAGAGATATTTTACCAGCCTGCTGACGAGTTCCACCAGCCAAACCTTTTCATGGTAAGGATGTGTATTTGCCTTCGTCTGACACGCAACCTTCTTACTTGCTATGATTTAGACCTAGACTTAGCAGAAGCCTGGGAAATAGAGCTCTTTTTGTTTCAATCCTGTTGACAATTATAAAATATACTTGTTCCTTTGCCAGCCAGTCTAGTGAATGGCTCTGCATCAGTCTTTGATGGTGAACTCTAATCAGTGCAGGCCTCAGGAGCTGTGTTCCGACCCCCGATTTGAGCAGTAATAATAGCAACCAGACAGTAAGCATTTACTGTGTGCCAGGCAACAAACCTAGTGCTTTATGTACATTATTATATTTAATGTTCATGACAAGCCCGTAAGGTAGAGATTTTCACCTGCATTTTAATAAAAAAACTGAAATACAGAGAAGTTAAATATTTTGTCTGAGGTCAAACAGCCAGGCAGCAGCAAAGATGGACCTTGAACTCCAAAGACCAGCTCTTCATCTCAGTTGTTGAAAATGGCAGTAATTATACACACAGACATACACATGTACACACACACATATATATATACATATACATATATATGTGCATGTATGTATATATATAAGATTCTGGTGATTAAGTGGTAAGCTGATTGAGCCTATCTATACTCTAGGCAAAGAGCCCTGGTGGCACAGTGGTTAAAGCACTTGGCTGCTGACTGAAAGGTTGGTGGTTCAAATCCACTAGCTGTTCCATAAGAGAAAGGTGTAGCGGTCTGGTTCCATGAAGATTACAAGTTGGAGACCTTATGGGGCAGTTCTACTCTGTCGTTATGAGCCAGAAAAGACTTGACGGCACACAACAACATACTCTAGGAAAGTGTGTGTGTGTGTGTGTGTGTGTGTGTGTGTGTGTGCGTGCTAGTAAATCTCTTAGGAGTTTGTTTTCGTATAACTTTCTTCTCCTAAAATTGTTGGAGGGAAAGAAAAGTCAATGGAGGACTCGATTGTGTGTAATCATGTTTTAATGGGCATGTTTTATTCAAGACTGATTAGGTTTATGTTTTATTTACTCATCTGGGTTCAATCACATTAATACAAGTGTCTAGGCTGCGTTCTCTAGAGAAGCAAAACCAGTAAAGTGTATAAATATACATATAGAGAGAGATTATATCAAGGAAACAGCTCACGTGATTGTATAGGCTAGAACGTCTCAAGTCCGTGGATCAGGGTAGAGGCCTCTCCCAAGTCACACAGCTGCAGAAGCTGGAAAGCCCGAGATCAGCGGGTCAGAGAGCAGGGCTCCTGCTCACAGGCTGTGCAGATCGACGAATCCCAGGCTCGGCAGATAAGCTGACAGCTCAAGTCCCAACAACGGGAGATGAGACGACAGGAAGCAGCCCTAGGATCCAGAGAGAGCAAAAAGCCAGAACGTCTGCTTATATATGGATGCGGGCCACACCTCCAAGGAGACTCCCTTTCATCTGATTGGCTACTCACGGTATATTCAATCATGGGAGTGATTACATTAAAACACAGAAAATCATGGCCCAGCCAAGATGACACACCATCTTAACCATCACAACAAGTATTTCCTGATTTAACTTTTTTAAACATAGTTAACAAAGCCCCGCAGTGTTCAGAGGATGGTTGAAAGATAGGAAACGCACTTCCTTCTTTTCTAAAGACAGTGCTTGTGGGTATCTGGCCAGTCGGATGACTTGAAAAAGTGTCTGCTGTGTGTACCACAACATGAGCACCTTCCGAGGTAGACCCAGTATGTCGGGAGTCCCCCGACCACCCTCAGGCTCAATGATTCATTAGAAGGACTCACAGGACTCATAAAAGATGTTATGCTCATGGTTATAGTGAAAGGATAAAGACTAGAATCAGTAAAGGGAAAAGGCACCCAGGGAAAAGCCCAGGAGAAACCAGATGCCAACTTCCCAGTGTCTGTTTCACCTGGACATGCTAAGTCTCCCTGCAGTGATGCGTGAAAACACATGCAAAGTGTTGCCAACCAGGGGAGCAAATCTGAGCCTTGGTAGCCAGGTTTTTAATTGGGGCCAGTCAGGTAGGCACGTAGCACCTGCGTGATTGACCTCAGCTACTCAGAGTTCAGCAAAAACAGGCATTCACGGTAAATCACACTATTAGCATAAACTACCTGATCAGACTATACCACGTGGCCCAAGGCCTGGAGCGTACAAAATCCATCTTATCAGATACAATATTCCAAGGGCTCAGAGCTCATCCCCAAGGGTCTGTCCTGGAGACAACTGGGACTGGGAATGGCAGGGTTTGAGCGACCCAGGCTTACGCACCCAATGACCCCGGAATTAAAACACAGTTGCCCTTTGGAAGAAGAACATCTACCAAAGCACATATGAAAATTCAAATTAAGAAGTTTTTAAATGAAGAATGAAATCAGCGGTTGGCAAACCTTTTCTGTAAAAGTGCAGTTAGTAAATATTTTCAGCTCTGCAAGACGTTCAGTCTCTGTAGCAACTATTTTCCTCTGTAGTTGTGGAAAGAGCAGCCATAGATAATACATAAACAAATGGGCATGACTGTGTTCCAGGAAAACTTTATTTACGAAAACAGGCAGCCATCAGATTTTGCCCATAGGCTGTAGAGTTTAAAAAAATGATCACATCTTAACAGAAAGTTTTCTTTACTTTCCAAAAATTCATCGGTGGATATAAGATCTTACCTTTTCATTGCAAAAGATTTTAACATAAAATTTATCCATTCTGTGAAGAGTGGGAAGTGATGGTTGTTTACAATGTTAGACTGGAAGACAGACACATTATATAACAGAGAAGCCATTATGTAACAGAGAAGCCGTTATTACAGTCATTATGTAACAAGTGTACAATGTCAGATTCTTAACATACTGGACCCAATACAGGCTGTGCTCCTTGCCACTGTAAATCTTGGATAAGTCAGTTAACTTCTCTAAGCTTGTCTGCAAAATGGGAATTATAACAGAATGTTCCTTACCACGTTTATTCTGAGACTGTGATAAGTTAATAAATAAATCACTTAGCACCATATTTGGTATATATACTTTCAAAATATATAAACTATCATTACTGTTTATTACTATTAGTACTGAGCAGGACCTGGTACACGAGTAGGGCTTTACCAAGGGCTGTCGTTCTTTTTAGAATTCCGTAGCCAAGACCTTTGCCATAGTTATCATTTAGTTATAATTTAATCCTAGTGTTGTTCAGAAGCTGAACACTGAACACTCATGAGTACGACATTGTTCTCTAAGGTTTCAGGGATTCGAGTTTGTATTCTGGCTCTGCTAGTTCCCGTGTAATTTGTGTGATATGAGTCAGCTCTGTGTGTGTGTAAAATGGGTAGGTGGTACTAGCTATTATCCACCATTAATTAACCAAGTTCCTGTGTTTTGGCAAAGTTCCATTCTGCTGAGTAATGATGTTTAGGATTGGGCTGGTGCTCTGGTGTCCCTCCTTGAAATCAAACGATTGATCAGACTATGCTAAGGAAAAATCTGAAGAAGTGTAACACAAGGTCAGCAAAACTGGATTTCCACATGCAGAAAAGTGAAACAAGATCCACACCTCATGCCATACACAAAAACTAATTCAAAATGGATCGAGGACCTAAATGTTAAATCTAAAACCATAAAAGTCTTAGAAGAAGATACAGGAGCAAAGCTCTGGGAACTACTCTTTCAATGATAGATTATCTAACACCACAAAGAACCCACTAGCAACAGGAAACAGAATAGTTAACTGGGGCCTCATAAAAGTTAAATACTTATGTTTATCAAAAGGCTTTATCAAAAGAGTGAAGAGGCAACCTACAGATTTGGAAAACATCTTTGGAACACTATAACCAATAAGAGTCTAATATCTAAAATATATAGAATACTCCTACAACTTAACAACAAAAAGACAACCCAGTCAAAAACTGGGCAAAGGACATGAACAGACACTTCACCAAAAAGGGTATTCAAATAGCCCACAGACACAGGAAAAGATGTTCAACATCATTAGCCATCAGAGAAATGCAAATCAAAACCACAATGAGATACTATTTCACTCCCACTAAGATGGCTAAGATAAAAAAAATAATAACAAGTGTTGAAGGGAATATGGAGAAATTGGAATCCTCATCGATGGACGTGGGAATGCAAAATGTGACAGCCATTGTAGAAAACAGCCTGGTGTTTCCTCAAAAGACTAGAGGCAGAGCTGCCATATGACCCAGCAATTCCACTCTTAGTTATATACCCTAGAGATCTAACAGAAGTGACATGAACAGACATATGCACACCTACGTTTGTCACAGCACTATTCACAATAGCAAAAAGATGGAAACAACCCAAGTGCTCATCAGTGAATGAATGGATAAATAAAATATGGTACATGCATACAATGTAATGTGCAATAAAGAAAAATGAGATCCTGAAATATCTTACAATGTAGATGAACGTAGAGAACATTATGTTGAGTGAAATACATCAGTCACAAAAAATAAATATTGTATGTTCTTTTATGAAATGACATGAATAGGTAAATATACAGAAACTAATGTTCATTAGTGGTTACGGAGTGGGGAGGGAGAGGGAGAAGTACTCCATAGGTAGTAGTCACTTTTTGTTTATAGAAATGGGAAAAGTGACACCAAATATGGGTGAAGTTTGCACAGCATGACTGATGTAGCAGATATCAACAAGCTGAACGCAGGGAAAAGGGATGAATGAGCAAATGCTAGGTTGTGTATTGTTTTGCAACAATAACAACAACCAACAATAGGAGCGAGAGGCTACAGATGCTGATACTGATTAGACATAACCAATCATCTTTTGGTTTGGGGGGCTTAGAGAAGTGATGTCATGGGACAACCCAAGCAATTGGCTTAATACAGTTATTAAAGATTATGTCCTTCTCCCAGTTTGGTGAGTAGTGTCTGAAGTCTCAAAAGCTTGCAAGTGGCCATCTAAGATACAACTATTGGTCTTTATTCAACTGGAACAATAGAGAAAGAAGGAAGCCCAAGAATCAGAGAAGGAACTGGACTACAGGACTAATTGTCTTCATGAACCACTGACTTCTCCACCTTGAGACCAGAAGAACTAGATGGTGCCTGGCTACCACTATTGAATGTTCAGATCAGTAACACAATAAATGAATCCTGATAAAAAGGGAGATGGATGAGGAACAGAACTTGAAATTCTTATGGAATCCAGGCTTACTGGACCTATTAAAGCAGAGTAGTCCTCGAGACCATGGCCCTGAGTTGCTCTTGAAACCTTGAATTGAAACTATCCCTTTAAGTCACCTTTAACCTACGTAACGGTTTAGCCCAAGAGTAAAAGATGGTCACCCTTGAGTATTGTGTTTCTTAAAAATATGTGTGTGTGTGTGTGTGTGTGTGTGGTGTGTGTGTGTATAAGACCAAAGGGTCAACAGCTATTTTAAAGCCTAGATGAGAAGGTTGCGGGGCAGGGAGATTAGTAAATGGTAGTGGAACAACTAGAACAGAAATTGTGAGAATGTTGACACAATGTGAAGAATATAACCAGTGTCCCTGATCATTATGTCTAGAAACTGGAATGGGAGTAAGTTTTGCTGTGTATGTTTTTTTTTTTTTTTTTTTTACCAAAAATAAAATTAAATAAAAAAAAAAGAAGTACACAAGGTAGTTTGAAGGAATAAAATTAATATACAGGCAGAATCCATCCACAATATAAAGTCAGTATGTGACACAGTAGAAAGTTCTAATGTATAGGGGCAGTGTGATGTAGTAGAGATATTGTTTTATAGGCACATCTGAGTATGTATCCAACTCAGCTACTTATTATCTATGTAAACTTTAGCAAGCTCACTCTCTATAAAACAAGGATATTAATACCTATGAGGTAGAAATAATGTAAAGAGCCTATTCCATGATAACGATTTAATAAATGGTAGCCTAAGTTGGTCAAGGAGCCCTGCTGGTGCAATTGTTTAAAAGCTTGGCTGCTAGCCAAAAGTTTGGCAGTTTGAATCCACCAGCCACTCCTTGGAAACCCTATGGGATAGTTCTATTCTGTCCTATAGGGTCGCTATGAATTGGAATCGACTCAACAGCAACAGGTTTTTTTTTTTTTGTTGTTTAAGTTGGTCAAGGTGGTGGCAATATTATGGAGAGAGAGGCACAGTGGCACTAGCTTTAACAGGTGGAAGACTTTAGAGATCTCAGATAACAATGGGCTTGATTGGTCAGTAGACAGTCCACAGAGGAGCTACTTGTTGAATGATGAGAAGACCTTTTAGGCTGAATAAAGAGAGATTATCTGAAATTTCTCCTATCCTTTTTTGCCAGAAAGGGCCAAAATAGAGAAGAAATTGTATCATAAGAATAATGTGGTTGATTAAATAATTGCTCCCAATTCTTTATTGGAATTAAACACATTGTCATGGCTTGATGGTAGGTTGGGTGAACTTCTCTGTCATTGAACTTGGGGCTTAGCTATCTCAATGGCATGATCAATGAGTTGTTAGCAGACTTGAAGAGAAGAGGGCTTTAAGTATGCTTGTGCATTTGGTCTTGCTGTTGTTTCACTTCAGTGATCTTGCAAGAGAAGAGCAAGTCCCAGGTAGTTGTTTCCCCTCCAGCCCTGATATAACACACATGCAGCAGATCTAAACTGAACCCACAGCCTGGAACCGAGCCCAGTCAACACACACTCTAAAGCGATCACAGTCTAGAGCTTACATACAAGTCCAGCCTAGATCAGCAAACTCCAGCCAACTCATAGACCCATGAACATGACAGCAAATGTTTGTTGGTGTAAGTCACAGAGTTTTGGCATGGTTTGTCATCAAACATTATTATCACAATAGCTCACTAACACAAAACATTTAAAGTAAGCATACAGTATAAGGGAAACCCTGGTGGCATAGTGGTTAAGAGTTCAGCTGCTAACCAGAAGGTCAGCAGTTCGAATCCACCAGATACTCCTTGGAAACCCAATGGGGCAGTTCTACTCTGTCCTATAAGGTCGTTATGAGTCAGAGTCAACTCAACGGCAATGGGTTTGGGTTATACACTATAAGTAGCAGACCACTAGTAAGATGCAGGAATAACTGTAGTGGGGCTATAGTATTTAACTACCAGCCTTTCTTTACTATTGCAATTGTGCTAATCCAGGGTCGCTTCTTTTGTTCCTCACATTCAGCCGGAATTGTCCACTTCAGTGGACTCTGCTGGTGTGCTTGCTTCCTAGCATCAATGCTGATGTACCAACTTTGAAGGATTCATTCTGTGATATTGGAAGGAAGGAGAAGATAGCTTGGCTGGGGTAAAGATTTGTGAACTCATGCTAGATAGTTTTGTTCATTATCAAAACATGAGGGTGGGATGTGTATTGATTTTGGAACTGGACAAGACATCAGGAAGTCTGAAATCCCATTTACTAGAGAGGCCAAGGAAACTTAACAAGGATTCTTAGAAATCTGAATCCCTTGCCTTTATTCAGGTGCATTTGTTTTACTGCTGCCATGATGCCTGTATTGGTTAGCTATTGCTGTGTAACAAACTACTCTCATACTTAATAGCTTAAAACGATAGGCATTTATTATTACTCACAAGTCTGCAAGCCAGCTGGTTGGTTTGTCTGGACTGGGCTCACTTATGTGATCATTGTCAGCTGTGGGTCTGGTAGACAGCTCTGTTCTATCTGGGGGGTCAGTGGGCTGTGGGATGATCTAGGACAACTTCAGCTGGGATGATTCAGCTATCCTCTGTGTGATCTCACGTCCTAGGTTTCTTCAAATGGGTGCTGGACAGGATTCTAAGTGAGAGAACGGAAGACTGTGAAGCCTCTTGAAGTGTTGGTTCAGGCCTCTCATACAGTCACTTTCCCTGTATTCTGTTGGCCAAATGAAGTCAAAGACCAGCCAAAATTCAAGGAAAGGAGAAACAGATTCCATCTCTTGATGGGAGGAGCTGCAAAGTCACACTGCAAGTCGTATGGCTGTGATCAGGGGTGAAGGACTGTGCTCACTTTTGAGCCTACCGCAGCACATCAAGCCATTCTTCTTGTTCACACGCCCAGTATTCAACTGCCACCTTCCACCTCTCAGGCATCTAGTGCTGCTGTAGCAGAAATACCACAACTGGGCGGCTTTCACAAACAGAGATTCATTCTCCCACAGGTTAGGAGGCCGGAAGTCTGAGTTTAGGGTGCCGGCTCTAGGGGAAGGCTCTCTCTCTTCATTGGCTCTGGAGGAAGGTCCTTGTCTCTTCAGCTTCTTTTCCTTGGCTCTTTGCTGATCCTCAGGTTACATGGCATCTCTCTTCCCCCAGCTGTGCTTCTGCCTTGCTTGTTTAATCTCTTTTATATCTCAAAAGAGATTGATTTAAGACACACCCTACACTAATACTATCTCATTAACTTAACAAAGAAAACCCATTCCCAAGTGGGATTATAACCACCCCTATCCCCTGTTGCCATTGTGGATTCTGACTCATAGCGACCCTGTAAGACAGAGTAGAACTGCCTCATAGGGTTTCCATGGCTGTAATCTTCACAGAAGCAGATCGCCACGTATTTCTCCCGCGGAGCAGCTGGTGGGTTTGAACCACTGACCTTTCGGTTAGCAGCCGAGAGCTGAACTGCCGCACCACCAGGGCTCCTACCACAGGAATAGGCGTTAGGATTTACAACACGTTTTGAAGGGATACAATTCAATCCATAGCATTCTCTGACCACTTTCTTTTAATGTTTAGGTTATGTTTTGCTATAGAATACCATTTGTATTGCTAGAGAGAAAATAAACTCCGCATGTAACAAGGAAATGTGATCTGAAGTTCATTGACCTATTCTAAATGTGAAGTCAAACAGAACTTTAAAAAGTGGAAATGTTTTTGTTCTCGGGGAACTGTTAACAAATATAGAGAGCTAAGTCAGATAACGCTTTCAATTCGCAGTTTGGAGAATCATCAGCTTCTTATCGGGATTTTCAAATGCCTTTCAGAGAAAAGAACGTATTTTCTCTTCTAATCCTTTTGTCATCGAGAAACATTAGCCACTTTTCCACATTAAAATACTGTCTTAATTATAAAATTGGAAACACTTCATAGAAAAGTAAGTGAAAGTGGAATTAGTTGTGTAAGGCTGGATACATCATTAGTAATAAAACAACTCTCAATCATGCATTTATTGCACGTGAATTGAGTCTGTATATACTACACACTCTCCCTGGGTGGAGCAAATGGGTTGCACTCACCTACTAACCTAAAGGTTGGCGGTTCAAACCCAGCCAGTGCACTGTGGAAGGAAGGCCTGGTGATCTGTTTCTATACAGATTACAGCCAAGAAAACCCTATAGAGCAATTCTACTCTGTAACACATGGGGTTGCTATGAGTCGGAATCGACTCGACAGCAGTGGGTTTTGGGGTCCTAGTGAACGCAACAGGCAGGATTCCTCTGCTTATGAAACTGGTGTTCAACGGGCAATACAGGCCAAAAAACATAAACAAATACACAATGTCAGGCCAAGAGAGAGATGGGCTGTAAAGCAAACACAGCCAAGGGTGATGGAGGCTCTTAGCGAGAGGCTGATAAGATCTGAATTACCCGTAGAAGGATAAAGAGGAGGCGGTCAGTGTCTGTAGAACCTTTTTATGATTGATTCATCTGCTTGGTTTTAAGAGTTTGATAAACCTGTTGTTGGGAAATGGAAATGTTTGCTCTGGTTCCTGGAGATTGTCACAGTGCACTGTACGTAGTAAGAAATCCACGAGAAAGAAGTAAGGAACCCTTTTCTCCTGCCGGCATTGTTTTCCCACTCTCTAACCTCAGTATAATCCTTACAAAAGGTGGCTATTTAATTTTTGCCATCAAATGGCCCTCAAACACTTTCCTCAGGTCTTATTTTTAGTATTTGTTTCTGTCGTGGGGTGAGATGGAAAGTTGTAGAATTATTTATGCAGGAAATGATAGAAGTACTAAATCCATAAATCTGTCTCCAAAGAGAATGGCCTGCAAAGCATCTCAGATAGTTGGTGAATTGCCCAAGATTTACCTCTGTGGCTATCTTACCACACAGGACATCACCAATAAATAATCTTTTTAATAATATGTTCATGTTGGTAGTTCTGCATGAGCCAGTGGGACGGACTATGGTTTGATTTTTCTTATTTGTTGAAAATAAAGTTTTTTTGACAATGATGACAGGTTGCATAACTTTCTCTTAATGGCGATGCTTTCTCTTTTCTTAATTTATTTTTGTTGTTGTTGAGAATATACACAGCAAAACCAACACCAATTCAACCGTGTCTGCATGTATAGTTCAGTGACATTGATTACATTCTTGAAGCTGTGGAACCATTCTCACCCACCTTTTCTGAGCTGTTCCTCCCCCACTAACGTAAACTCACTCACCTCTCTGAAGCTGACTGCCCCGTCCAGTAATCAGGTAGACCAGCTGTCTTGGTTAGATCAC
Source organism: Dugong dugon (assembly GCA_030035585.1). Taxonomy (NCBI): domain Eukaryota; kingdom Metazoa; phylum Chordata; class Mammalia; order Sirenia; family Dugongidae; genus Dugong; species Dugong dugon. The sequence continues at coordinate 4,023,203 of CM057481.1, forward strand.
ACTGGTCTAACTGGTCTAACTGAGTGTACTAGTTAGGTATATGCTGAGCTGCTATAGCTAAAGAGACCAAAGAACTTTATTTTTCTCTTATGTACAAATTTAAGCTAGTTCTTTGAGCCATCTTTTTTTTTTTTTTAAATAATATTTTGTTGTGTTTTCAGTGAAGGTTTACCCAGTATTTAGGTTCCCGTTCAGTAATTTGCACATGAGTTGTTAGATGACATTGGTTACGTTCTTCACAATGCGTGAACATTCTCATTACTATTTAATATTTTAAATCTTTATATAAGTCATATTGAACTGTATTTTTCTACCACTGCTTTTTTTGACTCATTATTACATTGAAGAGATTCATTCATGTTGATCCATGTAGTTCTATTGGTTCGTTTTCACTCCTTAATATTTAATTACGTATGTACCATCATTTATTTACTCAGTAAACAAGTTAGAATTTTTCGCTAATACAGGAAGTGCTACTCCGATCATTTTTGCGCATGTCTCCTTATGCACATTTACATGGATTCCTCCAGGGGATGTATCAGAAGTAGAATTACTGAGACATGAGGTAATTGCATCGTAAAGTTATATTATCAAATAATTTTTCAATTAATTGGGTATTCTCATGAGCAGAATGTAAGTAACTACTTGTATTCCTTACAAATAGCCACAGTTCAAAAGTACAGTTTTCTTACAGTGCAGCAACGAAACCTATCCTATGGTGCTGTGGGAAGAATAACCACTTGGAAAATTCTTTGGCCGTATTTACTAAAATTAAACACATGTCTTTCTACCATATGAGTGAGCGGTTCCACCCCTTACTGCACAGCCAAGAGAAATTGGCACATTCATCCACCAAAAGATGTGTACGAGAATATTTGTAGCAACTTCATTCATAATAGATAAAAATTGGAAACAACCCAAATATCCATCAACTCTAGGATAGACAAACCATAATACAGTCATACAATGGAATAGTCACAGTAATTTTTTTTAAAAAGTTCAGCAAAATAGATGAATTTTGGAATCAACTCAATGGCAGCAGTTTTTTTTTTCTTTTTTGGTTTCATATTGAGAGGAAAAAATCCAGACCCCAAAAGTATGTATTGTATGATTTCATTTAGATGAGATTCAAGGTGAGGGAAGAATAGAAATCGGCATAACGATTACTTCAGCAGGAGTGCGGGGAGGGACTGGGGAGGTATTGATTTGAAGACACACAAGGAAGCTTCTAAGGTCTAGAAATGTTCTATGTCTGTGCTGTCGAAAATGGTAGTCACTAAATAGGTCCCTGTGTGGTGCAAATAGTTTGTGCTTGACTGCTAACCTAAAGGTTGGCTTTTCGAGCCCACCCAGTGGTATTGCAGAAGAAAGGCCTGGCAATCTGCTTTCATAAAGATTACAGCCAGGAAAACCCTATGAAACAATCCTATTGTGTAACACATGGGGTCGCCACGAGTCGGAATCAATTCCACGGCAACGGGTTACAAGTAACCACATTAAATAAAATTAAAAATTAAAATTCGGTTCCTCAGTCACACTAGCCACATGTCAAGTGCTCGGTAGTCACATGTGGCCCGTGCTACCCAATCGGGCAGCACAGACACAGAACGTTTCCATCCTGAAGGAAAGTTCTGTTGGATAGTGCTGTTCTATAGCTTGAGTCCACTGGTGGTTATGTGGTTCTATACATATGTAAAAATGCATCAAGCTGCACCGTTGAAGTTTTCACTGTATTATGTTATGCCTCATAAAAATACAAGGAGGAGCAAGAAAAGAAAAAGAAAAAAATATCTTGTTTGAATTTTGAATGTGCTATGTGATGTGAGGAGCCGCCGTGGAGCAGTAATTAAGTGCTCAGCTGCCAACCAAAAGGTCAGCAGTTTGAATCCACCATCCGCTCCTTGGAAACCCTACAGGGCACTTCTGCTCTGTCCTATAGGCTCACTATGAGTCGGAATCGGCTCTACGGCAATGGATTTGTTTGGTTTTTCTTTTGGTATGTGATGCGAACTCAGGAGGAAAAAATTATAGGAGCTCTGTACAAAAGTCACAAATTAATAGGACTTTTAAAACAGATAATCTCTCATTAACTTTAATTAGGCTCCTTCTATGTTTGCAGATTTGGCAAATTATCAAACCAAAATCAAAGCCTTATGCTCGTCTCTCAGGCAAGTTTCCTCCAATTTGGAGTCCCCGGGGGGTGCTCTTCTGGTGTCACTGCCTTTGTTACCTTTTGCGTAAATCCACGTTGCTAATTTGATTTCATCTTGAGAGTGGTTTCAATCGTTTTCTGCCCAAAACCAGCACCTTCGTTTGTGTAGAGACGCACAACCTCCAAAGCGGAAACCAACCCACTGCTGTCCAGTCCATTCTGACTCACAGCGACCCTACAGAACAGAGTCGAACTGCTCCATAGAGTTTCCAAGGCTGTAATCTTTACAGAAGCAGATTGCCCCGTCTTTCTCCTGCAGAGCGGCTCTTGCAGAGCAGGTTCGACCTGCTGACCTTTTGGTTAGCAGCAGAGCACTTTAACCACTGCACCACCGGGGCTCGTGTAACCCCCAACCGTGAACAGATGTATGCCATGTAATGAGTTAGCTTACAGTGATCTGATTTCTGGCTTATCAAGGTTAATTGAAGTGTAACTTAAGTCTTTGTCACAGAAACCTGATTAACCCTTTGTCTATCTTACATTTGCAATAAAGAATGCAAAAAAAACCAAAAAAACAAAACCAGTTGCCACCAGTTAATTCCGACTCATGGTGACCCCATGTGTTTTGGAGTAGAGCTGCCCTCCGTAGGGTTTTCGATGGCTGAGACCTTTTGGAAGTAAATCGGGAGGCCTCTGGTTGGATTTGAGCCACCAACCTTTTGGTTAGCAGCCGAGCATGTTAACTGTTTGCAGCACCCAGGGATCCTGTTAAAGAATGCATTTCAGTATACATGTGCTTTTAGGTTATCTAGAAACATAAGAGAGAAGCAGTTATTATAGAATCGTCGGTTAAAACAGACAACCTTAAGTTGGAGATAAACACATGGCCTCCATGTTTGATTAGAGCAGAATAAATCAGAAGAGCTGTGTGACCTTGGACAACTTCTCACCCTCCTCAAGCCTCTTTTTCCTTACTTCCCACCTTCCCTGACTCTGCCAGCTGTCTCCTCCCTTCTCTCTGTTCCCATCACAAGTCATTGCAACCACTGCTGTTGTTGTTACGTGCCACTGAGTTGGTTCCGACTCTTGGCAACCCTGTGTACAACAGAACGAAACACTGCCCAGTCCTGCACCGTCCTCACAATCGTTTCTATGCTTGAGTCCTTTGTTGTAGCCAATGTGTCGGTTACTGGTGATATTTACAAATACTGATAATCACTGGCGATTGGAATGGAAAGTTGGAAACGAACAAGGATCAGTAGTTGGAGAATATGGCCTTGGTGACAGAAACGATGCTGGAGATCGCATGATAGAATTCTGCAAGACCAATGACTTCTTCATTGCAAATGCCTTTTTTCAACAACTTTCTATTGCACCCCCTGGAATGGCACAAAGTACAGTTTTCCTGTAAGTTAGTCCCAGGCACATCGTTTTCTTCCATGAGATCATGAGCATTGGAGACTGTGAAGTGCATCTTTCCTTCCTTAGCACGTAGGCGATTGCCTGGCCTGCAGGGAACCTCAAAAAAGATTTGGTGAATATGTGAGTTGGTGAATGAATGAATTAATGCTGTGTTAGTTATTTATGGTGGTGTAAAACCTTAACCCAAAACTCAGTGGCTTGAAAAAGCTCACATTTATTATCTGACAGTTTCTGAGAGCCAGGAATCCAGGTGCAGCTGAGCCAGGTCCTCAAGCTCAGGGTCACTCACAGGCTGCAGGCAAGGTGTGGCCAGAGCCACAGTCTTCCCAACTGGGGCTGGCTCTGTTTCCAAGCCCTCTCTGTGGTTATTGGAAGGATTTGTGTACATTGGACTGAAGGTCTCAGTTCCTTGTCATGTAGGCCTCTCCAGTACGGTAGCTTGCTTGATCAAAGCCAGGAAGAGAGAGAGTCTGCCAGCAATACGGAAGTCACAGTCTTTTATAACCCAATTGCCAAAGTGACATCCCATTGCTTTTATTGTATTCTCTTCCTTAGAAACTACCTGGATGGTGCAAATGGTTAACACGCTGGGCTGCTAACTGAAAGGGTAGAGGTTCGAGTCCACCTAGAGGCACCTCAAAAGAAAGCCCAGGTGAAAACCAGCTACTGAAAACCCTATGGAGCATAGTTCTACTCTGACACACATGGGGTCACTTTGAGTTGGAGTCGACTGGAGGACAACTGGTTTAATTCTTTAGGTCCAGCCCTCACTCAAGGGAAGGGGATTACCCAAGGGCGTGAGCACCACAAAGCAGGCCTACCACAAATGCCTACTTCAGAGGGAGCCGAAGATGGGATGATGTCAGGAAGGATACACTATGCTTGCTGTTGCCTCTTTCTGCGCTCTTCTTTCCCCTAGGATACATGTCTCCCTTGTCCTTCTTATCCTTCTTGTTTCATTTTAAGTGCCACAGCCTCAAAAGGACCTTCCTTGAATACTAAAGTATGATCCCTGGTCCATTGCTTTAACCCAGCGCCCTATTCATTTCCTTACAGCACCAGTGACCAACCATGGTATTTCATGTACCTGTTGTTTGCTCTTCTCCACTGGAGTGTAAGCTCCCTGAGGGCAGGAATCCAGCCTGTCTGATGCATCCCTCTCTTACCAGGCCCTCACAGTGGGCCTCAATCAGTATTTGTTGAAAAATTGTACTACCTTATCATATCACAGTTTACTCACTTGGTAAAATTAGTGCCACTGGAGTCTGAGGTCCAGAATGGCAACAGAGCTGTCCCAGGGTGGCGGTGTCAGCTGCTGTTGAATCAGCCCCAGACTCACGGCAACCCCATGTGCAAGAGAACGGAATGCTGCCCAGTCCTATGCCCTTCCCATGATTGGTTGTGGATCAGACTATGGTGATCCATAGGTTTTCACTGGCTGATTTTTGAAAGTAGATCGCCAGACCTTTCTTCCTCGTCCATCTTTGTCTGGAAGCTCTGCGGAGACCTGTTAAACATCATAGTAACACGCGCGCCTCCGCTGACAGATGGGTGGTGGCTGAGCCTGAGGTGCGTTGGCCGGGAATCCAGCGTTGGTCTCTGGCGGGAACTCTTAGTGTGCTGAGCTTTGAGAGTGTATCCCAACCAAGCAAACCAACCTGGGGTGCAGGTTATTGACACAAACTTGGAGGAAAGCAATGTCGGGGCAGTTGCGTAGCAGTTCTTTTATTGGAATGACTGTGTTTCAGTTACTGAGACTGAGGAGAGTGAGGTCGATGACGTGTGTTTGGTTTTGTTATCTCCCTGGTCAGCTCTCTCCCCCAGTCTCCTCCAGTCTCTAGCGTAACCACCGGCCTCGCTCGCCTCTGTACCCACGCTCTCAGTTCTCCTCCTGTCCCTGCAGGAAGGGCTGCATCTTCCACCGCTATGGTACTCCTTGCCGTCAAGTCGATTCCGACTCACAGCGACCCTACAGGGTGGAGTAGAACTGCCCCATAGGGTTTCCAAGGAGGGGCTGGTGGATTCAAACGGCCTACCTTTTGGTTAGCAGCTGAGCTCTTAACCACTGCGCCACCAGGGTTCCACAGCTACGATAGCGTCTATTTACTGAGCAGTAAGTAGAAGCTGGGCATTGTACTGAAAACTTTTACATATGTTCTTCCCAATTCTCACAACTTTTGTATAAGAGGAGACTGAAGATTAGAGAAGTCAAAAATCAAACACAGGCTTACCAGACTTTGAAGGCCAAGCGAATTTCACCCACCCACCAACCCTCTCTCTTCCCCAGCATGTATAAGGAAGACTAGAAAGATTTGGGAGTGAGGATATCTGGGTTCTGGTCACAGTTATGCCACTAACCATGTGACCTTGGACAACTCATTTTTAAACCTCTGTGAAATGGCAACTATCAATCTCTTTGAAGGAGGTCTATTAGAATTCCAGCCCAGGCCTTGTCCCCAGATATCAGAATGGGGAGAAGCCTGGGCCCAGATGGAAATCTCATACCTATGTCAAATTCCCCTTCCCTCCCAAGCCTTTAGACTGAAATGGTTAATGAGCCACAATATGGATTTTATGTAAGTTTGCTGGGAGACATCAGGAAAGTGAATAACTCAGTGGCCAAAGTGTGGCCTTATGAAAAGAGCCTTCTTGAGGAGAAAGAGGGCTGCCTATGTGGTCTGACTTCAGGTCTTGTCCATCCCCACAAGGGAAGCTTGACAGAGGTGGTTGGCAGTATACTCGTGGCAGAAGTTCTCTTGGCTCCAACATAGCTCTCAGTGTACCGGTAACCAAAGGCAGTGAGAAACCAGCACAGTCCCTGTGGGGCACAGGCATTATGGGTGCATTTTCTGCTAATAGGAAGAGGGGTCTGAGGAGGGCTTAAAGAGGGTGGGGAGTAGGAGGGACTGAGGACAGATCAGTACTGAACTAGAGGACTATTGACTTTTTGGAGGACTATCCCACTTTTGCGGGGGGCGGGGGTTGTCCTATATATTGTAGGATGTTTAGCAGCAATCCTGGCCTCTACGCACTAGATTCTAGTAGCCCCCAACCCAGTTGTAACAACCAAAGCGTCCCCCAAACCCAAAACCCATTGCCATCGAGTCGATTCCGACTCATAGCAACCCTACAGGACAGAGTAGTACTGCCCTATAGGGTTTCCAAGGAGTGACTGGTGAATTCAAACGACCAGCCTTTTGGTTAGCAGCTGAATGCTTAACCACTGAGCCACCAGGGCTCCAGAAAAGTCTCCAGACATGGCCAAATGCTCCTGGGAGACAAAATCATCACTGGTTGAGAGCTATTGGGCTAGGGATTGGGATTTTGTAGCAGTTAGAATAGGCTAGGTATGCTACAGTAACAAACAACCCCAATATCTTAACAACATTAAAAAGCACGAGTTTATTCCTTGCTCATGCTACACATTCACCACGCGTGGCGTGGCAGAAAGCCTCAGTTCTTCATAGTTACTCACGGACATGGGCTGATGAGGCAGCCAACATTTCCAGTGTCATGAATGGCTAGGCCAGAGGGAAGAGAGTGCTCTGGTGGGTCTCAAACCAGCTGTTTAATGCTTCACTACAGAAGTTGCACATCACTTGCTGTCAACCCGTTGGCCAGAACGAGGCTCACCTAACCACAAGGGGACCAGGAAATGCATCCTTACCAGGTGGTGATAGAGAGGAGAACGAGAAATGTTTGTTCAAGCGGCACTAATGACCCCCACAGATGCAGAGAAGTCTTCCTACCCTGTGGACATAGGTGAGAAAGCGCTGAAGTCCAGATATACAAGTTGCCTAGCACTTCCAGAAACCAACAAGAAGAAGAAAACCGCTGACAGTAATAACTACAATTTGCTTTGTGCTTATTGTGTCAGGTAATGCAATTCTCACACAACTCAAGGAGGCAGGTACTTTTATTCTTCCCGTTGTACTGATGGTGAAACCGAGACACGGTGCGTTGAGTAATTGGCCTAGAGCACCACAGTCAGTAAGTAGCTGAGCTGTGATCTCGGGTCTCTCCAAGAGTAAACAGCAAGCTCTGAAACCTCACTTTATAAATCAGTTTGGCTGACCTGGAAACCACTGCCTTTCATTATGGGGCTGAGTGAGTTAAGTTGTCTACCCTGTAATCTGCTCTGCACCTTGGTGGTTTAAGTTAGAGGCATGATTGATATGTGCTTGCAAGCTCCTTCCGTCCTTCCATTCCATGGCAGTTTTTCTTAATGAATTCTGCCATCCCAACAGCACTTGGAAGAGTGCCTTCAGTCACTCCTTCACGGGGCAGTCACGCTCAGAGAACAGATAGGACCTGTTCACAGACGTTCAGAGACAGCACGGAGCTGCACATCAGTTTGGGTTCTAAGAAAACAGAGACCTATGCTAAAATCAGGTAGTGTTTCTAGATCCCAGATGCTGAAGGCCAGGATGTTAATTATAAAAGCAATCAATAATAAGAATGACTAACATTTATGCCAGATATTGTTGAAGGGTACGTTACTCATGCATGCTGTTGTTAGGTGCTGCTGAGTCGATTCTGACTCCGGGTGAGCCCGTGTGCCAGAGTGGAACTGACCCATAGGGTTTTCTTTCTTTTTTTACTATATAACAATAAACATTTATTTAACTTCAGCACTTATAAACCAAAACATACAAACAAAAAACCAGCCTGTTGCCATCAAGTTGATTCCGACCCCATAGGGTTTTCTTGGCTGTAATCTTTACGGGAGCAGGTTGCCGGGTATTGTTCCTGTGGAACCACTGGCTGGGTTCAAACCACCAACCTTTTGGTTAGCAGCCGATCAATTGACGTGCCAGCAGGGCTCCTTGTATTCATGCAGGTAAGTACTGTTGATATCATCATTGTAGAGACTCAAACACTAAAACTGAGAGAAGTTAACTAGCCAAGATCACACGGCAGATTTCTGGAGGAATTCCAGATTTGACTCTAAATCTCATTTATCCACAACACTGGTGTACCCTTTGCATGAAATTGCTTTAAGATTTGAAAACACACATTTCTTTCTAGTTCCACCGAGGCTCCCATATCAAGCTTTTAATGGGAAAAATGAACAGAGATGTATCTAAATACAAAGAGCCAAGTTTTCCCAAGCGGCCTTCAGAATGAGGTAACTCGGCCACTACCCACGTTCTCATCACTGAGAGATCATTTAGAGTTCCACAGGGAATTACGCTGGGTTCTAAGTCTCCCCCAAGCTCCAACTCTGGTGTCTAATGCCGTATTTGGTGGGAGCGGGGGTAGTTTGAAGCCCTTTGGTAATCATTATTTTTAAAGGGGACTGTTGAAGGAGTGAGGGTGTAGTAGGCAAAGAGAAAGGTGAGATCTGACTCTGAGTATCTTCCAAAGAATTAAAATGAATTTATTTAAGGCAGAGGTGAGACGGGTGGTAGGTTTAAGAGAGACTTCCTTCATTAACTTGGAAGCAGATTGTTAAAGATAATGAGGCGCAGGTACTATCCCCCCCTCGCTCTGCACGGAGCCCTGGTGGTGCAGTGGTTATGAACTCGGCTGCTAACAAAAAGGTTGGCAGTTTGAATCCATAAATCCCTCCTTTGAAACCGTATGGGGCAGTTCTGCTCTGTCCTACAGGGTCACTATGAGTTGGAATCGACTCAACGGCAGTGGGTTTGATTTTCCTTTTCTTGGCCCACACGAGCCGAGAAGAGGCTCATCCGTGCCAGATGGAAAGAGCCAGTGTGGTAGGAAGAACACAGACTTTGCAGACAGACACTTCCGGATTTGAATTCCAACTCTGATCTTTACCAGCTGTGTGACCTTGAGCACTGACTTCACCTCGCTAAGCCTCAGTTTCCCCATCTGGAAAATCAAAGCAGTAAAATGCACTCTGTTGGCCTTTCAAAATAATATCCACGCTTGAAGGACGTAACGTATAGATGGCACCTCTACCCTGGTCGAAACTATGCAGTCCCACATTAACCCAAATGGAGTTTGTGCCATTTCCTAAAGTCTACGCCCATTCCAACATGCAGATAAGGAACAAGACCAGCAGTCAGAATGTTCTCATTTTCATTTCACTGCAGGTATAAGCCAACAAGTATTTTGGCGGGGGGTGGGGGAGGGAGCTTTATCACAATTTCCAGTTTCTGTATCCAGTTCTCTCCAAGTGAATAGACTCCCAGCATTGAAACAAGTGTCAGCTTCCAGATGAACGTTAGTCTTGTCCCTCAAGACAACGGTTATAAAAGACTTCTGTTGTGTTCTCATTCAAAGTAGTGTATTATCGTTTACAACACCTCTCCAAATGGGAAAAAGGGGTTCGCCCTGAAGACCCTCTCGGGGTGGGAAGCCTGCATCTCTGCAGGTACCTCTCTGAGGACGCGTTCGCCACTTTCACACGAGGCTGGTGAGAACGACAGTGTCTCTTGCTGAAGAGGCTACCCGTTTTAGAGTCTGTGGCTGTTGCTGTGGAGGTGACTGTGTGATCAGAGGAAAACTGGGTGTTGGGCCTAGAAAACCAGTATTGCCCCTCAAATTGCCTACCACCTGAAATGGTTGTTGCAGATTAGTTTTACCTGTTATCGAATGTCACAAAAAATGAAATTATATAGTATATAACTTCTTGTGTCTGCATTCTTTTGCTCAATTTGACATCTCTGAGATTTATTCCTATTGTTGCCGATAAAAGTAGTTTGCTCTCGTTCATTGCTGCGTGGTATTCCATTGTGTGAGCATACCAACATTTATTTATGCCTTCTGCTGTTGACGAACGTTTGGATTGTTTCCAGCTAGCGACCACTATGAAGAAAGCTGTTCTGAGCATTCTTGTGCATTCCGTTTCATGGATGTTAGTTAGCACTGTTTGTCTTTTGGATAAATATCCAGGAATAGAATTACTGGATCATGGGTCATACATATGTCCAGCTTCAGCAGATATTGTCAGACAGTCTTCCAAAGTGGTTGTACCAATGTGCACTCCCCCAGCAATATGAGGGAGTTCTGGCTGCTTTACATCCTCACCACCAAATAGGTCTTTACCTATGTTATTTTGGAAACCCTGGTGGTGTAGTGGTTAAGAGCTACGGCTGCTAAACAAAAGGTTGGCGATTCAAAATCCACCAGGCTGTCCTTGGAAACAGTATGGGGAAGTTCTACTCTGTCCTATAGGGTCACTTTGAGTCGGAATTAACTCTACGACAATTTTTTTTTTTTTTTTGGTATGTTATCTTAAAGCAATGACTTTTTTGAAAAAGAATTGCCTGTAAAGACCTGTGTCAATCCACATAACTCCCCCAAATGCTTACCAGTGCCATACAGAACCAAGAATCAAGCAAGAACTTGATTCCCTTATGGATGGTTTGTCTAATCTACTGTTCCATTGGAGCCCTGGTAGCATACTGGTTAAGAGCTTGGCTGCTAACCAAAAGGTCAGTGGTTCGAATTCACCAGTCTCTCGCTGGAAACCTTGTGGGGCAGTTCTACTCTGTCCTATAAGAAAGAAAGAAAATTTTTGTTTGAGAGTTTGTTTGTTTGTGGAAAAATATAAAGGAATCAGAAGGATTAACTACTTTGTGCTTAAATTGTTTTAACTTTCTTTTGTCAGAACCCTGTGTTATTGATCATTAACCATTGATCAATACACTTAATGAATATATTCAAAACTCTGCGGTCAACTTCTGATTTCCAGTGATTCCAGTTTCACTTTCTCTGCAGTTGCTTCACCTGGGTCACTTGAAATATTGCACATTCCTAGCGTAACTAGAAAATGAGCCATCTTGGATCTCTGTCATTAAGGATACAGCAAATTAGCCTTTTCCTCACAGAGCGCATGTCATGGCGTCATGTAATTTCTATCTTTTCTAGTGAACCTGGGTCGGTGATTCCTGAGCAGGCATACGTTCTGCCCCCACCTCCCCGATGTTTGTGGCTAAGGTCTGGCCCAACGAGATCCTTAGGGTTGTTTGTGGTTAATTCAAGGGGTACAACTTTCTGTTTCATCTGGAGCCAGAGTTTATTTCAGTTTGGATACAGAAAGTCAAGAGTTTGAGTTTGGCGAAGGAGGCCCAAATGCATTACTTACACAGTGAAAAGCTGTGAAGGAAACTGACATAATTACTCATCCGCCTGAATGAAATGCAGAAGCCCCTCCAGGGACCCAACACGGCCATTTCTTTCGCTGCTACTCAGGGTGAATCTGTGCCGGGCAAGAGTTACCAACAAGAGCTGTAGCCAGTGACTGCCAGGCAGCTCTTCACCACCCCGTCCTTCAATCATCCAGGTATGGAGCTTTAAAAATACCCGCACTGCTCTTTCCTCAGCCTGTCTGTCTCCTCTCTCCATCTTCTGCCTTTTGTCTGAGTAACATTCTTCTGAGTCAGACTCCCTTCTCTCTGCTCAGACAGCAAGCATTTTGGCACCATGTTGGGAGTTGAGTCTAAATTCTATGTCCTTGTACTCAAATCTCAACTCTGACGTGCTCTAGCAACATGACCCTGAGCAACTGTTTATATCACTGCACCTCAGTTACCCTTCTTTTTAAATAGGGAGTGATGATAATGTCTAGTAGGGCAGTGAGGAGCAAGTGAGATCTTGTAGGGCTCCGGGCACACTGAGAGTCCTCAGTAAATGTTATTAGCTGCCGCTGCTGCTCCTGTGACTCAGGTGGTCTGTCTTTGTGAGGGTGACTCTACAAAAGCAGTCAATTCAGGAGCAGGGGCTGATGTCTGTTCTTCAGCATCTAGTTCAAGCTCAATGGCAGAACCTCATGCATAGGATCAACTAAGTATATAGCAATATAACGAGCATCCGCCAGTGCTTCCTGTATGCCAGGCACTTCTAAGCATTTTGCACACATTATCTCATTTAGTCATCACGTAATCCTATGAGGTGAGTATCATCATCCCTGCCTTCAGCTGAGGAAACAGAGGCACAGAGCTGTTATGGGATGTGTCCAAGATCACAGAGCTAATTAGTGTTAGAGTTAGGATCTGGCTGTGTTACACTATACTTTCCCTTTGAACATTTATGGACTAATTTATCTGGATTCCAGCCTATTGTCAAGAACGAAACTCACAGAGAAAGGTTTAGACCTGTACTATGCAAGACAATAGCCACAAGTCACATGTCATTATTTAACTTTAAATTAATAAAAACTCACGAAAGATAAAAATTCAGTTCCTTGCTTACACCAGACACATTTCAAGTGCTCAGTAGCCACACGTGGCCATTGGCTACCATCTTTCACAGCGCAGGTATAGAACATTGCTATTGTTGCAGAAAGTTCTATTGGACAGTTCCATTAGTCTTTGTATTTCGAATTAGGAAGCAAGATTGAAAATTCCAGGTTGGATCTTGAGGATAAGATCAGGAATTCAGCATTTGGGAGTCTCTGGAAATGGAAAGTGAGTAAAGGCAGATGATGGAAGTCCTCCAGCAGGCAGACAGACCAGACCAGCCCGTCTAGGGAGGGTGTAGCTTGCTGCCTAATAGCTGGGTCTCTGGATGTATGTCCGCCTGTGGTTCAAACCCAGGCTCTGTCAACCGCTAGCTCTGTGTCTCAGGCAAGTCTTTTAAACTTCTCTGTGTTTCACTTTATCCTGAGGATAGTCAAGGAGCTGTTAGGGGTTCTGAGCAGTGGAGAGTGTGGTAAGATGTGCCTTTTAGAAAAATGTCTTCTGGAAATATCATGGAGAGGATTGATGTGAAGAGAGAAATTAGAGAAATAAGTTAAGGTCCTGGTTACAATGTGTGGGCCCTTGGACTGGTGACAGCTCTTGGCAGAATCTTCACTGCTCCGTTCTGAAATGAGGAAGATAAAGACAATGGCCTGTGCGTGCGTGCGTGCATGTGTGTGTGTGTGCGCGCGCGCGCGACCACATCTGTGAGAATTCCGCCTGTGCCAGGTGTCCTTTCTTAAGAATGTCTCGTCATTCGGAGAATACTGCCTTTCTAGTTTTGGGTGTTAACATCCACTTTATAGATAAAATAAGACTCAAAATAAATGGTAGGACTTTTTTATGTCTATACCAGACTAAATAAAATGTTGGCAATCTTATGTCTGTGCCTCGATTCATTTTCAATTGCCTCATATGCATGCGAAAGCTGGACAGTGGAAAAGGAAGACGGAAGAATTGATACATTCAAATTGGTTTGGTAGTGAAGAGTATTACAATACCGTGACTGCAAGGACAATGAGGAAATCAGCCTTAGAAGAAATACAACTAGAGTGTTCCTTAGAAGCAAGATGGCAAGACTTCGGCTTGCTTACTGCGGACATGTCATCAGGGAAGACCGATCTCTAGAAAAGGGCATCCTGTTTAGTAAAACAGAGGACCGGAAAATGAGGCGAATCCTCGATGAGATGGATTGATGCAATAGCTCCAACCATGCGCTCAAATATACCAACATCATGGAGACGTCACATGACTGGGCAGCTTTTCATTCTGTCAGAGCCAACTCAGCGGCAACTAACGGCAAACAACAGTCCATGAAACCTCAAAGTCTGGGAACTACTGTGGTAGACACCATTGAAAGGGAAGCCAGGTGAGAGCTGCTGAGTTCTTAGGGAAAAGGAAGAGGCAAGTTGGAGAGTCACTGAGCCAAGCCAGTAGGCATATGGATGGAAAAATGTCCGAGGAGGGAGCAGAGGAGAGGGAGAGGTCTCCACAGAGGCCGTGGTTTCTCCCCACCTGTGAATGAAGGGGTGGCCCCTGGGGTGGCCAGTGTTGCTCTGATGCCCCGCTGCCATGCTTTCAGCTCTTCTCTTCCACCCCTGTTCTGGGACAGCCCCTGCTTAGTCAGACATCCAGGGTTAGTGCTTGCAGGGAAACAGTCAGCTCCCACCTCTCATAGCTCCAGAAAGCCACAGGCACAGCTGCCTGGCCACTGCCAAACCCAAGTGAGGCCCCTGGCTGTGACAGCCTCCAGACCCTCCACCCCCTGACCTGTGACACCTGAGTGCCCTTCTTCCCTCTCCCAGACACCTGGCACCAGAGGAGAAGGCCGTCCGTAGCGTCGCAGGGAATTTTCCACCTCACTGAGACGAGGCTAGCACCATGCCTCTCAGACGGCGCCTGCAGAGGCAGGAAAGGAAGCTAGCGAGACACTGGGGCTCAGGGAGCTGCCAGGCCCCAGAGCTGCCAGCTCAAAGCAGCAGGAGGCTCAAGTTTTAAGCAGCATATGCAAATTAATTTAGCAAGGGTTCCACTTTGTCTCCTGAGCGGCTCAGCCACACTCCCCAATAATTCGCAAGCCGAGCTGACCCAGCTCAAAAATTAAAATCAGGTTTATTTTTAGAGCAATATATTTGCCCCTTGCCTCCATCTCAGTGGATGCTTTTCTCCTATTTGGCCTGACAAACATCCAAGGACATGATCCCCAGACTTGCTGTGTTTTTCCGACAGGCACTTGATAGATAAAAGGATCGCAGAGCCCAGCTCCTGTATATCAGGCGGCATGATGAGCCCCAACCCCTCTTGTCCTGTGTCTGTGTCAGCAAAGAAGGGGAGCCGTATTCCTCCACCTGTCTACCCACCTTAAGGGTAGTGTCAGGGTGTTTGTGGTGATTAAGAGCCTGGTCACACTCGGGCTTGATGGGACCTACTGGCATTTACTGGAGGCCCTGTGGCATCTTTTCTTGATGAAAATCTACTCATTGTGGATTGCTGCTTTGCAGTCAGGTCCAAGAACATTTTTCATCCCAACTGACGGCTCGGTACTTTTCCTTTGTACTCTTTTCCCAAGGAATTACTCGCAGAATTGTGTAGTTAACATTTGTCTCTTTTCTCAAAACCGTAACCTCCCTGAAGGCACCAGCCTGCTCTAGCTTGTCCATCACCACCCCCAGAGTTGAGTAGGTACTGAAATATGTCCTCAACAAATAAGTGAAATCAGCTGCTACAAAAGTGGTTCTCAGCTGGGGTAATTTTGCACCCCCACCTTCCCTGGGGTGTTTACTAATGTCTGGAGACATTTTGGGCTCAACTGCAGAGAGGGTACTACCAGTATCTAGTAGAAGATTAAAGCCAAGGGTGCTGCTACACACCCTGCAGTGCACAGAACAGCCCCCACGACAACCAATTACCTGGGCCCCAGTGTAAACAGTGCTGAGGTTGAGAAACCCTGTGCTAGGTAAATCCATTCATGGGAGGTTATGCCTAAGCCAGGCAGACTGCTCTCTCAGTTTTGGAAACTATTGGATACCATAGTTGTAGCTATCACCACCCTCACTAGAAAAGGAGCTGTTTGTCTTAGATTTTCCTCAGGGAGTTCCTAGGTGGTACAAACAGTTAATGCACTTGGCTGCTAACTGAAAGGTTGGTGGATTGAGTTCACCCAGAGGTGCCTTGAAAGAAAGGCCTGGTGATCTACTTCTGAAAAATCAGCCATTGAAAACCCTATGGTGTACAGTTCTACTCAGACGCGTATGGGGTTGCCATGGGTTGAAATCTGCTCAATGGCGACTAGTTGTGAGGATAGTAGTTGATTTACTCAAAGGCAAAATAGCAGATTAACCAAAGTTGAAGTGAACCACAAATGAACCTGTAAATACATTGCAACAACTCAGTCTTGCGGGCTCCAGCTCCTACCTGTGTGACACAGGATCTCAGCCAGTGCCTGAATCTCCCCCAGTTACTTCTGAGACACTCGCTTGGGCTCATGTCCATGTTTATGAAACCACGTGAGGGTGATGCCTCACCCCTCACTGCTGCCTCTATCCTCCATAGACGTGCTGGCTCCCTTCCCAGAATCCTGTCTTCAGGGGCTACCACAGCTGCAGAACCTTCGAGGTGCCCTGCAGGCTGTGCCTCACCTTGTCAGCAACACTGCCTTGCACTGAGAGGTAGGGCAAGCTTCTCCCAACTGCAATACAGGCCAGGGTGGGGGTTTTAGAGCCAGAAAGCCTGAGTTTAAATCCAGGCCTGCCACTTCCAGCTGCGTGACCACAGCCAAGATACTTCACCTCCCCAAGCCTCAGTTTCCTCAACTGTAAAATGGGAATAATGACAGCATCGACCCCATTGGGTGGTTATGAGATGATGCATGAATCCTTGTAGAGTTCCCAGCACATCACAGCTAAAACTTGTTGAGTGCTTTCTATTATTGTGTTGTTGTTGTTAGACTTACATTTTGAAACCAGACTGCCAGCATTCACAACTCAGATCTCACACTGACTGTGTGACCATGAGCAAGTTACTTAACCTCTCTGTGCCTCAGTGTCTTCATTGGCATAATGGTTATTTAAAATAGTACCTACCTGACAAGGCTGTCATGAAAATTAAATAAAGTGTATAAGGTCTTAGCACAGTGCCCAATACACAGTAAACGCGATTAATAATTATTGTCATGTAAAATCATTATTATTTAAATACTATTAACTAAACATGGGTCATTTTTGTTATCCTTTTCTGTTGAGTCTAAGAGGTTAGAAAGTTGTCTCTGTCGAACGAGATTCTGGTGATGCCGTAAACCAGTAGAGCAGTTTGGAGGTTAGCTGTGTCCAGAAGCTTCACAGTGGACCAGGAGAAGTGTTTGCTGAGTCCCTTAGAATGGAGCGGCACGGCGGCCCCTGGATCTGTTCACTCTCACGCCTGATGCTTGGCCTGATGGACTCGGATTTTCCAAGTTCCCTGCCCTTAGTGGAGCCCTGGTGGCACAGTGCTGAAGAGCTTGGCTGCTAACCAGAAGGTTGGCAGTTTGAATCCACCAGCCGCTTCTTGGAAACCCTGTAGCGCAGTTCTGCTCTGGTGTATAGGGTCACTGTGAGTCGGAACCGACTCGATGGCAACAGGTTTTTTTTCTGCCATTATTTGTGTACAAGGACAAATTCTCTTCTCAGGTAAAGCAAGTTCTTCTGTAACTTCTGGCTAAGACACCCAGGGTGGCCGGTGTTGTCAGACATGCACACGGAGGTTCTGGTGGACCTCTCACCCACCGAGCCTCCTGAAGGCCACATACGTCCCACTGTCCAGCCGCTCTAGAGAGCAGTGGCATTTTGATCCACCTGACCCCCAAGAAATCCAAGTCTCTTTATTTTTATTTTCTCTTTTGTTTCCAACAATCTAACATGTGAGAGAGAATAATGACAGAATAGTGATTAACAACATGGGCTCTGGGTGAGGCGGGACAGGCTCCACCTCTCATACACAGGCTGACTGTGCATGATTGACTCAGCCTCCCTCTGCCTGGGCTTTGGGTGAGGCGGGACAGGCCCCACCTCTCATACACAGGCTGACTGTGCATGATTGACTCAGCCTCCCTCTGCCTGGGCTTTGGGTGAGGCGGGACAGGCCCCACCTCTCACACACAGGCTGACTGTGCATGACTGACTCAGCCTCCTTCTGCCTGGGCTTTGGGTGAGGCGGGACAGGCTCCATCTCTCATACACAGGCTGACTGTGCATGACTGACTCAGCCTCCCTCTGCCTGGGCTTTGGGTGAGGTGGGACAGGCCCCACCTCTCATACACAGGCTGACTGTGCATGATTGACTCAACCTCCCTCTGCCTAATTTCTACGTCTGTAAACTGAGGAGAAAATTATCGCCTCTCATGTGAGTCTTGCACTCGGCTGCTAACCAAAAGGTTGGAGTTTTGAGTCTACCCAGCACTGCCTCAAAAGAAAGGCCTGGGGATCTACTTTCAAAAGATCAGCCATTGAAAATCCTGTAGAACACAGTTCTACTCAGACACACAGGGGGTGAATCAGTCTGCTAGACAGCAATTGCTTTAGATATAGTTCTTGTGGGGTTGAAATGAGATAATTTATGCAATTATGAATTCCTGCCTTCAAGTCGGCCCTGTCCAGTGGTGACCCCATGCACAATGGAATGAAACTCTGCCCAGTCCTGCAGCAGCCCCACGATCGATTGCAGATCAGACAGTGTTTCAGTGTGAGCCGTAGGATTTTCACTGGCTGATTTTCAGAAGTAGATCGCCAGGCCTTTCTTCCTAGTCTGTCTTAATCTGGACGTTCCACTGAAACCTGTTCAGCACCATAGCAACACGCAAGCCTCCACTGACATGGGTGGTAGCTGTGCATGAGGTGTATTGGCTGGGAAGGTAAGGAGCTGGGAATGTTTTGCCAATGGGATGAGTGACCACCACAATCATTTAGTGTATTGGGAAGATGGACCTCTTCTTTTGGTGATGGCTGCATTTTTCGGGATGTGTGTTTTCCAGAAATACATGGCCCTTGTTTGTAGATTACCTGTTTATTTGTATTTCACAAGACTTGCTGAAAGCAGTTACTGTGCTAGCACTGGGATACAATGGTAAGCAAAAACAGATAAAATCGCTGTCATTCAGGCGAAATCAGCACACACTACAGGGGGAGTCAGCACACACTACAGGGGGTGTCAACACAATGGAACCAAACCAAAGCCAAGGAGTTTCCTGAACACAATCAGACACTTCGAGGGACAGAGTAGCAGGGGTGGGGTCTAGGGACCATGCTTTCAGGGGACATCTAGGTCAACTGGCATAGCAGAGCTTATTAAGAAAATGTTCTGCATCCCACTTTGGTGAGTGGTATCTGGGGTCTTAAAAGCTTGCAAGCAACCATCTAAGGTGCATCAGTTGGTACCAACCACCTGGAGTAAAGGAGAATGAAGAACACAAAAGACACAAGGAAAGTATTAGCCCAAGAGACAGAAAGGGCCACATAAACCAGAGACTTCATCAGCCTGAGACCAGAAGAACTAGATGGCGCCCAGCTGCCATCAATGACCGCCCTGACAGGGAACACAACAGAGAGTCCCTGACGGAGCAGGAGAAAGGTGGGGTGCAGAACTCAAATTCTAGTAAAAAGACTAGACTTAAAGGTCTGAGACTGGAGGAACCCCAGAAGACATGGCCCCCGGATTCCCTGTTAACCCAGAACTGAAACCATTCCTGAAGCCAACTCTTCAGACATAGATTAGACTGGACTGTGGGACATAAAATGGTACTCGTGAAGAGAGTGCTTCTTAGCTCAAGTAGATACATGAGACTAAATGGGCAGCTCCTGTCCGGAGGTGAGATGAGAAGGCAAAAATGGTCAGGAGCTGGTTGAATGGACACAGGAAATCTGGGGTGGATAGGAGGAGTGTGCTGCCAGATTATAGGGAGAGCAGCTAGGGTCACATTACAATGTGTGTATAAATTTTTATATGAGAGACTAACTTGAACTGTAAACTTTCATCTAAAGCACAATTGAAAAAAAATCTCTGTAATTTACAGACCATTGGGGGAGCTCAACATTAATTTAAAAATCACACGAATTTATAGTTATAAATTGAAATTTAAAGGCTCTGAAGGAAACAGAGCTCTGTGGAAGAATATGATATAGATTAGAGGCTGAGTTTGGTGTGTAAAGGATGAATGGGCATTTACTAGATGAAGCAGAGCAGGAACGGCGAACATTTTGTGCAGCAGGAATAGCATGTGCAAAGGCCCTGGGGCAGGAGAGGTGCTGGAAGCATGAGGGGTTGAAAGAAGGTCTGAGAGGCCAGAGGAGGGCCAAAGAGGGGCATGCTGCAAGGTGGGGCTAGAGAGGCAGTTGGGCTAGGCCATTCAGGTCCCATGTGAGACCTGGCCAGAATCTTTGTCTTCATCAATATCTGAAACCTTCGAAGGGTTTTATGCTAGGAATTGGCATATGAACCCAGATGGTGTCCTGATGAACTCCAGTTTACAAAGGAGCCCTTGTTTCTGGAAGCACCCCGGATTCCCTTCCCTCACCAGAATTGTTCTAAAATCACAGCTCTCTACGTTTGCTTGCAGCAATTGAAAGCAAATTCTCTGAGCCTCCCTCCAAAGCTGACCTCAGAGCCAGCTCTGTACAGAAATGTGTCTCTTTCTGTTTGCACCTCTCACGCTCAAGGAGGCCTCCCACAGGCTCTGAGAAGGAAATGCAATAAATAATCCTCGCACTGCAGTGCAACTGTGTGCAGAGAGCAAAACATCCCTGGTGTGACCAACAGTGTGGGTTCCCTCCTGAGAATGTGGTTGCACGCAGTCTCCCAGACGTGTAGGGTTGGATGAGTCACCTCCTTAACCTTGGAGGCTTGGAGTTTACAGATCTGCTGTCAAAACTGACTCGATGGGCTGAGCGCACCCCATCTTGTGTCTGCATCTTTACGTGGGTGAGAAGAACTGAGCAACAGTTACTCAGCGGGGAGGCATGGCGGGTTTTCACACTGCTCTTCGAGGAATTTCACCTGGCTGTGCTTATCTTGGGAGCCCCTGCATGGTGCAAACGGTTAGATGCTCAGCTGTCAACCAAAAGGTTGGCAGTTCTGATCCACCAGCTGCTCCTTGGAAACCCTATAGGACAGTTCTACTCTGTCCAAAGGGTTGCTGTGAGTCGGAATCGACTCAATGCCAACAGTTCTTTTCTTTTTTGGTGCTTATCTTGGGAGTCCCTGGATGGTACAAACAGTTAAGTGCTCAGCTATCAACCAGAAGGTTGACTATTTGAATCCACACAGAGACACTTTAGAAGAAATGCCTAGCAATTTACTTCTGAAAGATCACAGTCGTTGAAAATCCTATGGAGCACAGTTCTACTCTGATAGACGTGGGTTCCCCATGAGTTGGACTCCACTTGACAGCTGGTTCTAGTGCTTATATTAGAGTAGAGAAGGAGCCTGGATTCTGCCCTTCAGACTTGTGAAGAACAGCCAGTCTCGTGTCATTTTGCTTTGGGTTAAAATATAACAGTCTGGAAGCCCTATATAGATGGAAGTTGTTTAATCTTTGTACCCTCAGGAAAAAAGTTCCTGGTTCATAGTGAGCCCTCGACTATTCACATTGATAGATTTTAAAAATAAAACATTTTAATTCACTCATTAACCTAGGCATCCTTGATTGAGCACCTACAGTGAGCCAGTCCCTGTGCTAGGCACCAGGAGTATGACCGACGAGGCCAGGGCAGGTATGCTGTCCGTGCTCACGTAGCTTCCGTTCTGGTGAGAGAAGATGGACAATAAACATGTACATAGTGAAGTCAGGTAAGTGCAGATGGTAGTAAGTGCTGCGGAGAAAATGATACCAGACGGTAAGTTAGAGTGTCAAGGACGGAAGAAGAGATTTCTTTAGTTGGAGTGATCAGAAGAAGAGTCACTCCAGGAAGGTGACATTTGGCCCAAGACCTAAATAACGAGAGGAGGCAGTCATGAGCTAGATGGGGGACAAGTTCCCAGGCAAAGCGAACAGCAAGTGCAAAAAGCTTGAGATGAAAATGAGCATGATGTGTTGGAAGAGAACAGGGGACAAGAAGGCAGGTGGTAAGAACTGAGAGCAGAGAGGTGGGCAGGATCCAGATCTTGTTGGGTCTAGGAGTCCATGACTATGAGTTTGGAATTTATCCTAACTGCAGAAGAACACCACTGGTGAATTTTAAGCAGGGTAGTAGTAAAATTTCATTTATGCCTTGCGAAGAGGGCTTTGGCTGCTTGTGGAGACAGGGCGAAATGGTAGGCCACTGCGGATGGAGGAGACCAGTTAGTGAGAGATGATGGTAGTTTGGAGATATTGAGAAGCTGTCAGATTCAGCAGAAAATATGGAGGAGATAGGACAAAAAAAAAAAAAAAGAAACCCATTGCTGTCAAATTGATTCTGATCCATGGCAAGCCCACATGTTACAGACTAGAACAGCTCCTTAGGGGTTTCCTGGCTGTAATCTTCACAGAAGCAGATTGCTAGGCTTTTCTTCATGGCACTGCTGGGTGAGTTCAAACCGCCAGTCTTTTGGGTAGTTGCTGAGTGCAAACCTTTTGCACCACCTAGGGATCTTACAGAGTTAGGGCCAATAAAAATTATTGCTTGGGGGGGCACTTGGGGTGAGAGGGAAAAGAAGGAATAAAGATGATTCCCAGCTTTTTAAAATATGAGCAATGGGATTGATGTAGGTGGTATTTTCTAAGCAGGGAAGACAAGAAAAGAGATTTAGGATCAGGGTAGAACCAAGATTTTTGTGCAAAGGAAGTTTGAAACTTCTTTGACATAGCTGAGTGGACATGTTTAGGAAACATATCTATATGTAAGAAGCTCAAGGCTGGAGATACGATTGGGGTATTCAGTTGTGTGATAAATGCTAAATACCACAGGATTTACATTGACACCAGAACGTTTGGCAATTATCTGTTCTTTCATCCAACAAATATGTTTACTACTCCAACAGGTGAGACTCTACTAAATTCCAGAGGACCTAATCTCATCTTGGCTTGTGATAGTTGAGGGGTACAACTCATCGTTAATTATTTCACCCATCTAGTCTTCCACGCAATGGATCTGTTGAGTGAGAGGTGAGTGGAATGGAGATGTTGCTGTTGTCAGGTGCCGTCAAGTCGGTTCCGACTCGTAGCGACCCTACGTACAACAGAACAAAGCACTGCCTGGTCCTGTACCATCCTCATAATCATTGGTATGTTTGAGCCCATTCTTGTAGCCACTGTGTCAGTCCATCTCACTGAGGGTCTTCGTCTTTTTCACTGACCCTCTGCTTTACCAAGCATGATGTCCTTCTCCAGGAGCTTGTCCCTCCTGATAACATGTCCAAAGTACATGAGACATAGTCTCACCATCCTTGTGTCTAAGGAGCATTCTGGCTGTACTTCTTCCAAGACAGATTTGTTTCTTCTTCTGGCAGGCCATAGTATATTCAATATTCTTCACAAGCACCCTAATTCAAAGCCATTGATCCTTCCTCAGTCTTCCTTATTCACTGCCCAGCTTGCACATACATATGAGACAATTGAAAATACCTTGGATTCAGTCAGGCGCACCTTAGTCATCAAAGTGGCAGTTTGCTTTTTTAAACTTTAAAGAGGTCTTTTGCAACAGGTTTGCCCAGTGCAATACATGGTTTGATTTCTTGATTGCTGCTTCCATGGATATTGATTGTGAATCCAAGTAAAATGGAATCCTTGACAACTTCAGTCTTTTCTCCGTTGAACATGATGTTGCTTATTGGTCCAGTCGTGAGGATTTTTGTTTTCTTTATGTTGAGGTGTAACCCATACTGAAGGCTGTGTGCTTTCATCTTCATCAGTGAGTGCTTCAAGTCCTCTTGGCTTTCGGCAAACAAGATTGTGTCATCTGCACATTGTAGGTTGTTGATGAGTTTTCCTCCAATCCTGATGCCGCATTTGTTTTCATATAGTCCAGCTTCTCTGGTTGTTTGCTCAGCATACAGTTTGAGTAACTATGGTGAACGTATACAACCCTGATGTACACCTTTCCTGATTTAAGTCACACAGTATCCCCTTGTTGTGCTCGAATGACTGCTTCTTGGTCTATGTATAGGTTCCTCATGAGGACAATTAAATGTTCTGGAATTCTCATTTTTTGCAAGGTTTTGCATAATTTGTTATGAGCCACACAATTGAAAGCCTTTTCGTAGTCAATAAAACACAGCTAAACGTTTTTCTGGTACTCTCTGTTTTCAGCCAAGATCCATGTGACATCAACAGTGATATCGCTCATGCCATGTCCTCTTCTGAATCCGGCCTGAACTTCTGGCAGTTCCCTGTCAATGTGCTGCTGCAACCATTTTTGAATTATCTTCAGCAAAATTTTACTTGTATGTGATATTAATGATATTGTTCAATAATTTCTGCATTCTATTGGATCACCTTTCTTTGAAATGGACACAAATATGTATCTCTTCCAATTGGTTGGCGAGGTAGCTGTCTTCTAAATTTCTTTGCATAGACAAGCGAGCACTTCCAGCATTGCATTTGTTTGTTGAAACATCTCAGTTGGTATTCTGTCAATTCCTGAAGCCTTGTTTTCCACCAGTGCCTTCAATGCAGCTTGGAGTTCTTCTTTCAATACCATCGGTTCTTGATCATATGCCACCTCCTGAAATGGTTGAACGTCAACCAGTTCTTTTTGGTACAGTGATTTTGTGTTTTCCTTCCATATTCTTTTGATGCTTCCTGTGTCATTCAATACTTTGACAATAGAATTCTTCAATATTACAGTCGTGGCTTGAATTTTTTCTTTAGTTATTTCACCTTAGAAATGTGAGCATGTTCTTCCCTTTTGGTTTTCTAACCCCAAGTTTTTGCACATCTCCTTGTAATACCTTACTTTGTCTTCTCAAGCCACCCTCTGAAATCTTCTGTTCAGCTCTTTTACTTCATCATTTCTTCCATTCACTTTAGCTACTCTGCATTCATAAGCAAGTTTCAGAGTCTCTTTTGACATCCATTTTGGTCTTTTTTTTTTTTTTTTTTTTTTTTTTTTTGTCTTTTTAATAACCTTTTGCTTTCTTCCTGTATGATTTCCTTGATGTCACCCCACAACTCATCTGGTCTTTGGTCATTACAGTTCAATCCATGAAATCTATTTTTGAGATGGTCTCTAAATGGAGGTGGGATATACTCAAGGTCGTACTTTGGCTCTCATGGAGTTGTTTTAATTTTCTTCATCTTCAACTTGAACTTGCATAGGAGCAATAGATAGTCTGTTCCACAGTCAGCCCCTGGCCTTGTTGTGACTGATGATATTGAGCTATTCCATTGTCTCTTTCCACAGATATTGTTGATATGATTCCTGTGTATTCCATCCAGCAAGGTTCAAGTTTATAGTCACTGTTTATGTAGTTGAAAAAAGATATTTCCAGTAAATTCGTCATTAAAACCAAAAAACCCCAAACCATTGCTGTTGAGTCAATTCCAACTCATAGCGATCCTATAGGACAGTGTAGAATTGCCCCATAGGGATTGCAAGGAGCGGCTGCTGGATTCATACTGCTGACATTTTGGTTAGCAGCCAAGCTCTTAACCACTGTGCTACCAGGGCTCTGAATTAGTCATTAGTCTTGCAAAATTATATCATTCAATCTCTGTGTCATTTCTATCACCAAGGCCATATTTTCCAGCTACCAAGCGTCTTTTTTGTTTCCAGCTTTCTCATGGCAATCACCAGTAATTACGAATGCATCTTAATTGCATGTTTGATCTATTTCAGATTGCAGAAGTTGGTAAAAACTTTAATTTTTTCATCTTTAGGATTAGTGGTGGGTGTGTAAATTTGAATAATAGTCGTATCCACTGGCTTTTCATGTAGACATATGGATATTATCCTATCACTGACAGTGTTGTAGTTCAAGATAGATTTTGAAATGTTCTTTTTGACGATGAATGTGACGCCATGCTTCTTATTTGTCATTCCTGGCATAGCAGACCATACGTTTATCTGATTCAAAATGGGCAATACCAATCCATTTCAGCTCACTAATGCCTCGGATATTGAACTTTATCAGTGCTCCATAGCCTGATATAATAGCTAAAGATCATGTTATTTCTCTGTCTCTATTCTATCATTTTTAAGAAGGTTTTATTTTGATACCCACAAATAGTAGAAAATAGCAGTAAAGTCTTCCCATTTAGATGACAGTATCTAATGTAATGCCATCTTCAGAAAATAGCAAAGTGCTTTGATTTGTCAGACCATGTAGCAAGCTACTGATAAAGAAAGTTCTGCATTTACCTAAAGGTCTGGTTTCACATTTAAAAAGAAAAATAAAAAAACAAACAAACTGTCGCTCAGAGACTTGAGCCCTAAGCCTTCTAAATTTTGTGGAAGTTCTCCTGTCATTTTCTGTTGATCTAGGTTTACAGTTATAGAAATTAAAGTGCTGTCCCATGTATTATAATCTATTGTTTTCTTGTCTGAACCCAAACGATAAAAGTGAATTTTCGTTGTCTGATAGTGTTCTAAATGCTGCACCATGTTTTAAAATAACTAAGTAGAATGTCTTAACATTTAATTTATAAAGACCTTGCATATCTTCAAGTAGCATTTATGGTATTTAACGGGTACATATTAATATGTGGCAATGATTCTTTTTTTGTGAGGTAAGTGTACATATCTAACAAAACATTTTCTATTTCAACATTTTTTACAAGTACAGTTCAGTGACATTAGTTACCTTCGTCATACGGTGCAACGGTCACTGCTATCCATTTTCCATCACTCTTAACAGAAGCTCAGTGTCCCCTAAGCAGGGACTCTCTCTTTCCCCCTCACTCCTGTCCTTGGTTACCGCTGCTAAATGTTGGTCTCTGTACATTTGTCTAGATAATTCACGTTGTTTGTTGTTGTTAGGTGCCGTCGACTTGGTTCCAACTCACAGCAACCCTACGTATAACAGAACAAAACATTGCCCCCTCCTGCGCCATCCCCACAATTGTTGCTATGTTTGAGCCCATTGTTGCAACCACTGTGTCAATCCATCTCGTTGAGGGTCTTCCTGTTTTTTCTGACCCTCTACTTTACAAAGCATGATGTTCTTTTTCAGAAACTGG
This sequence comes from Dugong dugon, assembly GCA_030035585.1. NCBI lineage: Eukaryota > Metazoa > Chordata > Mammalia > Sirenia > Dugongidae > Dugong > Dugong dugon. The sequence goes on from CM057481.1 coordinate 4,050,051, forward strand.
TCTCTCCTGATGACATGTCCAAAGTACATGAGATGAAATCTCGCCATCCTCACTTCCAAGGAACATTCTGACTGTACTTCTTCCTAGATAGATTTGTTTGTTCTTCTGGCAGTCCATGGTACATTTAGTATTCTTTGCCAACACCATAATTCAAAGGCATTAATTCTTCTTCAGTCTACCTTATTCATTGACAAGCTTTCGCATGCGTATGAGGCAATTGAAAATACCATGGCTTTGGTCAGGCGCACCTTAGTCATCAAAGTGACATCTTTTCTTTTTAAGATTTTAATGAGGTCTTTTGCAACAGATTTGCCCAATGCAATATGTTGTTTTCTTCCTGACTGCTGTTATTTCGTGTGGATTCTTTGGAGTTTTCTATATATGGGATCGTATCACCTGTGGAAAAGCATAGTTTTACTTCTTCCTTCCTGGTTTGGATCCCTTTTATGTCTTTTTCTTGCCTGATTGTTTTGAGTAGAATTTCACTGCAATATTGAAGAGCAGTGGTGAGACTGGGCATTCTTGCCTAGTTCTTAATATTAAGGGGAAAGTTCCCAGTCTTTCTCTATTGAGTAAATGTTAATTGTGGATTTTTCATAAATGCCCTTTATTGTGTTGAGGAATTTTTCTGCTATTCTTAGTTTGTTGAGTGTTTTTATAATAAAAGGATGTTAGATTTTGTCAAATGCCTTCTCTGCATGGATTGAGATGATCATGTGGCTCTTTTCCTTTGTTCTATTAATGTGGTGTATTACATTGATTTTATAATGTGGAACCATTCTTGCATTACTGGGGTAAATCCCACTTGATCATGGTGTATAATCCTTTTAATCTGCTTTTGAATTAGATTTGCTAATATTTGTTGAGGATTTTTGTATCTATGTTCATAAATGATATTGGTCTATAGTTTTCTTTCTTGTAGTGTCTTTCTTTTGCTTTTGTATCAAAGTAGTGCAAGCCTCACAGAATGAGTCAGAAAGTATTCCTCTATTATTTGGCAAAGCTTAAGAAAGATTGGGTCACTTCTTCTATAAGTATTTGATAAAATTCCCCACTGAAACCATCTGGTCCAGGACTTTTCTTTTTTGGGAAGTTAGTGATTTCTGATTCAGCCTCTTCACTCATAACGGATGTGTTGTGATCGTCTGTATCTTCTTAAATCAGTGTAGGAAGTTTATGTGTTTTTAGGAAATTTTTCATTTCATCTAGGTTATCTAATATCTTAAGATTCAAGTAAAGTGTCTTTTGCTGGAATACAGCATGGATATGAGGTCTTCTGTGACTCATACATGTGTAATATAATGCTTAATTCCTACCAGAAAATATTTATTAAATACCTTCTGTGTGCCAGACACCGAACTAATCACTGTAAAAAATACACAAGTATAAAAGATAGCCCCCAAACTCAAGGAGCTTACAGTATTCAAAGAGGGAAAACAAGCTTCCCAAAACATATCAAAAACATAATAGACATTCAATAAATATCCAATGAATTGTTAATTGCCATTGATTTGATTCCGACTCGTGGCAACCCCAAATGTGCAGAGTAGAACTGCACTCCACAGGGTTTTCAAGGCTGTGATCTTTTGGAAGCAGCTCGCCAGGGCTTACTTCTGAGGTATCTCTGGGTGGGTTTGAACCACCAACTTTTTGGTTAGTTGTCCATCACTTAATTTGCCATCACCCAGGGACTGCATTGAATGAATACACAACTCAAAAATATTTTATGTATGTTATTAATAATAGTAGTTAACACTTGTTGAGTTTTTACAATGTCTCAGGCATTGGGCTAACTACTTTATATAGATTATTAGTTTAATACTTATAAAAATCCTGTAAGGCGTGCTTTATCATTATCTTGATTTTAAGGATGAGAAAAGTGACACGCAGAGAGTTAACGTAGCTTGCTCAAGGCTCCACAGCTGAGTAGAAATGAGAATTGTTCAAAGGACGTTGAAAGGCTAATAAATATGACAGACAATGACTACATGGAACAAATCCACTTTAGGACGTGGGATCTTTAATATGTAGGAAAACAACACCCGTAATGTATATGCAGGAGTCCCTGGGTGGTGCAAATGGTTAAGTGCTACGCTCCTAACTTAAAGGTTGGCGGTTCAAGCCTACCCAGAGGCGCCTCAAAAGACAGGCCTGGAGATCTGTTTCCAAAAGGTCCCAGCCTTGAAAACCCTGCGGAGCACAGTTTACTCTGCACACGTGGGGCCACTGTGAGTCGAAACTGACTCAGCAGCTACTGACTACAACAATATATATGACAGTTTAAAGAATAATAAAATAGACACCTACACCCAACTTAAGAAATACTTTTGCCCTTTTTGTTTAACTTTCTATGATAGAAAATCTCATATGTCCTAACGTAAGTAGAATTGTATAATGAGCCCTCATGTAGCCATCATCCGACTTTCATCACCTGCCACCCAGCTTTGACACCTAACCACCATTCCTGCTTCATCTTCGCTCCCACCCCTCCCCTTTCCCTCGGGTGATTTGGAAGCAAATTTCAAACATCATACCATTAGTCAGTATTTTAATACGTATCTTTAAAAAATCAGGCCTCTTTTTAAAAATTAAAAAAAGAAAAAAACATAGCCCAAAGCCACTATCACACCAAAAATAATTTATAAATGTTCCATATCATTTAATATTGAGTATCACATTTCCCTGGTTGTGGGGGGTGTGTGTGTGTGTACATTTTTTTTTTTTTTTTTTTTTTACATTTTGTTTGTTTAAATTGCTATCCGAATGAGGTCCATATGTTGTGGTTGGTAATATATCTCTCAAGTCTGATTTAATCTATAAGTGGAAATGGAATTTTTTTTAAAAATAAAAGTTTTACTGACTCCAGAAAAAAATCTGTGTTGTACACGACAGGAGATTCTGCATCAGCAAAAACTCTGAATGGCAAGAATATTTGCTCACGGACATCTTCTCTTTAGGACGCCAGCCCAATCACGTCTTGTTTACATCTGTGAATTTTGTCAAGTACTGTTTCCTCTAATGTGTTTTTTCTGCCCATCTAAGTGGTTTCTTTGAATGACTTGGTATTTTGCAGGCAGGCTTCTCCTTTTTCTCTTAGAAGTATTTTGCTTTGCACAGACCACCCCTGTCCTTTCCCGTGGGACAGTGCAGCCCTGCAGAGATTGCCTTTGCTGTGATTGCAGGTGGTCTCCACACTCACCACAGCTAAATGGCCATCCCCGAGGAAGTTACTGGGAGGGAGAAGCCTTCCTTTGTTAAGTAACCAGTGGCCTTTGAGTTGACTTTAACTCATGGCAATCCCATGTATGTCAGAGTAGAACTGTGCTCCATAGGGTTTTCAATGGCCGATTTTTTGAAAGCAGATCACAAGGCCTTTCTTTTGAGGCACCTCTGAGTGGACTCGAACCTCCATCCTTTCGGTTAGCAGGTGAGCACTTTAACCATTTGCACCACCCAGGGATCCTGAAACTGACTTGATGGAGATTCTGGCTCCCCAAACAAACTGTCTAAAGTTAGGAACTTGTGCATTTCAGGTAGCAAAAATGAACCAAATGAGCAATTAATAATCATGACGTGAAGCTGTTTAATGCTGCATGTGTAATTTCTTCAGTATGGAAAGGATTGCTTTAATTCAACTACTTTGTAAGAGAGAAATTGGCTTTAACTTCCAAGGTTTGTTTGTTTGCTTTCTTGCTTTTTCTCTGTACCAACTATCTTTCTGACTTTGGTTACATATCAGTGTTTAAGACTTTTTGGTATCAAACCATCTTTTGGTAGTTCCCAGCTCCTTCCCTTACTGGCTGAGTGAGCCTCAATGACTTCATCTGTAAAATGGACTAATAAGAATATATAATTACTCTGACTGATTTAATTAAAGATGAAGGTATTGGAAGGATATGGAAAATTCAGAGTCAAAGAAACAACTGGAAACCAAGTTCAGAAAAGGCTGAAACCAGGTAGCTATGTGATCCAAGTAGCAGGAACTAATGAGCGTCTCCCCGGCACACCACCAGTAAGATGGATCAGCTCTAAAATGGAAGATTCCAAGTTCCAGAGAGTCATACTGGCCGGACTTGGGTGATAAGATCACTCCTTCACAAGATTCCTTGATTGAGACTAACTGTGATGAGGAAGAGGTTATCTCCCTGAAGGAAATCCAAGTCCTGTTACCAGGAGAAAGAGGAATGATCTTGGCAACAACAACAAAAAAAGCAAATGCCCCCCACCCAGCTGCCCGTTTGTCATACTGTGATGACTTGTGTGTGCTATGATGCTGGAAGCTGTGCCACCAGTATCTCAAAGACCAGTTTCAGTGGAGCTTCCAGACTAAGAAGGACTAAGAAGAAAGGCCTGGCAATGTACTTCTGAAAATTAATCAATGAAAACTTTATGGATCACAAAAGCACATTGTCTGACGTAGTGCTGGAAGAGGCAAATGCACCAGTAGTCATGACTCATTCTGTGAGGCTTGCATTACTTTAATACAAAAGCAAAACCAAGACACTACAAGAAAGAAAACTACAGACCAATATCATTTATGAGGATCATAATGAGGATCAGGCCATGTTTCTTCTTGTTATACAGAAGGTCTCCGTGAGTTGGAGCTGACTTGGCGACAACTAACAACAACAGCAAAGACAGTAACACGTGTAGTTCACAGTGTCTGGAATTTGTAAATGCTCGATAAGTGGTGGACTGTGTTATTATTGGAGAAAGGAGAAAATGGGCACTATTCAGCCACAATGCAAGGCCATACGGTCATTAGCGATCCTTGGCTATATGAAGACTTCCTTCAGGCCCTGACTTGATTACTCTAGAATTCTCTGAACTAGCCAGGTTTGATGTTGGCTCATTTGCATCCACTGACTTTATGACCTGGAGCCTTAACCTTGCTGGCCGGTTTCACCTTGAACAAAATGATGGTCGTGAAAACCAGTCAGGTCTGAGGACTGCTGGAGAGCCCAGTTTACGACCAGTTGTCAAGGACTCCGGGAAATAAAGAGGATTTTCTGGGCCAAACCTCTCCAGGGAAGTTAAAGGGAAGAACTGAGGTGAGTTGCATAACAACCACATTTTACATATTTTAAAAAGGGTATTTTGTTTATAACTCTACCTTGTTACAAAAGGATTTCTGGCTGCTCGTGTTTTACATAAGTAGTAACGATTCAACTCTTAACGAATCAAGTTAAGGATGCAAGCTATAAGCCCGCTGCTGTCCAGTTGATTCCAACCCAAAGCCACCCTGTAAGGACAGAACAGCACTGCCCCACAGGGTTTCCAAGGAGCGGCAGGTGGATTTGAACTGCCGACCTTTTGGTTATCAGCCGAGCTCTTAACCACTACACCACCGGCATGCCGCACGAGGATGCAAGCTAGAGAAATGAAGTTCAGAGGTAAGCAACAAGGCTTCATTTTTAATTCGTCATTTTAGAGACAAGTGTATAACTTAAATAGGAAAATGAGCGAAGGACATAAACACTGAATAAATACAAACATACAATAAGCATGTGAAAATATTTCAACAGTGCTAATAATCAACAAAATGCATCTTTGAAATTAGCGACAGATGTTTCACCTACCATATTGGAACAATTAAAGAAAAAATGGCTGGTGCCCGGTGTTAGTAAGGACAAGAGGGGTCGGCACCCTCACACCTTGCTGGTCAGAATATAAATTGGCACCACCTCTCTACAGTTGTTTAAAAATTATTTTTAAATTAAATCATAAAATGCCATTTGACCCTACAATTCTACTTCAAGTCATCTGCCTTACAGAAATATTCATATCTGTGACCAAAGAAATATGTACGTGAAGGTACAGTGTTTTTAATAGTAAAAATTAGAAAGAATCAAAATGCCATCAATTGGGGAATTGTTTATATATATATATATATATATATATGTTCAATGAATTCTTTGTAGTTGTTAAAGAATGAGGTATGTCTTCTGAAATGGAAAGGTATTCAAAATACAGTTTTTAGTGCAATACTAAGTTGTAGAAAATTGGTAGTATGATACCATTTTGGAAGCATGTGTTTATAAATGCTTTAGAAGGACTGAAGTGCTCTGACTTAGGAATGTTTTGGTTCTGTAAGTTGCCACTGAGCAGCCACTTCGAGGTCGGCACCGTTCCTTGCGTTCGGGTCAGAAAATAAGAAGAATGACTTTCTCAGTCATGGACTTTGGATCATAATAGGGAAGATGTAACAGACACGCATGAAGATATTAGACTATAAGGTGATACTATGGGAAAATAATGACCAAAACTGGTACCAACCAAGACAACAGTCAGGTTATTCCAAGGTGCCAGGAGTAGTTGACATGGGTACAAGGGATTATTGCTATTGAAACAGAAGAAACAAGGATGAGGTTCAAACTCAGGAACTTCTCAGAACCTAGAGATGGAGCCCAGACTGTGGATCAAAGACAAAGGGGAAGGCAGAGCAGCAGAAACTTGGAGGTGTAAAGTGGGGTCTCAGGCTCCAGTGTCACTGGAGTTTAAGAGAGTAACATAAAGGAATAAAGGAGCCCTGGTGGCGCAGTGGTTAAGAGCTCGGCTGCTAACCTAAAGGTCGGCCGTTCGAATCCACCAAGCGCTCCTTGGAAACCCTATGGGGCAGTTCTACTCTGTCCTGTAGGGTCGCTATGAGTCGGAATCGACTTTATGGCAATGGATTTTTTTTTATGGATAAAGGAGTAAAATAAGTTGACTGAGGGTCAGAAAATTACCATTCTTGCAACAGTGGTTTATTAATGGCATTTTAATCAGTATTCTTTTGACTCAGATGTGCTTTGTGTGCATTTTAAACAGGTGGAAATATTCTTCACTTCTACCAAGAATTATGGTAACTCCCTTATGTTTTTCTTGAAACATACAGCCCCCTCTGTTTCATTTTTCTGATTTTGATAGAAACAAGGGTAAAAGATACTTTACTTTCCTCTGAACTCTACTATAAGAAAAATAACAGCCCAAGCACAGCAATAAATAGCAGCTGACAGGCCTCAGTGTTGGTGAGACACTAGGGAGTGGCGGGGACTGTGGGGAACTGGAGAGCCGTACCCCTTCTGAAGAGGCAGCCACTGCTCAGCTCGTGCAGGAATGATGGCCAGGTGTTACCAGGTATTCCCTCCTGCTTTGTTTTGCTTTTTCCTTTTCTTTAAGTTGTTGCTGTTGTTGTTACGTGCTGTCAGGTCGGTTCCGACTCACAGCGACCCCATGTACAACAGAACAAAACACTGCCTGGTCCTGCGCCGTCCTCACAATCATTCTTATGCTTGAGCCCGTTGTGGCAGCCACTGTGTCAATCCATCTTGTTGAGGGTCTTCCTTTCTTTCACTGACCCTCTACCTTACCAAGCACGATGTCCTTCTCCAGGAACTGGTCCCTCCTGATGACATGTCCAAAGTACATGAGATGAAGTCTCACCATCCTTGCTTCTCAGAGCACTCTGGCTGTACTTCTTCCAGACAGATTTATTCGTTCTTCTGGCAGTCCATGGTATATTCAATATTCTTCACCAACACCACAATTCAAAGGCAGCAATTCTTCTTCAGTCCTCCTTACTCACTGGCCAGTTTTTACATGCATATGAGGTGACTGAAAATATCATGGCTTGGGTCAGGCGCATCTTAGTCCTCAAAATGACATCTTGGCTTTTTTTTTTTTTTTTCTTAGAGAAGATTTATTTCAGGATGGTATATAACTGAAAGACTTTAGAATGGGGGGCTAAGGAACTAAGTTCAAGGCCACCTTAGCTACTTTCCCGCTCAGGTAAACCACTTGACTTCTCTGCACTTTGGTTGATTCATTTGAGGAGTTGTTATTATTAGTTGCCATTGAGTTTGCCCCAACTCATAGTAACCTCATGTATAACAGAATGAAACATTGCCTGGTCCTGCACCATCTTCATGATTGTAGGTATGTTTGAGTCCACGGTTTTGGCTATTGTGTAGTGTACCTTCCAAACTGCGGGCTCATCTTCCAGACTATACTGGACAATGTTCTGTTGCTGTCCATAAGGGCTTTATTCACTAATTTTCAGAAGTAGATTGCCAGGCCTTTCTTCTTAGTCTGTGTTACGGACTGAATTGTGTCCTCGCTCCGTGCGCCATCTTTGCTTCTTCTTCGACATCTTGGCTTTTTAAGGAGGTCTAAGAGAAGGTAGATATCTGGAATTTCAGTTAAAATCTCTTAGTTTTGAAATGCTGATGACTATTTTAAAATTTTATTTTGAACCCTGAACCAAACCAAACATACCTGCAGGCTCTGTTCAGCTGACTAGTGAGCTGCAGGTTTTTACTTTCTGCTCTGTAGGAAAGACCTTCAAACCATGACTCAGGGGACCTGGGTTTCAATGCCACCTACTGGCTGTGTGATCCTGGACGATCCCGTCAGCCTTCCGTTTCTGCTTCCTCATCAGTACCGCCACTGAGCCGGCTGAGCGCATCCACCTTCACAAGGTAAAGGTTTAAGGTTTGGAAAGTCGGAGTCTGAGAAGGAGAACGCGGCTGTCTCACACAGGGGTTAGCGGGGCTTTAGGGGGAGTCTGTAAATAGAATTTAGGAAGTCCATGATATCAATTAGGGAAAAAGTTACATTTTAATTTTTACTAATCTTCACCTGAAACTTATTTCCTTCCGTTATGAATATAGGCAACAAACCGTAATAATATTAACAGATAATTTTGTATCATATCAGCAGTCGTTACAAATACCTTGAAATATTGCTTACGATTATCACCATAAAAAAAATACCATCAGTATTAGATTTGCTGCCACTGTTGTTGTTAGGTGCCATCAAGTCAGTTCCAACTCATAGTGACCCTATACGACAGGGTAGAACTGCCCCATAGGGTTTCCAAGGAGTGCTGGTGGATTCGAACTGCTGACCTTTTGGTTAGCAGCCATAGCTCGTAACCACTGTGCCACTAGGGCTTCAGATTAGCTGCTAGAGCTTGTTATTTAGTGAGTTAATCAGTAGGTTAATCCTGTTATTAAACATGATGTTTAAAAATATTTTGATAGCTATGTAGAAAGACTTGGTTATCTTTGTAATCCCATACATCATATTTAATGCACGTGAAAGCGTTATTTTGAGAAGGATCGATCTATAAGCTTCATTAGACCATGCCAAGGGGTCCTTGGCACAAAAGAGATTAAGAACCTCTGCCCTGTTTCTTGCTTGCCTTCCTGCGGCAGTAGGAATCAGTGACTGCTTTCTCAGGACGAACAAGCCTGTGGAAAGGTAGCGATTCACTGGGGACACCTGACAGTCTGCAGGAAGGAGTACGTGCAGAGGAAATCCTAAGTCAGGAATTAGAAGCGGTAAGCATGGGTAGGCAGCGATGGTAAACCAGAGTTGGACTGAAAGCATTTAACTTCCTCTTTGCCCTGATAATTAACCTAATTAAGATTCCTTCTCTTTTTTTCCCATTTTCTATCACCTTGTAGAGAAATTGCCCAAAGACAAGTTCACAGATGTGGTGGGAGATGGGACGTGCAGTGTTCTAGAATCTGAATGGGTGCTTCTCCACCCTAGCTGGAAGTCAGAATCACCTGGGGAACGTTTCAAAAAATACCAGCAGGAGATGGTAGGAGTCATGTGTGTTACCGACAAGGAGGGACTGAGAGGGCCCTTTGTTGTCCTCAGGTGCCATCGGGGCAATTTTGACGCCTAGTGACCCCGAGACAGTCTGGATCTGGGTGATGGTTAAATGGGTGCGCCCATGCAAAAAAATTCATTGAGCTGTACATTTAAGATTCATGCACTTATACCTCGATAAAATAAAAAAACTGTCCATGCCCAGGCCCCACCACCATCAATCTAATTGAACTTATCTGAGGTAGGGCTCAGGGATCAGTATTTCTTTAAAAGCTCCCCCATCGATTCTAATGTGCAGCCAGGATGGAAAACCACCTAGAAGATTCACAAGATGGGATCATTTCTTCAGTCATCAACTCCACAAATATGTGAGTGGCAAGAAGCAGTGAAAATACGGGGGAGACGATGATCCCTGTTCTCAAGACTTTTTATTAAGTGAGATAAAGTCACAATTACCTTTATGGAGAAGTTAACATGTAACCTAGAGGTCATCCACCTTCGATGTCCAACCTCAGAATCACCTGGGGAGGTTGTTGAAAATATGATTTACAGGTTCCATCTCAGGGACTCTGACTCACTAGGTCTCGGCTGGGGCCTAAGGAATCTGCCTAAGGAGCACTGGTAGCCGAGGTCTGGCCCAGTGACTGGCTCTTAGCTAGTTGTTGAATGGATGAGTCACTGGCCATGCTGCACATACAGCATCGGATTTAATAGTAAGCAACAGTCCTCTGAAGCTACCTACCAAACACAACTCAGTGGTTCAGACGAGGAAACTGCAGACGGGGGACATTAAACCACTTGCCCAAAGTCAAACAGCTGCTAATTAAGTGGGGGAGTAGAGAGTCAAGCACATGTCTGTTTAAACTCTCAGAGAGCAAAGCTCTGCATCGACCCGCAAAGCTGCAAATTCTCTACAATTCTAAAAATCCATAGACATTTTTCGAAGTCTGATCATTCATGAAGAAATATAGTTTCGTTTTGTTTCCCCCTTGGGAGGGGGCTAGTGTTGGCGGGAGAGAAGAGGAGGGAGTGACCAGATTTGTCGGATGGCTGCTGTGACACACCCCTCTGTTTGAACTGAAGCTGGAGATACTCAGATGGAGCCTTGTTAGCTGGAAGACAAATCTGGAAGCTTTTATTTAGCTCTGCAAGTACCTTCAAAAGCCATTGTCTTGAAAGGAAGGGTGTACGCTGGAGCGCACTCCCTCACATCCCCCGGAGCCTTCTCCTGGGCGGAGCCCCAGCGGAGAGAGGCTCCTAGAGCTAATTGCTCTGTGTCTGTACTCGCTTCTTCTCCACCCCAGCTCCTCGGGCTTCCCTGGAAGTCCAGATGCACACTTACTACACCTCTGCCCCTTTCTTTCACCTGACTGGCTACTGAAGATGCAGAGCTGCTCGGCTCAGGACTCAATGTGGTTCCTTCATTATGTCTCATTAGGGTCGGTCATAACAGAGACTGGGAAGGAGGTGGGGTTTTCCTACGGGCTCCTCTGCTCTCCAAACCAGCTTTCAGCTCCTCTCAGTGCTTTCACCCTCTCCTAATCGATAGCTCTCTCATGTGAAAAGGAAGCTGTGCAGAAGGGAGTGGGCTCTGGACACAGGATCCAAACCAAACCCACTGCCATGGAGTCGATTTCAACTTGTGAGGACCCTGCCTGTGGGGCAGACAGAGTAGGACTGCCCCATATGGTTTCTAAGGCTGTGATCTTTGTGGAAACAGACTGCCACAATCTTTCTCCCGCAGAGCAGCTGGGGGGTTCGAACCGCCAACCTTTCAGTGGGCAGCCTAGCACTTAACCACTGCACCACCAGGGCTCCCGGGACAGGACTCCTGGGTTTAAATCACCACTTACTTACAATAACATTGGGCAAGTTACCAACCTCTGGGTACTTCACTTTCCTCATCTGTGAAACAGGGATAACAGCAGTAATACATACCGCATCCGATTGTGCAGATTAAATAAGATTTTGCATATAGAGTACTTAGCACAATGCTGCATGAATAAGAATAATAGTATGTATATATTGTACACAGACACACACGTACAGTATATACATTGACGATATATGTGTGTATACAGGTAGTCCCTGACTTACAGTGGGGTCCTGTTTCATCAACTCCATTGTAAGTCGGTTCTGATATAAGTCAAATACTTTCTTTTTTTTTTAAGTTTTCATTATTATTGCCTTTTGTTATCAGTATCTTTATAAACCCTATCTTTGAACATCTGTAGCTGAACATGTGAGAATGATAACATCATCAAATCGCTTGCCGCAACATTATAGTACATTGTAGTACATACCACTAATGGTAAGATGTACAAAAAAAGACAGTTGTAAGTATGGCTCGTTGTAACTCAAATATGTTGTAAGTTGGAGACTACCGTATTTTTATACAAATGACATGCGTCTTCTATGTTTGTTTGCCAACTACACCCCCCACCCCAGGTAATTTTGTAAGTGTTCTATGCTAATTTCTTTACAGCAACACGTAAAAAAATTAGCATAGTGGTGCTTACGAAAGTACCTCACACGGAGGAAGCAGTTGGCAAACAGACATAGAAGGCATGCGTTATTTGCATAAAAATATGGTGTGTGTGTATATATACACACAACATACACACATACACAAATGTAACTATTTCCTGGCTACTTCTGCCTTCCTCCCCCAACTTTGACACTTTGCTCGTGCTCTGAGATCTCCTTATACCAGCGCAGTCCAGTACAAATACAATATGAGCCACATCCTTTTAAATTTTCTGGTAGCTTCATTAAAGAAAGTAAAAATAAGTAGGCAAAATTTATTTTAATAATAGATTTTACTTAACCCAATAGATCCAAAATGTTGTCATTTCAACACATAATCAATATAAAAATTGCTAGAGAAATATTTTATGTTCTTTTTTTTTAAACTAAGTCTTTGAAATGTGCTGTGTGTTTACATTGACAGCACGCATCCCAGTTTGGACTAGCCACGTTTCAGGTGATCGGCAGACTCCTGGAACTAGTGGCTAGCGTTATGGACAGCAAATCCTTACCTTGTTACCCTCCCCCCTTTATGAAAGTGGATCAATCCAGTGTTTTCCCTTCAGGCCCCATTACCAGCTTTTGGTTCTTTCATTTAACCAGGAAGTATTTTTTAAGTGCCTCCTATGTGTCAGGCACTATGTTGAGTGTTGTAGATACAGGGTGACATCATCCTTTTCTCTATTACAGGTAAGAGATGCTTCTATCTTTACAAACAGTGAGGGATCTTATTACAAAACCTGTGATTAAAATAAAGAGAAAAACCAAGTGTTCTGTGTTACAAGATATTAGGGGATGTGGACAAAACAATGTAAAGAAATAATTCAGTTAGGGTTGATAGGGTGCAATGCTTGAGAGCAATGTCAGAGATGGGGTAAATTTTACTCCAATAAGGAGGTCGTGGTAGGCTTTGTCTGAGGAGATGCTATTCAAGTCTTTATCTGAAAGAAGCGATGATCTGGGGAATTCCAGGCAGAAGGAGCAGCCACTGAAAGCCCCTGAGCTGGAAACGTGCCCGGCATACTCTAGAAACTGCTCGAAGGCTGATGTGCTGGAGGTGGCAGGCAAGGTGGAGGGGGCATGAAACGAGGTGCGTGAGAAGGCAGGAGAGAGCCGGCAAGCCAGGCTTGGAGCTCATCACCAGCCGTGTGGATTTTATTCCCCCGGCAGCAAGAGGAGTTTGAGCAGGTGAAGGACACACACGTTTTTATAAAATCTCTCTGACTGCTGACAGCGGGATGGATTGGAGGGGAGCCAGGGAGACCCCCTCTTGTGGCTGTCTGGTGGAAAATTCGGAGTGACTGGGAAAAGAGTGAGCTGGTCACAGGAAAGAATCTCTCAGTTGGCTTCTTGTCGCAGCTGCCTGTGTGAGGACAACGACACGGCCCTGAGAGGAGACAGGAACCCCAAATGCCCTCACTCCAGACACATAACTTTCCTGAATTAGAGCCCGTGACACAAGGGGCCCCGTGCAAAGTCTGAGATCAGATTAAGGTGGAAAACACAGCGAAGGAACGACTTGACGGCTTCTCCCCGGAGCAGCTCTTCAGCCCTACTCACAGGAAAATTACTTTTGTCATAAATTATTCTTTTTTTTTTTTTTAATTAACTTTTTAAAAAATTTACTTTAGATGAAGTTTTACAGACAAAACTAGTTTCTCATTAAATAATTAATACACATATTGTTTTGTGACATTGGTTGCCAACCCCACGGCATGTCAACACTCTCCCCTTCTCGGCCGTGGGTTCCCCATTACCAACTTTCCTGTCCCCTCCTGTCTTCTCGTCCTTGCCCCTGAGCTGGGGTGCCCATTTAGTCTTGTTTTGTTTTATGGGCCTGTCTAATCTTTGGCTGAGGTTGGGAACCTCAGGAGTGACTTCATTACTGAGCTATAAGGGTATCTGGGGGCCATACTCTTGGGGTTTCTCCAGTTTCTGTCAGGCCAGTAAATCTGGTCTTTTTTTTTTTTTTTTTTAATTGTGCTTTAAGTGAAAGTTTACAATTCAAGTTAGTCTCTCATACAAAGATTTATACACATGTTGTTATGTGACCCTAGTTGCTCTCCCTGTACTGTGACAGCAGACTCCTCCCTTCCACCCCAGATTTCCTGTCCATTCAACCGGCTCCTGACCCCCTCTGCCTTCTCATCTCGCCTCCCGACAGGAGCTGCCCATTTAGTCTCATGTATGTCATAGATTATTCTTAATGCCAAGCTGGGATCCCAAATAAAGTCCAAGTGTGCTGGCCTTGATTAACTTGTCTGGGGGCTGTCTATGCTCTTGATCCCTTCTGTCTGCTAACTCCCCTGGGGGGATATCCCCATATTGGGCTTTCCGGAAATTACGTCGTACAATAAAGAGGAAAAATGACCTTCGCTTTCAGTGGTTTGTTAATTGATCGGAAGGTTGTTGGGTGGTCTAGAGAACACTGCAAATTCTCGAGGAGTGGAAATCATCCAGAGCTGTTGATACTGTTTGTTACCAGATCCTCTTACACGTGCTAGAACTTAAAGGCCAGGTTTACAAGTTCAGGGCTGCTCCGTCTGGCTGGTGTCACTTGATGTACAAAAAGAACAAATCCTTCTAAGTAACGCCCAGCACTTGTCAGTGAGGACCGCTTTAGTTTCAATATAACAAATCCATCAGTAGCACAAAGTCCAGTTGTGAGTGGGCAGATAAAAGGAAGCTTGCCAGATGAACAGAAGACCAAATTAGAGATCCTCATTGTGGGCAAGGAAACCGTGGTGGCATAGTGGTTAAGAGTTTGGCTGCTAACCAAAAGGTTGGCAGTTCGAACCCACCAGCTGCTTGGAAACCCTATGGGGCAGTTCTGCTCTGTCCTCTGGGGTCACTATGAGTTGGAATCGACTTGATGACAATGGGTTTGGCTTGGGGTGTTTTGGTTGTGGGCAAAAAAAGTGAAGAAAGAAAACGCTAGTTGGAATAAATAGAACCCCAAAGGATACTGGCAAATTTTCTTAGATATCATTAAATCATATGTGAGTAATAGGAAGAGTCAAGCGAGAAACCAATTTACACTCACGCGAGAATACACAGACAAGCACCTCCCAGCTACAGTTTAGCAGGAGCGACTTGGGGGACAGATTGAGAGAGCAGGCGAGGAGGTTCTCTGGGAGTAAAGAATGAAGCTACCCTTTATCGCTCGGGCTGAGAGAAGTGCCCCTCTGTAAACACTGTATCATAACAGGCTGTCATACTGTCTGTAGCACAGGTGTTTGTTGTTGCTGTTGCTACCTGCCATTAAATCGGCTCGACTCCTGGCAACCTTACGTACAACAAATGGAAATGTCACCCAGTCCTGTTCCATTTGCATATCATTGGCAGGTTTGAGTCTGTTGTTGCAGGTGTTACATAGTGCTTTCCAACCTCAGAGGCCCCTCTTCCAGCACTATATCAAACAATGTTCTGTGATCCATAAGGTTTTCACTGGTTGATTTTCACGAGTGGATTACAAGCCTTTCTTCCTAGTCTGTCTTAGTCTGGAAGCTCCACTGAAACCTGTCCACCATGGGTGACCCTGCTGGTATTTGAAATACCGGTGGCATAGCTTCCAGCATCACAGCAACACACAAGCTACCACAATACAACAAACTGACAGACAGGTGGTGGCAGCACAGGTAGAGAACTATCTGAAATTGTCTTCTTTAATTTTCTTGTAAGCAGTAAGCAGAAGCTCATCTGACTCATTCACTGTAGTGTCCCAAGTAACAAAAGTCTTGCCCCACATGTGCTCACTAAATGATGGAAGGAAGGAATGAAGTCAGGCCTGCAACACGGTGCCCAGGTTGTTGCTTAACTAAAAAGCTCCCATGTTCCAGAAATTCACCCTTTTCTAGATGGAGGGCTTGTAGAGGAATAGACTCTGCTGTAGGCGTTGGGTCAACTGGATTGAACATTGCATTTTACACACCGATTGACTCATTGGGAGTGTGGACTCATTTTTTAAAATTGTGCCTTTTGCAACTAAGGGGAAATAAGAGCAGGCATTTCATGTCAGCATGATCGGCCTGCTCTTCATCTTGAAGTAACACATCGTGTGACCTTTGCCGGTCTCCCGTAGCCATGCCGCATTACCCTCTGAGCCAGCGGTTCCCATGATTCACTCTGACTCCCTTCCGAGCGTATGCCACTTTTCAGATTTCTCTCTTCAATTTAATCCCACTGAAGAAAAACTGGCTTCAGAATCCAATGTCAGCTTCCTGATGGGACAGGCCGACTGTCAGCAATCTTTGACGACTGTAGATAGAAGCTCCCAGGAGCTTTCTCGAATTCACACAACAGTGTCCCCAGCTGTGAGGTCTAATGCCAGTTCCCCGAGCAGGAAGTAGAAAATGCCCACTGGTTCCTCCATTCCCAGAGAGCAGTCCCTCCCTGGACTGTGTGACTTCCGGCAGGAAAAGGTTTGGAGTCCATCAATCAGTTTAATACATCTTCAGAACTCATTCAGTAGGGCCACTCAGTTGGAAGTATGAATAGTTTCAAGCAAACTCCTCTAGATTTACCAAAGAATTGTATCAGTGTTCACACATGAATTCATTTAAAGAGCAAGCTGCCTTAATACCTTGTAAATAACTCCGTCAAAATCATACAAGCTTTTAATAATATATTTGTTAAATAATAACTCTGATAATGACTCAGTGTGGTAGATACCACCATTCCCCCCATTTCATGGACAAGAAAACTGAGGTACAGAGAGGTGAAGCCCCTTACCCAGGATGACATAGCCAGAGAGATGTAAGGAGCACAGTGGTTAAGCCCTTGGCTGCTAACTGAAAGGTTGGCAGTTTGAACTCACCAGCCACTGCATGGGAGAAAGAGGTGGCGGTCTGCTTCCGTAAAGATTACAGCCGTGGAAACCCTATGGGGCAGGTCTACTCTGTCCCAGAGGGTCTCTATGAGTTGGAATTGACTCGAGGACAACAGCTTTGTTTGTTTTGTTCTGTTCTTTGGTTTTATTACATAATGGGGCTTATCTCTACAAACAGGTTTGTATGAACAGAACACTGATAGGATAATGGAGCACTTAAGAGCGTGGGCTCTGTCTGTGGGATGTCTCAGTTCACATCCCACTTCCTGGCTATGTCATCCTGGCCAAGGGACTTCACTTCTCTGTGCCTCAGTTTCCTCGTCCATGACATGGGGGTAGTGGTGGTACCTATCCCATTGGGTCACAGTGGGAATTTAATGAGATAATTCATAAAAAGTGCTTAACTGTAGAACTGCACTGTTAAATACAGTAGCCCCTGGCCACATGTAGCTGATTTCAAGTGTTCAGTATTCATGTGTGGTTAGTAGCTACCATACGGAACAAGGCAAATAAAACATTTCCATCATCACAGAAAGTTCTGTTGGACAGAGACTAACAGAAACAAATTAAAAACCATCCCACCAACTCCTGCATTTCCTTTGCTTCCATCTAGTGGGTCACCAGGCACTCTTGGGGCCATTTGTTTTGATGTTTGTTCCCTTATCTCTGTTCTCATCATCACCATTTCATTCATTTCTTGACAGTACAGTTCAACTGGTCTCCCAACCCCTCTGCCCCTCTGCGGGGGGCTCTGGAGCTTCCCCAGGCTGGGCCCATAGCACCTGCTTCCTCCCTCCTCTGTCTAGCTCAGCCCATGCCATTGTGACTAGCTACTTGGGCCTTGGTCTTCATGCTCCTGTGTTTATTTTTGCATCTATTTGTGTAGCTCCCACAGTCTTTGTATGTAATAGGTATTCAGATGTTAGAAGGAATAAATGAATCTGTGAATAAATCAACAAGCCTTCTTCTGCCGGGGAATAGAAGGCCATGTCTAGTCTTTAGTCATCCTGCACGGCACCCTTCTCTAACAACATCTGTGCCCAGAGGCAGTGACTACAGGTGTGTGCCTGCAGGTGCCTGCCGTGAATTCAGGTGGCAAACAGGACATCTCTTCCACGTACCACTTTGTCATTGGGCTCTTTGAAGACACTCTCCGGTGGCCTCCAGGTCCCCTGGCAGAGCCCAGGTATTGTGTTCCCGTCTGTATTCTGTGCACATCTGTGTCTTTGTTATGTGTGGCCCTGAGCCCCTGTGCTGGGATTTTCTAGTCCTGGACCCCCACTCCCTATAGTGACCAACAGTAGTAATAATAACTGCTCCCCAAAATAGCTACTCCCTCTCCTTCTCTAGAAGAGTAATATGGGTGAGAGTGCAGTTTCTGGGATCCCACTAAGGGTGCCCACACTGCCACTACCATTCACTAGCTGTGTAGCCTTGGGAACATTACTTAAAAAATTCTGTGCTTCCTACAAAATGACAGCAACAAACTCACATCTATCAATAATTACACTGAAGGTAAATGGACTCAATGCACCCATAAAGAGACGGGGAGTGACAGAATGGATAAGTAAACAGGATCCATCAATATGCTGTCTATAAGAGACACACCTTAGAAACAAAGATGTGAATTTATTAAAAGTCAAAGGTTGGAAAAAAATATATCAAGCTAACAACTACCGAAAAAGAGCAGGAGTGACAATACTAATCTCAGATAAAATAGACTTTAAAACAAAATCCACCATAAAAGACAAAGAAGGACACTATATAATGATAAAGGGGATGATTCATCCTGAAGACATAACCATAATAAACATCTATGCACCCAATGACAGGATTCCAAAATACATAAAACAAACTCTAACAACACTGAAAAGTTCCACAATAACAGTGGGAGACTTCAACACACCACTCTCAGTAAAAGACAGAACAACTAAGAAGAAACTCAGCAAAGATACCGAAGACCTAAAGGGCACAATCAGCCAACTTGACCTCATAGATATATATAGAACATGCCATCCGACCGCTGCAAAGTACATTCTTTTCCAATGCACATGGAACGTTCTCCACGATAGACCACATCTTAGGCCACAGAGCAATCCTCAACAAGATCCAAAACGCTGAGATAATTCAAAGTATCTTCTCTGACCACAGTGCCATCAAGGTAGAAATTAACAACAGAAAGAGCAAGGAAAAAAATTCAATTACATGGAACTGAATAATACCCTGCTTACGCATCACTGGGTAATAGAAGAAATCAGAGATGGAATCAAAAAGTTCCTGGAATCAAAAAATTCCTAGAATCAAATGAGAATGAAAACACACCATACCAAAACCTTTGGGACACAGCAAAGGCAGTCCTCAGAGGACGATTTCTAGCAATAGATGCACATATCAAAAAAGAAGAAAGGGACAAAATCAAAACATTAACTACAGAACTCAAACAAATAGAAAGAGAACAGCAAAAAAAGCCCACAGCCACTGGAAGAAAGGAAAAGGTAAAGATCAGAGCAGAAATAAATGAAATAGAGAACAGAAAAACAATAGAAAGAATCAACAAAACCAAAAGTTGGTTCTTTGAAAGAATCGACAAACCACTGGCCAGACTGACAAAAGAAAAACAGGAGAGGACACAAATAACCCAAATAAGAAGTGAAATGGGGGACATTACAACAGACCCAACTGAATTAAAAAGGATTATAACAGAATATTATGAAAAACTATACTCCAACAAATTTGAAAACCTAGAGGAAATAGATAAATTTCTAGAAACACATGGCCTACCCAAACTACAACAAAGTGATGTTGAAAATCTGAACAGACCCATAACAAGAGAAGAGATTGAAAAGGTAATAAAAAAAACTCCCAACCAAAAAAAGCCCTGGCCCAGATGGCTTCACTGGAGAATTCTACAAAGCATTTACAGAAGAGCTTGTACCAGTACTACTCAAGCTATTTCAGAGCATAGAAGAGGAAGCAACACTTCCAAATTCATTCTTTGAAGCCGGCATGATGCTGATACCAAAACCAGGCAAAGACGTCACAAAAAAAGAAAATTACAGACCAATATCTCTCATGAATATAGATGCAAAAATTCTCAACAAAATTCTAGCCAGTAGAATTCAGCATCATATAAAAAAAATAATACACCACAACCAAGTAGGATTCATACCAGGTATGCAAGGATGGTTCAACATTAGAAAGTCAATCAATGTAATCCACCACATAAATAAAAGGAAAGAAAAGAATCACATGATTATCTCAACTGATGCAGAAAAGGCATTTGACAAAGTCCAACACCCATTCCTGATAAAAACTCTTAATAAAATAGGTATAGAAGGGAAATTTCTCGATATAATAAACGGCGTCTATGCAAAACCAACAGCCAACATCATTCTTAATGGACAGAGGCTGAAAACATTCCCCCTGAAAACAGGAACAAGACAAGGATGCCCTTTATCACCACTCCTATTTAACATTGGGCTGGAAGTTCTAGCTAGAGCAATAAGGCAAGAAAAAGAAATAAAGGGCATCCAAATTGGTAATGAAGAAGTTAAACTGTCCCTGTTTGCAGGTGATACGATACTATACATGGAAAACCCTAAAGACTCCACGAGAAATCTACTGGAACTAATAGAAAGCGTCAGCAGAGTAGCAGGATACAAGATAAATATACAAAAATCAGCTGGATTCCTATACACCAATAAGGAGAACGATGAAAAGGAAATCAGGAAAACAATACCATTTATAATAGCCCCTAAAAAGATAAAATACTTAGGAATAAATATAGCCAGGGATGTAAAAGACCTATACAAAGAAAACTACAAAACACTACTGCAAGAAACCCAAAGGGATCTACATAAATGGAAAAACATACCATGCTCATAGATAGGTAGACTCAACGTTGTGAAAATGACAATTCTACCCAAAGCAATTTACAAATACAATGCAATCCTGATCCAAATACCAACAACATTCTTCAAAGAGATGAAAAAACCAATCATTAACTTTATATGGAAAGGGAAGAAGCCCCGAATAAGTAAAGCATTACTGAAGAAGAAGAATAAAGTTGGAGGACTCACACTACCTGACTTCAGAACCTACTATACAGCTACAGTAGTCAAAACAGCCTGGTACTGGCACAATGACAGATACATTGACCAGTGGAACAGACTTGAGAACCCAGATATAAATCCATCCGCCTACGGTCACCTGATCTTTGACAAAGACCCAAAGTCCATCAAATGGGGAAAAGACAGTCTTTTTAACAAATGGTGCTGGCAAAACTGGATATCCATCTGCAAAAAATGAAACAGGACCCATACCTCACACTGTATACAAAAACTACTTCAAAATGGATCAAAGACCTGAATATAAGCCTACAACTATAAAGTTCATAGGAGAAAAAATAGGACCAACACTACAGGCCTTAATACATGGCATTAACAGGATATAAACCATAACCATCAATGCACAAACCCCAAAAGATAAGCTAGATAACTGGGATCTTCTAAAATCAAACACCTATGCTCTTCAAGGGACTTCGCCAAAAGAGTAAAAAGAGAACCTACAGACTGGGAAAAAAATTTCGGACAGTACAAGTCAGACAAATGTCTAATCTCCATAATCTACAAGAAAATCCAACACCTCTACAACAAAAAGACAAATAATCCTATTAAAAAATGGGCAAAGGCAATGAACAGACACTTCACCAAAGAAGACCTTCAAATGGCCAACAGACACATGAGGAAATGCTTGCGATCACTAGCCATTAGAGAAATGCAAATTAAAACCACAATGAGATACCATCTCACCCCGGCATTACTGGCATGAATCAAAAACACTGGAAATAACAAACGTTGGAGGGGCTGCGGGGAAATCAGAACTCTTATGCACTGCTGGTGGGAATGCAAAATGATACAACCATTTTGGAAAATGATATGGCACTTCCTCAGAAAGCTAGAAATAGACATACCATTCGATCCAGCAATCCCACTTCTAGGAATATATCCTAGAGAAATAAGAGTCGTCACTTGAATAGACATATGCACACCTATGTTCATGGCAGCATTGTTCACAATAGCAAAATGATGGAAACAACCTAGACGCCCATCAACAGATGAATGGAGAAACAAACTATGGTACATACACACAATGGAGTAGTATGCAACGAGAAAGAACAACGATGAATCTGTGAAGCATCTCATAACATGGATGAAACTGGAGGGCATCATACTGAGTGAAATAAGTCAATCACAAAAGGACAAATATTGTAGGAGACCTCTATTGTAAAAACCCATGAAAAAGTTCACACACAAAATGTAACAATCTCTGTTGGTTACCACGGATGGGAGGGGTCGGGGGGGAAATACTAAATAGGCAATAGATAAGTGGTATCTTTGGTGAAGGGTGAGACAGTACACTGTATAGGGGAAACCAGCACAGCTTATACAAGGAAAGGTCATGGAAGCTCCATAGACACATCCAAACTCCCTGAGGGACTGAATTGCTGGGTGCAGGGCTGTGGGGACCATGGTCTCGGGGAACATCTAGCTCAATGGCCATAACACAGTTTATAAAGACAATGTTCTGCATTCTACCTTGGTGAGTAGTGTCTGGGGTCTTAAAAGCCTGTGAGCGGCCATCTAAGATACTCCACTGGTCTCATCCCTTCGGGAACAAGGGAGAATGAAGAGAACAGGATACAAGGAAAAGCTTAGTCCAAAGGACTAATGGACCACAGCTACCAAGGCCACCACCGGACTGAGTCCAGTACAGCTAGATGGTGCCCGGCTACCACCACTGACTGCTCTGACCAGGATCACAACAGAGGGTTCTGGACAGAGCTGGAGAAGGATGTAGAAGAAAATTCTAACTCAGAAAAAAAAAAGACCAGATTTTCTGGTCTAAAGGAGACTGGAGAAACCTCGAGAGTATGGCCCCCAGACAGCCTTTTAGTTCACTGGTGAATTCATCTCCAAGATTCACCATTCAGCCTGGGAGTGGACAGCCACATAAAACCAAATGGGACTAGTGAGGTACAGCAGTCCAGAGACAAGGGCCAGAAGGCAGAAGGAGACAAGGAAGCTGGTGATAGGGAACCAAGGTTGAATAAGGATAGTGTTTATGTGCTGTGAGGTTGTTAACCATTGTCATAGGACAACGTGTACTAACTGTTAAATGAGAAACTGTTTTGTTCTGTAAGCCTTCATCTAAAGTGAGAATAGCAGCACAATTGAAAGAGAGTAGTCGATGTCACTGAACTGTGCATGTAGAAATTTTTGAAATGGTGTATCTTTGGATATGTATATTTTCACCACCAAAAAAAAAAAAAAAAAAGGTCTATAAGGGAGAGGGTTGACATGTTGCGGAGTTGTTAACCAATGTCATAAAACAATATGTGTACTACTGTTTCATGAGAAACTACTTGTTCTGTAAGCCTTCACCTGAAGTAGAATTAAAAAAAAAAAAAAATTCTGTGATTCTGTGTCCCCAATCATAAACTGAAGACAATAATCACACACCCTTCACAGGGCGACTGTGAGGAATAAAGGAGACAAAGCGTGTCAAGAGCCAGCACATTGTCTAATGTAAGGCGAGAGCTATGTCCATGTTACAGTGTTTGTCCTAATGTTCCCACCTTTATCTCACCAGTGAGTCGTGGGTTCAGCTCCCATTCCTAATAGGGGTAAGCCACTATCAGCAATTGAGTTATGATCGTTATAATTATGAGAACGAAGATTTATTTATTTAAGGAGCACTTACTATGTACCAAAGGAGTCTCTGGGTGGTGAGAACAGCTAACGTGCTTGGCTGCTAACCGAAAGGTTGGAGGTGCAAGTCCACCCAGAGGCACTTTGGAAGAAAGGTCGGCAGTCTGCTTCCAAAAAATCAGCCATTGAAAACCCAGTGGAGCACAGTTCTACTGTAACACATATGGGTTCGCCACAAGTCGTAATCAACCCAACAGCAGTTGGTTGATGGTTTACACGTGTGTACCAGACTGTGTGCCAGTGCCTGACCTACATCTTCTAATTTAACCCCTGAGTAATCCAAGGGAGAGAGCAACCAAGATGGAAGCCACAATGCCTTTTATGAGCTAGTCTTCAAAGCCACAAACCATTCCTTCTGCTCTATCCCATACCTTAGAAGCATGTCACTTATCCAGCCCACACTCAAGGCGAGGGGAAGTAGGCTCTCACTCTTGAAGAGATGAGAATCAAAGATTTGTAGATGTATTTTTAAAAGTATCACTGATGTGAGATAGGTTTCTTATTCTAGGTTGTAGTCTAAGGAGTTTGGAAGCCACTCATCTACGTTGAACGTTGTTACCTGCCTTTGAGTTGGTCCCCAACTCATGGTGACCCCATGTGCTCTATGGAGCGGTTCTACTCTGTCCTATAGGGTCGCTATAAGTCAGAATCCACTCTGCAGCAGACAATAACAGCAATTGTAAGAGGTACAGCATTGGCAGGTTGTAATGACGGTGGGGTTGAGAATTTCACGATGGATGCTAAGTGACAGACAGTATTTATGAAAGAAAATCCACATTCTGTAAACCTTTATCTAAAGTACAATTAAAAAAAAAAAAGAAAGAAAATCCACATGCATTTGTAGTTACAAATACATTTCACGAGTGAAGACCACATTATCAAAAGGACCATACAATGTATTCATTCACCGTCTTAACCCAGGGAGCTCCTGGAGGAAATGCTGTTACTGACTGCTGTTCAAAGAATCATTTTTGAGGTGTCTTTTCCTCTGTGTGCAGGTGAATGTCACTTTAAGAAATTCTGTGATAAGGCAGGTGGGTGTTTGTTCCCATTCTTCTCTTCTCTTTCACTTCAAGGATTTATGCAGTACTCAGGCCTAATTTAGATTTCCAGGCTGTAGACCCCTAAGGTCAGGAGCCCAGTGAGGCTGGTAGGTTCCTAGCAGAATTTGAAGGGGAAAGCCTGCTTACCCCGCTGCTGCAGTGAGCAGAGAGAGAGGCCAGGTGCTTCTTCTAATTTATACAGTGGAGATGAGAGTGACTCCTGGAGCTGCTGCATTTTATTGCCAAGTCTGGCATTGACTTCCCCTGCGGACTTGAAAAGTTACTTAGTGACCTGCTTTCAGACTCCCAGTCCATAAAGAAAGGAGCTTGCTGTTTACCTCAGAGGAGATTTATGAGGAAGAAAACATAAAGTTCTGTATGGCTGCCAGGATGGCAGTGAGGTTCTACAGTGACGTTTTACTCCAGTATCATCCATTGAATGAGCACCTACTGTGTGCCAAGTTCCATTCTAAGCGCTGGGAAGACAGCATAAAGAGCAGACATCGGTCTGACTGTCGTGGAGAAAATAGGAGTATTTGCAGTGGCAGTCAATGCTAGTGGTGATGTCTCCAAATAATGTTCGTAGTTAATCATGAGACTCTTCAGTTAGTTCATCTTGCTCTCCAGGATCATGCCATCAATAAAAGTCACCAGTCTAGTCTCCTTCAACAGATGAATAGCAGCGAACGTGCTTGGGTAGCAAGCAGCTTAAACTGGTTGTAGCTGGCTTAAACAACAGCATTTTATTTTATGTTTTTAAAGGAAGAGTTGAGCAGTCAGATCTTGAGAAGGACAGGAGCAGGGCTGCTGTGAATTTCCAACAGCAGACACCTCTTCAGGGTGCAGCCATCTGGAGAACTCAGCTCCGACTTAATTCTGTACTTGCTCTCCTCTGCTCACGATTAAGATTCTCAGAGGAGGGTTGGATTGGCTTTAGTGAGTCGTATGCCCACACTCGGGCCTGGGTAGCAGGGTTGGGACAGTGAACCGGAAGGTCATACCTTGTTTGAGGTTGCCATCCCACTAGAAAAGCAGGGCTCCATTGCCGGAAGAAAAAGATAGCATTCCACAACAAGCAAAGCCAGCAGATTTTCACTGAGATGCTATCTTCTGCAGCTTGCAGAGGTGTGGCAGCGGTTGGAGACGTTGAAGTACTTGGTGTCAAGATGTCAGGGTGAGCTTATAAAACAAAACAAAACAATGCCAGACATCCATACAGAGTCCTGAACAACACATTTTCTCGTTTAAAAAATGATGGTGTCTGCTTCATTTCCGAGTAAGTCACTGATGACAATGAGAAGCGCTGTTTATCATCTGTAAGCATATTCCAGTCGATAACTTGGATTAATTTAAAAAATTCTTTCTGATCATTCGGTTCTATATTCACTTTCACTGTGTTCTTGGAAACCCTGGTGATTAAGCTTTTATGTAATCTCTTTGATAGAATTCACTCATATACATTGTTCCTCAATTCTCTCCCTTATTCTCTGATGTCTAGCTTCACCCCATACACCAAACCAAACGTGTTGCCGTCCAGTTGATTCTGACTCATAGTGACCCTATAGGACAGAGTAGAATTGCCCCCATAGGGTTTCCAAGGCTGTAAATTTTTACAGAAGCAGGTGGCCACGTCTTTCTCCCATGGAGTGGCTGGTGGGTTCAAACCACCGACCTTTTGGTTAGCAGCCAAGTACGTAATAACTGCCACTAGAGCTTCTGCTTATCCCATGGGTTCCTCTAAATTCAGTTGTCCTGCTCCAGGTCACATCTTCTGTCTCCACAGTATTGACACTGCTGGCCACACCTTGAATCTCAAACTTACCTCCTCCCTGGCTCCCAGAAAGCTTTGCTCTCTGGGTTGTCCTCCTTTTCTTTGGTTGCTCCTTCTCTGACTCCTTCACGGTCTCTTCATGGCTCTGAAATGGAGCTGTTCACATGGTTCTGACGTGGACTTCTATTCTTCTCTTTGGACAGTCTCGCGGCCTCGGTGACCAATGACATCAACTGCTGTCTTCATTCAGGTGATTCCCAGTTCCCTACCCTCTTAGTCTCTTCCATATGCACTAATCTCACATTTCCAACTGATGTGCCCAATATCCTTAACTCAATCTACCCAAAATGAGTTCATCACTGGCTTCAGCATAGAAAAGAAAAAACCCATTGCCGTCAAATCAATTCAGACTCACAGCAACCCTATCGGACAGAGTAGAACTGCTCCGTACAATTTCCAAGGCTGTTGTCTTTACAGGAGCAGATCTCCAGGTCTTTTTCCCACAGAGCGGCTGGTGGATTTGAACTGCCAACCCTTTGGTTAGCAGCCAAGCTCTTAACCACTGTGCCACCAGGGCTCCTTGGCCTCAACGTATCACTCTTTTTTCTAGTTTCTGACATCATACACTCAAGAAGCCAGAATGAAAGCCTTAAAATATCATCTTCTTCAGCCTACATCTGAGTCTTCCCAATTAATTGCTATTGCTAGTACCCTGGTGCAAACCTCTGTGATCCTGTGTCTCTAATTTTGCAATCACCTGCTACTTCTGCTTTCTGTCTTTGAGCTCACTTCCTTCTTTTCCATCTGGTTTGGTTTCTCATGCCCAAACTGAGATATCATTTTGATCATGTGTCAGTCCTACCACAAAAAACATTTAAAGTCTTCCTGTATCTAAAGAAGGAGTTATGATCTCAAATGCTAACAGAGTTGACAGAAATGAGTGAAGTGAGCTAGGTGTAAGAAAAATCAACTCTTAATTCCCTGATGTACAATATAAGAACAAAGAAATGCAAACATGCCTCTTATTGGTGTTTATGATTATCTACCCTAAAAAAAAGTAGCCCTGGTGGTGCAATCTTTAAACACTTGCCTGCTAACCTAAAGGTCAGCAGTTCGAACCCAGCGTCCATGGGAGAAAAGATCTGGTGATCTGCTTCCCTAAAGATTACAGCCTCGGAAACCCTATGGGGCAGTTCTGCTCTGTCCTATAGGGTCTCTATGAGTTTGAATCAGCTTGATGACACACAACAACCACCACCACCCTATAATCAATCACAACTTCCTCTCTTCCGCAGTAAGCTGTGAAGACAACAGGGAATGGTGGGGACCGTGGTCAAATGGAGAGCGAATGCCCCACCTAAAGGGGGAACTTGTTCACAGGCTTCAGCTCCAGCAGTATCATAGGCACATGTTGGCAGATCTTCCAGAATTTCAAGAGTAGCTGAAAATCTGTACTAAAATGATATATTGTACAGCACAGTCAAAACTCATCCTCACTCCCAACATGGCGTACTAGGCGCCTGTTTGGGACTCTTGGCTCAAGCCCAGTGGGCACTTTTTTAGCTAAATGCTTATTACTCCTTCTCCACCAGTCTTTCTCTGGAGCCAAATCAGACTACTCATTGTGCTTCTAAACTTGCTTTGGGGTTTACTACCACCAGACTTTTGCCTGTGCAGTTTCCTACACCCAGAATGCCCCCTCACCCTGTTTTCCATTTCTCCCTTTTGAAACCTTCCCCCTCCTGCCCAGATCTAGAACTGCTGCTTTCCAGAGTTTTTCTAGTTATTAAAAGAGATCTGTATCTCCTGGGAAAGAAGACTAAAGAAGATATTAGCACATTTGTGTGAATCGATTTATCAAAGAAAAGCAGAACCTAAGCTTTAAAAGATTAGGAGGGTCTGATAGGGTTTGGTGACTTGGCAGAAAAATCCTATAATGTCAAATACACCCATGTCGAAAAGCTTATACAAACACATCAAGAACAAGTTTATTTTATTGGGTTAAAATGTGTCACAAAATGGCCATTTTAATCAGTTTTAAGTGTACAATTCACTGACATGAATGATTTCCACCATGCTATGTGTCATCACCACTGTTTCCAAAATTCTGTCATCATCCCAAACAGAAACTCAGTATCCCTACAGAATGATCTCCGCTCCCTTTCCCCTCAGTCCTCGGTGACCACTAATCTGCTTTCTGTTTCTATGAATCTGCCTATTCTGGATATTTCATCCAAGCAGGACCATACGGTGTCCTTTTCTGGCTGACCTGTTGCCCTCAGCAGAGTGTTTTTGGGAGTCATCCATGTTGTGGTATGCATCAGGACTTCCCTTCTCTTTATGGCCGATGGATATTCCATTGTCTGACTGTCCCACATTTTATTTATCCATTCATCCGTTGATGGATACTTGAGTTGTTTCACTTTTTGGCTGTTGTGAATAATGCTGCAATGAATATTAGTGTTTAATTATCTGTTTAAGACCCTGCTTTCAAGTCTTTTGGGTATATGCCTGGGAATGGAATTGCTGGGACTTGTGGTAATGCTGTGTTTACCTATGTTGCCTTTTGATCGCCAAACTTTTCCACAGCAGCTGCCCCATTTTACGTTCCCACCAGAGTGCACAAGGGCTCCAATTTCTCCGTATCCTCACTAACGCTTGTTATTTTCCATTCTTCTGATAATAGCCATCCCAGGGAGGGTGAAGTGGTATCTCATTGTGGTTTTTTTTTTTTTTAATTTGCATTTTGCTAATGACTAATATAGGAGCCCTGGTGGTGCAGTAGTTAAGCCTTCAGCTGCTAACCAAAAGGTCAGCAGTTCAAATCCACCAGCCGCTCCTTGGAAACCCTATGGGGCAGTTCTGCTCTGTCCTATAGGGTCACTATGAGTCAAAATCAACTTGACGCCAACGAGTTTTTTGTTTTTAATGACTAGTAACTAACGTTGAGCATCTCTTCATCAGCTTTTTAGCCATTTGTATACCTTCTTTGGAGAAATATCTTTTCAAGTCCTTTGACTGTTTTTTAAAAATCGGGTTGTTTGTCTTGCTGTTGTTGAGTGTTCATTTATTAGCTCTTGTACCTTTCTTGTGGGTTCTTTGGGATTTTCTATATACAAGGTCATGTCTTCTGCACGTAGATATAGTTTTATTTCTTCCTCTCTAATTTGGATACCTCTTATTTCTTTTTCTTGCCTGATTTCTCTAGCTAGAACTATGAGTACAATATTGAATGACAGTGGGGAAAGCAGGCACCCTTGTCTTGTTTCTGATATTAGGGATTCATCTTTCTTTTACCATTGAATATGATGGTAGCTGTGGTTTTTTTCATAAATGACTTTGAACATCTCGAGGAACTTCCCTTCTGTGTCTAGACGGTCAAGTGTTTTATCCTATGTCAAATGTCTTTTCTGTGTCTGTGTCATTTGAGATGATCATGTGGTTCTTGTCCTTCATTTTATTAATGTGGTGTATTACATTGACTTTCTCATGTTGAACCACCCTTGCAATCCAGGCAGAATAGATCCCACCTGGTCATGGTGTCTAATCCTTTTAATATGCCGTTAGATTCAGTTTACTAGTATTTTGTTGAGGATTTTTACATCTACATGTATGATGGATATGGGTCTGTAGTTCTCCTTCCTTATGGAGTCTGTATCTGTCTTTGGTATCAGGGTAATGCTGGCCACATAGAATGAGGCAGGAAGTGTCCTTTCCTTTGATGTTTTTTGAAAGCGTTTGAAAAGGATTGGCGTTAATTCTTCTTTAACTGTTTGGTAGAAATCACAAGTGAAGCCTTCTGGTCCTGGACTTTTCCTTGTTGGGAATATGTTGGTTTGTATGATATGCCCTACAACTCATCCCCTGAGAACGATGGCGAATTGATTACATTTTATAAAGCAGTGATTCAGTTATCACTTTGGAAGCCCTGGGGCAGGCACTGACATTCAAGCGAAGGTCTTGGCTAACACCCAGCCTATATTTCTGGGCATTGGTTTGCTTCTCTTTCCACACTTTTACGGCAGTTAGAGGTCATCATCTCAGAATGACATTCTACTCTCTGGGTGTTATTTCTTAATTATGTGTACGTTACGATTTTAAAGTTCATTGTGTACAATCTCTTCAGTCACATTTCCTATTACAGGGAAAGTGTTTGTAAGCCAACTAACAGAACAGAAAAGGAATGGAATGGAGGAATGCATTTTTTTTTTTCACCTCAGGTATAGCATGAAAAATTAATTG
This sequence comes from Dugong dugon, assembly GCA_030035585.1. Lineage (NCBI taxonomy): Eukaryota > Metazoa > Chordata > Mammalia > Sirenia > Dugongidae > Dugong > Dugong dugon. Next base: position 4,080,831 of record CM057481.1, read on the forward strand.
CACTGTTTTGCCTAGAGAAAACACTTTACCGCTTGGAGGAAATCAAATGTCAGCTCTTTTTTATTCAAAATGTACTCATTGTTAAACAGGGAAATTTTTCTACAAATAAATATCACCCAAATTCTTGAAAGCTGTCAAATCACAGCCTAATACCAAAGGAAACCAAAGGAAATATCATTTGTCATACTGTTATTCTCATTCACACTGGAGAAACAATTTTTTCCGGGACTCATTTGGAGAAAATTGCTGACAATATCAACTCAATTTATACTCTTCTTTTTCCCCCCGCATTGCTCTCCCTCCTACCATGGGCCCCTGTGGACAGTGGGGCTACAGTATCTCCATCACCTTCAGATGCTCAGACATTTTGAGGGCTTTGTGATCCATTGTGTGGGTTGTTCAGGAGAAAGGAGAGCAAGGGGACACAGAGGCTTCTGAGTATGGCAAGTTTTACAGTGTCGGCATGAGAAAAGCTTTTTCAAAACCTGAAAGCTTCCTTACAACTTAGGTGACAAGCAGTGATGACAGACTAGGACAGAAGGATGCTTCCAGTGGTGAGAGCAAGAACCAAATGAGGCTTTCAGCTAGATGGGAGGCTGGGGCATGTTGCCAGCTGGTGGAGCAGATGGAGCTCTAGATCTGGAAGTCGAGACCTGAGTTTGATGCCTGAATCTGCCTCCATCTTCCTGTTTGCATGGCACATAGTAGGGACTCTATAAATATTGGATGGTCTACCTAACCCGAAAAACAAACCCACTGCCGTTGAGTTGATTCTGACTCATACAACCCTATAGGACAGAGTAGAACTGCACGATAGGGTTTCCAAGGAGCGGCTGGAGGATTTGAACCACCCACCTTTTAGTTAGCAGCCAAACGCTTAACCGCTGACCACCGGGGCTCCATTGGGTGGTCTGAATGAGAATAACAATACAGCAACAACAGTGCCCACTTACTGATCACTTGTGGTCAATTCAACAGCCACAATAATGCTATTAGGTAGAGACTGTTGTACCCATTTCAGAGATGAGGAGCTGAAGCTCACAAAATTCATTTAGCTCAGTGGTTCTAAACAGGGGCAGTTTTGACCCCCAGGGACGTTTGGCAATGTCTAGAGACATTTTGTTGTTGTTGTCACAACTGGAAGTGCTACTGGCTTCTACCGGGCAGAGCCCAGGGATGCTTCTAAACATCCCGCATTGCACCAGACAGCCAACAACAAACGACTCTCCATTCTAAAATTCACTGGTGCTGAGACGGAGAAGTTGTGATTAGCTGATTGAAAAGTTTTATCAAATCCCAATCTTTCTGCTCCCAAGCATATCCTCCGAACCACAGGGTGCCTCCCTAATGAGATGTGATTACGCACCTAGCGTAGTGGATGCTCAATAAATAGTTGTTGAATGAATGAATAAAGAGAATAAAAGAACGATTGACTTTAGGAATTTTTCTTTGTCTATCTGGGCCTCAATTTCATCAGCTGTAAAATGGGTATGTTGTTTCCATTCTGCCTATCTCACAATGCTATGGTGCAGTTCAGGTGGGATAATGTCTTCGAAAGTTGTTTGTAAATTGTAACAAGTGTATCATAGAGGATTTCTGCCATAAGTTTGTTAAAATGGAAGTGAAAAACATGTGAGGAACAACCAGGAAGTACCAAGAAAACTGTTAATACATAATGCTGAAAGTTAAGGGCACGAGTTCAGGATAGACGATATTAGTAGAAAGGTGAAGTAATCATGGTACTCACCCCTGAAAACTGAAAATGTTCAAGCAATCAAGCTTAGCACTAAGTTTCTGAGACCCCGGAGTCTCACATGTCTCCTTTCTGGTTGTTCACCTTCTCATTGTTTAATTAAAAACAAGAAAAACTCATTTAGTTGGCAACAGTTACGTGCTTTTCCTTAGAACTTATTAACAGTCGCCTTGTAAAATGCCTTGGTTGTTAATGGAAAATCACCTTGGCTTGAATCAGACGGCATTTTGCTGTATTTCCAAACCAGTTTGCAGCTTTTTCACATATTCGCTGAGGATGTTGAGGGCAGTTTTTCTCTCCTTGTTTTGATTAGTGAAGTTTAGCCATTTTAAATTGTTCACTGACATTAGAAAAACAAGGACAGATGGAAGGGATTTGCAGCCCCGCTTTTGGCCCCCCTCCACCACACAAGACTGTTGACCCCTCTTCCCTGCCGTAAACAAAGCTCCTCCTGGCATTTTAAGCTGCAAGCCTCTGGCCATAAAGCAAGCAACCCATTCTTGATGGCTGTCTCCCAGGCCGTGTGAGAGCTGCCACAGCCAGGCTACTTAATGATGGCCCTAGGCTAGCACCATCATCACAATTACATTATTAAGAGCTAGCATGAGGCCAGCATCTTCTGGGCATTACTGCGCGGGGAGGAACACGGGACATTAAAAGCCATTCCTGCCTAGTCATTGTTGTTGTTAGCTGACTCCTGACTCAGGGCAACCCCATGCATAACAGAACAAAATGCTGCTTAGTCTTGTGCCATTCCCATGATTAGTTGCGGAATGGACTGTTGTGATCCATAGGATTTTCAAATTTTGAAAAGTAGGTGGCCAGGCCTTTCTTCCTGGCCCATCTTAGTCTGGAAGCTCCACTGAAACCTGTTCAGCATCACAGCAACACACAAGCCGTCACTGACAGATGGGTGGTGGCTGTGCATGAGGTATATTGGACGGGAAGCTAACCTGGGTCTCCCACATGGAAGGCAGGAATTCAACTACTGAACCACCAATGCCTCCCCACTGCCTAATTACCCAGTGCATTATGGGAAGCTCCCTTAGCGAAAGATGCTATCAAAATGCATAATGTTAAATAAGTGGTCAGTCTGAAATACAAATAAGTTGGGCGTCACTCGTTATGAGCCTCCAGTACAAAATAGGCAAGGTCCCACTGTGGAACGTGCTCCCTAAACCACCCCACTGCCGTTGAGTCGATTCCGACTGATAGCAACCCCATAGGGTTTCCAAGGCTGTAAATCTCTATGGAAGCAGACGGCCACGTCTTTCTCCCACAGAGTCGCTGGTGGTTTCAAACTGCCAACCTTTTGGTTAGCAGTCGATCACATTAACCATTGTGCCACCAGGGCTCCTAAACAGAGTTTGGTTGCCTTCCCTTGACTGTAGAGTAACCATAGTTTTTTCTTACATCATGATTTTTAAGGTATATTAACCCCATTTGCCAAAAGCAGGGCTTTAGAAATTCAAGAGAAATATCTCTCAGGTTCACAATGAACATATAAATGTATTTCTGTTATTTGGGACCAAAGACATGCTCCTGCCCCCTGATGTCAGCTGATCCATTGACTTCCTCCTCTGCCTGACTTCTGAAATAACTTGGAATAGATGTTGGGTTTGGTGTGTGTGTGTTGTTTTCCCTCTGGAGGAAAGCATGGGTATTTTATGCTTCTGAAATGCTATATAGAGAAAAACAAAATGCTCTTCTGTTTGCCAGAAACACGTACGACATTTTTTACTTCACTGGAATGCAGTTACCTTGTTTTCTTGTGGTGGTTCTTCATTTGTAGTCTTCTGCTTCTGCTGCTTTGTAGCCGGGCGAGCAAGTCACTTTACCTTCGGGACATCAGTTCACTAACATCTAAACTGAAATGTTAGGATTAGTCTATTTTTAAACCCCCTTTTTATTCTGAACGTTAACGTCATTATCACCACTTCTTTGGTTTATGTGATGTATTTATAGTTCACCAAGTGCTACCATATAAAGTCTATTAATTGTTTGTTTCTTTGTTTTTACATTAGTTAGCCACGATCGCTTGTGACAGCGTGTGTATGTGTGTGTGTTAGAAGGACAGATTTAATACCTGTGAGAGCTGGTGAGCTTTCTTCTGCTCTATAACCACATCACACCTGGGTGGCCATCTGAAAAAGGAAGTAATCCTAAATGTATATATATTTTTTTTAATAGCTTATTAAAGAGAGGAAGGGATTAAATAATGTATGTTTATTACAGAACAGTATTCTGAAAAAGTCAGAAAAAATGCATAGAAGGAAGCAAACAGTCCCTGAAATCTTTCTGTTTCTGTTGTGTATTGCTGCATAACAAACTTCCTCAAAAATTTGTCTTACAAGAGCAACCATTTTATTATCTCTTATGATTTATGGATTGGCTGGGCTTAGCTGGGTGGTTCTTCTGCTTTACGTGACATCCGTGGGACTGTAGTCATCTGTAGGCTCAACTGGGCTGGAACACTGAAGATGGTTACTCACATGGTTGACAATTAGTGGTGACTGTCACTGACATTTCATCTAGTGCTATCCGCAGAGTGCTTCATTTCTCCTGGACGTAGCCTCTCCATGTATCTTGGGCTTTTCATAGCATGGCAACTGTGTACCAACAGACAGAAAATGGAAGCTGCCAGTCCACTTAAGGCTTGGACTCAGAAGTTTCAGAACATAATTAAGCTACATCCTACTGGCCAAAGCCAGTCACAAGGCTAGCTCAAATTCGAGGGGAGGGGAATTATATTTCCTTTCTTGATACCAGGAATGGTGCATGCATACAGTGAAGGTGAATTGTTGGGGGCCGTATTTTGAGACTATTTACTGCCATTAACATTTTTTTTCACAGTTAACATTTTGGTATCTGTATGCCCAATATTTTTTTGTCCCTGCGCATACATTTGAATTTATTTCAGTGTCAAATACAGATTTTTATAAGTGACATGTAGTTTTCTTTTTTAGCAGAAAAATCCTTTTTCCAAATATAATCTTTCATGGATTAAAGTCTAGAGCTGTTCTGCCTAAAGTGAGGGTGTAAAATCTAGAACCTTGCCCTTGGCCTGTACCTTCTGTGTGCCCTAAAATAACCATAGGGAACCCTAGGACTCAGTAGAACACCGTTTAAAAACTACTGACTAAATGATGGTGGATAGACTACATAAATACCATCATTCCCTTCTGAGGCCTCCCCAAACTAGCCGTTAAGGGACATGGGGAGAGGAGATAATGAAAAATAATGTCAGTTGGGTAATAGCTGGACCAGAGGTAAATGATTTAGAAAACTCAAAGAATCATAACCTAAAGCAGCAGTGAGGAAATTTGAGAATCCTATTTATATTATAGAATCCCCAAATAGCTCAAGAATTGGTGGCACTATACAGCTATACAGTGAATAACCAAAAAAAACCAAACCCATTACTGTTGAGCTGATTCCAACTCATAGCACCCCTATAGGACAGAGTAGAACTACCCCATAGAGTTTCCAATGAGCACCTGGTGGGTTCGAACAGCCGACCTTTTGGTTAGCAGCTGTAGCACTTAGCCACTACGCCACCAGGGCTTCCATACAGTAAACAGAGGAGCTAAAAATAAGAATTGGGTGAAAGTTTGTTTAGGAATCATTGCTATCCTCAGAATCCCAACCCCACTCTGCCTGGATAAAGGACTAAAGAGGGTAAAATGCAGGGTCTCTGAATGAGGGATGCCAGGCAAGTTGAGAGTGTAGATGATATAGTGAAAAGGAAATTAAGTGACAAATGCAAACTGGATGTTGGGACCTTCAGCTTTCTTCCCCTGCACAGCAACCAGATGTTATTAGGGTTTTATCCTCCAAGTAGGAGACAGGATGCCCTTCCCTGGGGAATCCGAATCACTCAAGAGAGCAGATCTGCTTATAGCGACATTAGAGATTTCCCCTAAATGACATTGGAGATTCTACCCAGATCATCTTAGAGAAGCTCAGAGTCAAACGCTCCCTCAAGTTCGCAAAACTTCCAATCAGTATTTTTAGCCTTCCCCCTTCTTAAAATGAGCAGAAACCAGACATCTGAGGAAAGACTCTAATGTGAAAGATAAAGACCAAAAGGAAAATTCAGAGGCAACTTGGAGAAAACAGAGACAGTCCAGGAAGAAGAAAATGTCTATAAATGTTATAATCCTCAGTGAGATCAGAGAATATATTGCAACCATGGAACAAGAACAACGTATTACAGGGGAAAAAATGTATTACAGAAAAAGGAAAGAAACTTTCAGAGAACAAAATTATACTCTTGGAAATAAAAACTTTGATAGCAGCAATGAAAAGCTCAATAGAAGAGCTGGAAGATAAATTGAGGAACTCTTCTAGAATGTGGAACAGAGACTTACAGATTTAAAAAATTGAAAGGAAAATAAGAGAATATATTCAGGAATTCCAACATCAGAATAGTAAGAGTTCCAGACATACAGATCAGAAAAAATGAAGGTTAGGTAATCATCAGTGAAATAATTCAAGAAAATTTCACAAGACTAAAGAAAATGTGGTTCCAGGTTGAAAGGTGCCACTGAGTGCCCAGCGCCATATATGAAAACAGGCCTGCATCAAAGCTCTTCAGAGTGCAGTTTCACAACACTGGGGACAAAGAAGTTCTTCACACTTCTAGTGAGAAAAAAATAGATTTACACAGTAAAGAGTAATTATAATGACCTTGGGTTTTTTTGACAGCAACACTAGAAGCTAGAATGCAAGGCAAGGGAACGAAGCTTTCAAATCTTTAGAGGTTAATGATTTCCAACCTAAAAAAAAAGAAGATATTTTCAGACATGTAAGGATTCAAAAAGATGATCCCTGGATCCTTTCTTAGAAAGCTACTGAAGGGAGTGCTCCACTAAAGTGAGGAAGTAAGCCAAGAAAGAACGATGCTTGGTATGCAGGAAAGGGAGAGTTAAGATAGGACAAAAGAGAAGTAAAGGGAACCTCCTGTTCTCAGATGATGGTGGAGGGAGAAACCCAGGATGAAATCATACATCGGGTGTAGAAGGCGACCAGTCCATACTGGAGCAGGTCAGAAAGATCCAAGGAAGGTTTCCTTAGGAAGATGAAACTTGTGGAATAACTGATGAATCTAAGCATCTTGAGAGGAAAGTTAGAATCAGTGAAGAATTTGGGGTTGAATTAGTAATGAGTACATGGAGGCAATTATTAACTCCAGGCAACACAAAAGCTGTGCTGGAAAGCAAAAGAAATCATAGTTTACTAATGCATGTGCTGTGAATAGCACATACAATAGTGGTAATAATGTAAATTCCAACACAAGTCTGTCTGACTCCACAGTCAGCATTCCTGATAACTCAGCTGAACTCAACTGATGTTAATTTCCATATTATCTGCTATGAATCTCTAGTGAAAAGCAAAACGAAGAAAACTGGTATTTGCTTAGAGAAGCCCAAGGGGCATGATTATTAACTGCTTTATTCCTCGAGGTTCTTTGGATTGTCCTTTGTGGCAAGTCAGTTTACTAGAAGGCTGTAAACCTGGACCAATTCACCCTGGCTTTTGTTGGAAACCTTCACAGAACCACACTTGGTTTTATTGAGAACTGATAAGAAAGAGTCATAAGAGGCGTGCATCTACATTTTTTTGAGAAACCACTCTGACTGACACCAGCAAGTATGTAGTTCAGTGTCCCCTTTGCAAAGCATCTGGTGACAGGTTTCTCTCAGAGTTCAGAACTAGCATTTTTGAAATTAGATTATGAAAACAAAGTAATCTATCATGTTTCTCATTTTACCCTTGGAGATTAGGAACTCAGAGTCCTGTTTTAGCTGAATTTAACTTTCCTTAACCTAGGCTTTTGAGTGAAATTACCACGCCTGATTTTTTAACTGGCTTTTGCCCTTTTTAGCCTTGTTCGTAGGGACTTTTTGCACCTATGCCTTGTTGGAAGCCGCTAATTCTCTGCTGGAAGCAAAAACCCAAAAACAAGCCCATTGCTGTCAAGTTGATTCTACTCATAACAACCCTATAGGACAGAGTAGAACCATAGGGCTTCCAGGGTTGTAAATCTTTATGGAAGCAGACTGCCACATCTTTCTCCTGCAGAGTGGCTGGTGGGTTTGAACCACTGACCTCTCGGTTAGCAGCCAAGTGCTTAACCACTGCACCACCAGGGCTCCTTTTCTGGAAGCAAAGTGGGTTGTAAATTATACCTAAATGAATGGGTGAATCACAGTCTGTAATTGGTAGCAGAATTTTCAAATCTGCATGATCGGTGCTCTGCTTCGATTGTGAACTGTAGTGTTCAGGAGGAGAGTCTCCCTTCCCTGCCTCTCTCAGTGTGACGCATGGAGACAGCCTGTGTCAGCTCTTCATACGTTTCCATTCATATCCAGCGGGGATCAGTCTTGTCTCCCCAGTAGCTCTGATCTGATCACTGTGGCCCATGACATGCAATGAGCTGAGTAACTTAAGCCAGTGAGGACCTCCCCTGCAGCTTGGCGTCAGCTTCCCCCAAAGTTTACTGACCTCTCAGCTTCCGACTCTGTTGACTAGCAAAGTGAGAGTATTAAAATGGACTATTTGAAAATCCTGTGCCTCGCTGGACGCTACCAGTTTTCAGAGTTGACTGCAAAGCCCTAAGGTGACGGTCAAAAGAGCGTGCTTGTAGCGCATGTGCATAAGATGGTCGCAAAGAGCTGGCACACCGAGTAGATGCAACCAGTCAGTTCTGGCGCTTTCTGCTCATTTAGCGATTCGCTGGCTTCCTGGGGGCATAGGTTCCCTATGCTAAAGTAGGATAAACAGTGACAAAAAATAGCTACTTATCTTTAATGTCCAAAAAAAACCTGAGACCTTCCTTGATTCCAGAAACACTTTTATTGTGGTATCAAGGCACAGTCACAGAATCTGTGGACTGTGAAATAGAATTTCAATTATTAAAGGAAGCCTCCACCTTTCTGACTTGTCTCTGTCCCAGGTGCTGCCGAAAATAGCTCACTATCATTCCTTCCAATTATTTTCTTACTGCCTTTGAATTCGGTAGTTAGTAAGGCAGCTCAGCAATAAGTACTTTGTTATTCATCCACAGGCTCAAACGCAGTGTGTCTCTTTAGATACGATTTTTCCCCAGCTAAGGTCATCTTGAGAACAAAAGGCCTAAAGTGTTATCTTTTCCTCCATTGTCACGCACACCCACCCAGCATCTGTCGCACCTCCCTACCTGTTACAGAAGGCAGTCTGGAACAGAATTTAGAATAAAGAGGAGGAGTGTTGGGGATCACATAAGCATATGAAGTCCTTGTGCCAGTGACTGAAGACCCCAAGTTCTTCGAGATGAGATCATGTAGCATGGACTCTGAGAATCAGCTTGGAATGAAAATCTAATGTAGAGTTTTGTTCTTGTGGATTTGTCAGACAACAAAAATCTTGTCCACCATTTGTTTCTTTCTTCAAGGTCCCTTCAGAGACAGGAGAGAAATTAGATACGGTCTTTCCCCTCAACTAGTTTCTAGTCTAGGAGCATTAGATACCTGTGCAAACAGGAATAATACCAAGGTAGAATGAGGTAAGTGCTGTGAGAGGGCCATCAGGAAGGCTCCACAGATAAGATCCATTTCCTTCTTTCTCTGCACAAGTATTTACTAAATGCCTACCACAGACCAGGAGTCCCTGGGTGGTGCAAATGGTTAACATGCTCAGCTGCTAGGCAAAAGTTTGGCAGTTTGAGTCTACCCAGAGATGCCTGGGAAGAAAGTCCTGGCAATCTATTTCTGAAAAAAATCAGCCATTGAAAACCCTATGGAGCAGTTCTACTCTGACACACATGGGGGACATCATGAGTCAGAATTGACTCAATGGCAACTGGTTTGGTTTTGATTTTAACACAGGCAGGGCTCTGTGCTCGTCTTTAATGGCACCACGTTGATAACAAGAACAACCACCAAGAAGGAAAAAAAAAAAAAATGGAAATTACAGTCTAAAGGAGAAGCAGACATCTATTAAGCAGTCACACTAATGGGTGTACAGTTAGAGACAAACCTGGATTCTGTGAGGGAGAGTCCCTGGTTTTATGGGAGCCTTTGGCAACAGAGTCTGAGCTAGACAGGGGTGGTGGGAAGCCTGCCCTGGAGTGGAAGGGGGCTGGGGGTGAGCCAGGGAAGAGTGGGGTAGGAGCATGATGGACAGAGGAGCAGCACATCTGAGCTGGGCTCAGAACCTGGGAGATCTAGTCATGCAGAGAAGCTTTTTGGGCCAAGGAAACAGTGTCAGCAAAGCCAAGGAAGGGAATTGTGTGAGCCCGGTAGGGAAATCATCAAAAGTTCACCTCAGCAGGATCAGTTAGATCATGGTGCGGGAGGAGGCTGGAAAGGTGGGTTGTGCCTGAACCATGAAGAGCCAGGCTGCATCCTCAAAGATGGGTTCATGGAGGTGGTTTTTCAGAACCCTTCAGGCTGTAGTATAGGGATGAGCCTCTGGACAGCCACCATCAACAACAACCCCATCAACACTATGTTTAGCAGAGAAATGTGTTTTCTTAGTTTTGTGTTAGGGGCATCTAGATAGTATTTGCACTTTTGAAGTACTACTCTGCTTTTTGAAAAATTGAAAAGCACCTCTGTAGGCAGTGAGGAGTCGTTGAAAGTCTTTGAAGATGGGAACAACGTGATCACATGTGTGCTTTAGAGCACTCTCGTGGTTGTGGGGATGGAGAGGAGGCAGGGAGGCAAGTTGAACAGCTATTACAATGGTCCAGGTGCACCATATTGGAAGTCTGAGCTAAGGAAGCAATGGGGAATGAGGAGAAAAATACAGACGTTATTAGGGGCAGCAATGCAATAGAGGACAGGAGAGCATTTGAAAAATGATTGGATGTGGGTGGCAATGAGAGAGGAAATTCAAGGAGATGCTGAGGTTTCAGGCTTCCATACTGGGGAGGACTCAAGTGCCACTGATACCAGTTGCTATCAAGTCAACTCCCACTCACAGTGGCCCCACGTGTGTCAGAGTAGAACTGTGCTCCATAAGATTTCCAGTGACTGATTTTTCAGAAGTAGATCACCAGGACTTTCTTACAAGGCACCTCTGGGTGGACTCAAATCTCCAGCCTTTTGGTTAGCTGCTAAGCACATTAACCGTTTGCACCACCTCAGGACTCCAAAGTGCCATTCATAGAAATAGGTCGTCTTTAATGAGGTCCAACTTGAGGGAGAGGTCAGGTGATGAGTTCAGCTTTAACCTACCAGGACTTTATGTGCATGGTTTCACTGAATCCTCATACCAGCCTACAGAGGTAGGTACTGTGGTTATTCCCATTTTTCAGATGAGGAAACTGAGGTTCATAGAGAAGAAGCCAATTTTTGAAGGTGACAGAATTTCTAAATGGCTGAACTTCAAAACTCAACTCTTTTTTTTATTGTTGTAGTTTAAGTGAAAGTTTACAGTTCAAGTTGGTCTCTCATACAAATATTTATACATACATTGTTGTGACCCTAATTGCTTCTCTGTACTGTGACAGCACACTCCTCCTTGCCATCCCTGATTTCCTGTGTCCATCCAACCAGCTCCTAACCCTCTCTGCCTTCTCATCGCACCTCCAGACAGAAGCTGGCCATTTAGTCTAATGTATCTACCTGAGCTAATGACACTCTTCATGAGTATCATTTTATGTCCCACAGTCCAGTCCAATCTTTGTCTGAAGAGTCGGCCTTGGGAACGGTTTTAGTTCTGAGTTGACAGAAAGTCCCGGGCCATGCTTTCCGGGATTCCTCCAGTCTCAGTCAGACCATTAAGTCTGATCTTTTTACTAGAATTTGAGTTCTGCACCCCACCTCTCTCCCATTCACGGACTGCCTGTTGTGTTCCCTGTCAGGGTGGTCATTGATGGTAGCCGGGCACCATCCAGTTCTTCTGGTCTCAGGCTGATGCAGATGCAGTGTCTAGTCAATGTGGCCCTTTCTGTCTCTTGGGCGAATACTTTCCTTGTGTCTTTGGTGTTCTTCATTCTCCTTTAGTCCAGGTGGTTGAGACCAATTGATGCATCTTAGATGGCTGCTTGCTAGCTTCTAAGACCCCAGACGCCACTCACCAAAGTAGGATGCAGAACATTTTCTTAATAAACTTCGTTATGCCAGTTGACCTGGATGTCCCCTGAAAGCATGGTCCCCAGACCCCCACCCCTGCTTCTCTGTCCCTCGAAGTGTTTGATTGTATTCAGGAAACTTCTTGGCTTTGGTTTAGTCTAGTTGTGCTGACTTCCCCTGTAGTGTGTGCTGTCCTTCCCTTCACCTAAGATAATTCCTGTCTACTATTAGTTAGTGAATAACCCTCACCCTCCCTCCCCACTCTCGTAACCACCAAAGAATGTTTTCTTCTGTGTTTAAACCTTTTCTTGAGTTCTTATAATAGTGGTCTTATACAGTATTTGTCCTTCTGTGACTGACTAAATTCACTCAGCATAATGCCCTCCAGATTCCTCCACGTTATAAGGTGTTTCACGGCTTCATCATTGTTATTTATCATTGTGTAGTATTCCACTGGGTGAATATACTGTAATTTGTTTATCCATTCGTCCGTTGATGGGCACATATGCTGTTTCCATCTTTTTGCTATCATGAACAGTGCTGCAGTGAACATGGGTGTGCATATATCTGTTCGTGTGACAGCTCTTATTTTTCTAGGTTATATTCCAAGGAGCGGGATTTCTGGATCGTATGGTACTTCTATTTCTAGCTTTTTAAGGAAGTGCCAAATCAATTGAAAGTGGCTGTACCATTTTACATTCCCACCAACAGTGTATAAGTGTTCCAGTCTCTCTACAACCTCTCCAGCATTTATTATTTTGTGTTTTTTGGATTAATGCTAGCCTTGTTGGGGTGAGATGATATCTCATTGTTGTTTTGATCTGCATTTCTCTAATGGCTAAGGATCGTGAGCATTTCTTTATGTGTCTGTTAGCTGCCTGAATATCTTCTTTGGTGAAGTGCCTGTTCATATCCTTCACCCATTTTTTAATTGGGGTATTTGTCTTTTTGTTGTTGAGGTTTTGTAGTATCTTGTAGATTTTAGAGATTAGACACTGATCGGATTTGTTGTAGCCAAAAATTGTTTCCCAGTCTGTAGGTTGTCTTTTGACTCTTTTGGTGAAGTCTTTGGATGAGCATAAGTGTTTGCGTTTTAGGAGCTCTCTTTATCTCGTCTCTTCTGGTGCTTGTGCATTGTTACTTATGGTTTGTATTGTGTTTATGCCATGTATTAGGGCTTCTAGCATTGTCCCTATTTTTTATTCCATGATCTTTATTGTTTTCAATTTTATATTTAGGTCTTTGATCCATTTTGAGTTAGCTTTTGTGCATGGTGTGAGGTATGGGTCTTGTTTCAGATTTTTGCAGATGGATATCCAGTTATGCCAGCACCTTTTATTAAAGAGACTGTCTTTTCCCCAATTAACAGACTTTGAGCCTTTGTCAGATATCAGCTGCTCATAGGTGGATGAATTTACGTCTGGATTCTCAATTCTGTTCCATTGGTCTTTGTAATCTGTTGTACCAGTGCCAGGCTGTCCAAACTCAACTCTTAACCCCTATGACTTCCGTCTCGCTCAGGTGATGTCAACACCCACTCATCCCTTCTCCCGGCCCTCTTTCTGTCTCCCCAGCTACAAGAGTGATCCAGGACACAAATCCGATCATGTTGTTTTTCTCTTCAATAAATTTTAGTAGTTCCTCATTGCCGATAGATGTAGTTTCCTTTTATTAAGCAGTGTAACACTTTTCAAAATGGGAAGATTCATCAAAGGACCTGGATGTAATCCGTAACTAATTTATTGACAGTTCTGCACCCAGCAAAGGACCGGCACGAAACAGTTTTATTTTTTTCCAGTCGTTACCTTCCGCCTCACGCTGTCAAAAACTCCCTCTTCCGTCTCTTAATGAAAACTCATGCCTGGTTCTTAGCTTTCCAGTCACTTTGAGTTTTGTAGCAGAAGCTCCGTCTGGTTTAAAGCAACAGTCTTGTCTCCAATTGAAACTCCTCACCTCCCTGCCTCTTCTGGAACTTGCCTCTGTGCACTAGGGCCAATGTGGGGAGCTGGAGTGTGTTGGGCGGTGCTGGGGAAGGGCAAGGGTCTTCTTACCTGATTGGGCTTGTGACTACATTCTCTTCCCTTTTATTTCACTGTCTTTCCATTGGTCCCACTGTGTGGTACCAGCTAAACGCTGGTGCTCTCATGAGCAGCATGCACGAATTTTGGGGGGCCGAGTGAGGGAGGGCCCTCCCTGATAAGGGAGATCTCCTTCAGCTTGATGTCTTCCAAACACACATCCGTTCCCATCTCTGGGACTCCATTCCAGAGCCTCCTGTTACTGGGGCTCCCTGGCCCAGCATCCATTTTCTAGGATGGGCTTCCAGCAAGCCAGCTCAAGACCAGCTACTTCCTGCCATGTGCACTTGACGCATGAGAAACCCGTGCAATCGCTGCCACACCAAACAGTGGTTGTGGAGGTTGTACTGCAGGTGTCCCCACCACGCTGCTGTCTCCCTCGGTTCTCTCTGCATTTTAGATCTGCTCGACTAGACGTAGAGGGCAGGTCAGCCAGTGGGCTGCAGAGCAGATAGCCAACAGGAAAATGAGATGGCCACCTTCTCACAGGCATCCCGCTCTCTACGAGTTACTTTCTTAGAGGGCAAAGCAGCAGGAAGCACAGAGGGAAGAAGAAAAGTGTCACGGCAATCTCTGCCAGGCTAGTGCCTCTGAAACAGAAACAGCTGTTCTTTCTAATCAGTCCCTTGCCTCTTCTTTCCCAGCTTTCTGCTGCTTATTGCTGTTGTTGTGTGCTGTCCAGTTGATTCCGACGCCTAGCGCCCCGGTGGGACTGAGTAGAACTGTCCCATAGGGTTTCCTAGGCTGTTATCTTTACGAGACCCGATTGCCAGGTCTTTTCTTCCTTGGAGCCACTGGTGGGTTCAAACCACCCACCTTCAGTTAGCAGCTGAGTGCTTAGCCACTGCACCACCAGGGCTCCATTCTGCTTCTATAAAACCCATGCCAAACCAAACCCATTGCCATCGAGTCTATTCCGACTCATAGCTACCCTAGAGGACAGAGGAGAACTGCCCCCATAGGGTTTCCCGGAAGCAGCTGGTGGATTCGAACTGCCAGCCTTTTGGTTAGCAGCTGAGTGCTTAACCGCTGCACCACCAGGGCTCCTCGCCTTCTATAGACAGGGGCAAAGCTGGTGGGGAGGGTTGTTGGGATGATGAACGGTAGTAGCAGGGCTAATGTGGACACCTGTTATTAAGCCCTGGCTAGTATGAATGACCCCCTAAAGTTTGTGTCTCTCTTCAGTCAAGAACTGGAAGAATCCTGTCTTCATTTCTGTGTGTCGTTGTCACATAAATACCATAAGTGGGTGGCTTTAAAGAACAGAGATTTACTTTCTCACAGTTTAGGAAGCTGTAAGTCCAAATTCAGGGCACTGCTGTAGGGAAAGTCCCGCCTTCTGTCGGCTCTGGGAGAAGATCCTCGTCTCTGCAGCTGTAGACCTGGCATCGCTCAGTTCCTCGGCGTGTTTCCGTGCTATCTGTCTTCCCCTGTTTGGGCTTGCTTGTCTCTGCATCTATGCTGCTCCTTATACTCTATGCCAGTCTTAGAATCAGAAACCACTGGGTTTAGGACACACTGTACACCGATAATGGCCTCATTAACATGACAAAGAAAACCCTATTCCCAAATGGTTTACATCCACAGGCATAGAGGTTAAAATTTCTACACATTTTGAGGGGACACAATTCAATCCTTCACAAATCCCATTTGATATCTTGTCACAGAAATTCCTTGGGCCGACCAGTATTTCTCCCTTGCGTATTTGTTTAAGTAAAACTTATATGTAAAAAGAAAAGAGAAAAAGGCATAAATGTATACTTTTAAAAAACCTTCACAAGGAAAGAATGACATAAACCCGGGAGCCAGAAATCTCAACGCCAAGCTCACTGCAGGCTCATCAGGCAAGACCAGCTGTCCTAAGATGTTCTTCTTTAAAATGAATTCCTTGCAAGATCTTTTTTCTTTACAGCAAGATCAGTGCGGTTTCTCATTCCAGCGAAATGTTAGAGCCAAGCATTATTTTTCTTTTCCTTCCTTAGGGAATAGTGACGATGAGAAACCTAAAAAGGTAACTAAAAAAGGAATTTAGTCACGAGGGAGGGGGAAAGCTTTCGTCCTGTTGGAAAAGCGGTGGGTTTTTCTGCTTTTATCCTGAAGCGAGTTCAATCAAAGACTGGTGTGGTCGCCTGCTTGCAAGTCCTCGTGAGCGCCTCCTCCTGTCTCACCGCCAGGGTTCCTGCACCTTTTGTTCTGATTCAGTTCTGGGAGCACTCTCAGACTTATAAAACAAGAGGGGGCTGACAGTGTGTCTGCGGCACCCTTGCCCTCTGAGCGACAGGTTGGCAGGAGTGTATTACAGTCAAAATACCTCTGACAAACTGTCAGAGGAGAATGGACTCCGTCACGGTGGCTGTCTCCATTGAACACGGGAAGCGGCAGCCCAAACCTGCTTAGAACGCAGTGGGGCCAATGTACTGAGAACCCTTCCAGCATACTGGTTCCCAGTGAACCCCAGTGCCTTACACACCTTGGTGGAATATACTCCAAAGCCAAGTTCCACAAAAACTTGTCTGGATTATTCCTGCAAACCTGACGACTTCTTGAACAAATTATTTGCCTATAGTATGAACTGTCAGAATTCCCCTTCTGATCTCTTTCCTGCCCTCGAATTCTTTCGGCTCTCTGGTAATGTTGGGAAGGGTTTAACTGCTCGGGCAATTAACGTTATGAAGTTAAGCCTCTGTGTCAGCTTAGCGGTGTTCTCTTCACCCCGTAATCAAATGCTGTCAGGGCAGACACCTTGCTTGCCTGAGGTCAGCGTTGCAACCTCAACACTACTGACATTTTGGGCAGGATAATTCTTTGCTGTGGGGGCTGTCTTGTATATTGTAGGATGCAGAGCAGCGTCCCTGGCCTCTCTACCCATTAGATGCCAGTAGCACCACCCCCCTTAGCTGTGACAATCAAAATGGTCTCGAGACATTGCCAAATGTTTGGGGGGCAAAATTACCTCTGATTACGAATTATAGGGACCAACATCACCTGTAAGTACTCTACTCCTAGATCAACTTTTAGGAGCCCTGGTGGTGCAGTGGTTGTAGCACTTGGCTGCTAACTGAAAGGTGGGCTGTTCGAACCCACCAGCCACTCCATGGCAGAAAGATGTGGCAGTCTACTTCCGTAAAGATTTACAGCCTTGGAAGCCCTATAGGGCAGTTCTACTCTGTCCTATAGGGTCCCTATAGTTGAAATCGACTCTACAGAATGGGTTTTTTATGAGACCAAATGGTCAACAATTACTTTAAAATGAAGATGAGAATGTAAGGGGACAGGGAAGCTAGATTAATGGAAATGGAACAACCAGAACGGAAATAATGAGAATGTTCACACATTGTGAAGAATGTAACCAATGTCACTGTCAAACAACTTGTGTAGAAATTGTTGAATGGGAACCTAAACTGCTATGTAAACCTTCACCAAAAACACAATAAAATATTACTAAAAAAGAAAGAGAGAATTATAGAGATCGTAGAATTTTGTTCAGAAAAGCCCCAATCTGGAGCTCTGTTGAACCTAAACTTTGTTTTTCTAGTGGGAGAGGAGGGGAGGGGACTGCAGTTAGGAGAGACTGGATGCCTTCTTATAAATTATGATGGCGAATGTTACAGCTGAGTTTGAGGACCATCTCTTGCTTTCTGCAGCCCTCGTTTCCTGATAAGAAACTGAAGGCTGCCGTGAAATTAATCACCTCCGAGGGCTTTGCAGAGGGAGGCGTAGCTCCAAGCCATGGCTCTGCGCCAGTGCTGACCAGTATAAATTGCCAGTGCTTGTTGACTTAGAGATTAATTATTAATGATCGGTAAGCTTATAAATTTTTCACAGTTTTCTCCTCCCTGGGTGCATCGGTCTTACTTCCTATCACACGTGTAAGATGCCTTCCACCTGCCCCACATTGAAGCTGCAGACTCTCACCCAGGGCCTTATCTTGCTTGGTGCAGGCTGGCTGCATATGTTGACTCCAAGCTTTTTAATCAGCCTTTTTCCGACTCAACTGCACATGTCAAGCTGTAGAGACAGAATCCATTAAGCACCGTCTGATACTGGCGGGGGCCTTGTGGCATCGGAATTTGATATCTCAGTGGCCGAATTTCATAATAAGAAATTACCAGAGTACATACTTTGCTGAAATGTCAGCAAAATACCTGCGGGACTTAAAAGGAGGCGAAACACCATCAACAATAATAATAATAACCTCTGTACGGTCCTTTGAACTGCATGAAGTATTTTCGTACCTATTTGGGTGTCTCATTTACTTCAGATCCTATACTAGTAGACCATTCACTCATTTTAATCAAATAAAATGAACAGGTAGCAGGTCCAATCATCTCTTAAGCAATAGAGTTGGCAGTGATGTCCGCTGCTGGTTGAACAGTAAAAGCTTACAGGATAATTTTTCAATGAAAACCAAACACACACGCACACATAGATCAGCTTAGAACATCAAGTGTTCTCTATTATATGGAGGACAAAATATTTATGGACAATCACTCGAGAAATATGTATTGAATGTCTGTTTCGTGACTGGCATTAGCTGAGCTATTAACCCAAAAATTTTGGGGGTTTTACCTCACGTTAAAACCATTTCTTTAAAATGTAGTTTTCCACTTTCCTGCCCAAGGGTACAACAGGCATTCTTGCTGAAAGGTGTTGTTTTACAAGGAAATCCCCAGTGTCCCAGGACTGTTAACACAAAAAGGGCAAGGCATTGATCTAATGTGTCCATTTGGTGATTCCTTTTTAGAAAGAAAATCCGCATTGTGAACTTCCTGTCCTTGTGAAAGTCAGTTCCTTTTTCAAAGGTGGTGAATTGAAGTCCCACTTCTTTGTATTACTTTTGAGATTTTGCAGTAATTTTTTGGGGGGTGGGAGGATATTTGCTACGATCACTGCAAAGGTTTTTCTGTAAAGGCTCTGAAAAGCATACCTTTAACTAAGAAAATTCCACTTAGGAGCTTTGGCAAATATGAAAGGGCATCATCAGCCAATGAATCGTCTGATCTTAAGAACAGTTTCACAGAGAATCAGCCTGGAATATGAATTAGAACAAAATTTCGAGAGGCAAGAAATCATCTAGTCTTGATAGTCTACCTACCACTCAAAGAGTTCCTCAGTCTGGGTGACGCGGGTACACTGGGAAGAATTGGATCGTGAGGCTCTAGGGCCATCTTGATTTGAACCTCCTCAGTGCTGAATATTGGTATTTTAGTCAATATTGTTTTCATTTATACTGGTTGAAATGCTGTTTATTTGAAGGTTTCTTTCTCCTAGGAGAGTACTTCCTTTGTCTATTTCTTCCTTTAAGCCAAAGCCGTATTTACCTTTTACAAGCAGATTGAATGACACTGCACCATGTTTTAATTTGAACTGATATAGAGTAATCCCCATAGGCCAGGTGAAAGAGAGAATTGAACAATTTCTGGATATTCAAGACAGAGGCTGTATTGTAGGCACCTTAACCAGAACCCATAGTAGTTTTTCTGTGGCAGAGAAAGTGATGCTCGTGAAGTATTTCACGTGTTTCTGAACATTTTGTAGCTTCCCTTGCAATCAGGTTTGGGCCATGTGACTAGTTCCAGCAAACAGACTCTTTACCCCTGTCACAGTGATCCTGGAAGCCACGTGTTGAGATGGCAGAATCACCAAGTGGTGATGCATCCACTGTCCTGGATCCCTGCGTGACCATGTGGAGCCCCCATAATCCATATTGGACATGTAGGATGAGAAATGAACTGTTGTGTTAAGCCACTGAGATTTCAGGGCTAATTTACTGTGGAATAAATTAGCCTATCCTGATTAATTCCCCTCCCTTTTTAAAATTTATTTTTAAAATACATATGTTTTTAGTACAACATGATTATCCTTATTTATGATTGGTCAGTAACGGAATTACTGACCGCAACTTCATGAATAATGCAAAATCTTCTACATCTTGTGAATCTCTCCAACCACTTCCAACTTGCTGAATATGTGGCAGTAGGCACGGAGTTGGCATCAGTATAGCCCAGTAAATAAGTTAAAAACTGTCACTTGTGTCAGAGTAGATAATACCCCGATAACCTTTTCTCACCTGTAACACACAGTGCAGTATACTGAAGGCAAGAAGCATTTAATGAGTGCTGTTTATGAAATTTGGTTTTCTTTAAATCACTTTCTTTCTCCCCTCTGCAGGAGAATTTGGAGCCTTACTCTTTTTAATACTACTTCCTCCTGTTGCCCACAGACATTTTCAAAAAAGAAATCATTAAACGATATTATCTACTTGGTTATGGATCTGACACCAGGAACTAGCTGTTCCTTTGACAGACCTTAATCAAGGCGAACCCACCCTTTGTAAATATTTTTGGCTTTGAACAATGGTAACACCACGGTAGACACGCTCTTCAGGGCTGGCAAAATGAGATAATGATAGATGTGGGTGAATAGACCCAATTTCTACCAGGTACTTGTGTAATGATCAGCCTGAGACTAGAAATTAAGCATGTCTCCTATTTGTGACATGCTGTTCAAAGGAAACAGCAGTGCACGTGACAGCTCTCGTGTACCCCAGAAGTGATACCTCCTCTCCTCGATTTTAATTGGCATGGGCATCTCTAGGATTTCTAGCTCTGAGAGTTTTCTAGTGCTTGTGGTCTCTCTCTTACACACGCACACACACACATACACATGTGTGCGTGCCTTTCCTGAAGCCATAATTGCAGAAGCTGAAAAATTCAATTTCATTTTGACCTTGTGAATTACTTTTATATGGCATTATCAATACTTTGCAAATGAAGTTTACTTCCTGTTAAAATAAAGAGCAGGATTTTTACCATTCAATTTTATTAGTAGTGAGAGGTATTTTAGACAGCGTTGAGTATTTTCTGGATTTCCTGTTAAGCACATTACTTGTGCCATTTATAAATTACTTTCCACCACTACCCGATACTGCTGAGAGATCAAAATTATTCAACAGTACAAAAAAAAAAAAACAAAGCATTTTATCTCCTATGCTATTCGTGTCAAAGTCTTCAGAGAATAAAGTCACCCATGGCTCATTTTGAAAAAGTGATCATTTTTCATCAAATTGGCTTCCTGAGCAGAAATTCGGAAATTAATAAAAACTAAGTTCAAAGACCAGGGCAATAAAAACGATCATTTGTATTTGTGCAACACTTGACTAATTTTTTTAAACCTTCTTTTTTGTTTCTGAAACAATCCTGACAGTTATACTGGATTCAGGTAGCATGGAGTTTGTATTCAGGCACTACCACCCCTTCGGGATCTTTAATCTCTCTGGGTCTCAGTTTTCTCATCTGTAAAGTGGGATTAATAGTAATAATAATGCGTACATGAAGGGGTCATTGTGAGGATTAAGTGAGATAACAGGAAAAACACAGTGCCTGGCCAGAGCAAATACTTGTTAATCAACGTGTTAGCCAGTGCCTGGCCACAGCACATATTCATTGATCACTATGTTAGCCAATGCCTGGCCACAGCAAATATTCATTGATCACTATGTTAGCCATGCCTGGCCACAGCAAGTACTCGTTGATCACTATGTTAGCCACAGCACATACTCACTAATCAATATGTTAGCCAGTGCCTGGCCACAGCAAATACTCATTGATCACTGTGTTAGCCAATGCCTGGCCACAGCAAATACTCACTGATCACTGTGTTAGCCAGTGTCTGGCCACAGCAAATACTCACTGATGAATATGTTAGCCAGTGCCTGGCCACAGCACGTATTCATTGATCACTATGTTAGCCAATGCCTGGTCACAGCAAATACTCATTGATCACTGTGTTAGCCAATGCCTGGCCACAGCAAATACTCATTGATCACTGTGTTAGCCAATGCCTGAATGCCTGGCCACAGGAAATACTCATTGATCACTGTGTTAGCCAGTGCCTGACCATAGCAAATACTCATTAATGAATATGTTAGCCAGTGCCTGGCCACAGCACGTACTCATTGATCACTGTGTTAGCCAATGCCTGAATGCCTGGCCACAGCAAATACTCATTGATCACTGTGTTAGCCAGTGCCTGGCCACAGCAAATACTCATTGATCACTTGTTAGCCAGTGCCTGGCCACAGCAAATCCTCATTGATGAATATGTTAGCCAATGTCTGGCCACAGCAAATACTCACTGATGAATATGTTAGCTCTCAAGTTGACCACAAATTCGTAGAAGGTGAGTTCTGTGTTCATCCTGTTCTCACAGCTCGTAGGACAATCCTGCCAGAAAGCAACTATTTAATGAATATATGTTACATTATTACGTGAGTATTGTTGTTGTTAGGCGCCATCTAGTCAGTTTTGACTCATGGTGACCCCATGTACAACAGAACGAAACACGGCCTGGTCCTGCACCATCCTCACAATCATTATTATGCTTGAGCCCATTGTTGCAGCCACTGTGTCAATCCATCTCGTTGTGGGTCTCCCTCTTTTTCCCTGACCCTCTACTTTACCAAGTATGATGTTCTTCTCCAGGGACTGGTCCCTTCTGATAACATGTCCGAAGTATGTGAGATGTAGTCTCGCCATCCTCCCTTCTAAGGTGCATTCTGGCAAGTACTTCTTGCAAGACGTATTTGTTCGTTCTTCTGGCAGGCCATGGTATTCAGTATTCTTTGCCAACACTGTAATTCAAAGGCATCAATTCTTCTGTCTTCTTTGTCATTAATATTAATATCCCCAATTTCCAGATCAGAAAACTGAGGCTTGCAAAGTAGAATTGGTTCACAAGTCTATGATTCTCACCATTTTAGTCAGTTATTCTCTACTCTTTCTTCACTTAGGTACTCAATTCCATTCCTTCATTTATTCATTGAGCAAGGATTAAATACATTTAAACCATTTACATTAAGATTTTAACTTATGTCATGATTTGAGCACCTATTAAGTATGAGATACCACACTGAGTGCTCCAAAAACATTTCTCATTAACTCGTCAAAGCAACTCTGCCAAGTTATAATTATCTCCTTCTCAGATTCAGTCCTGCAGGTCTTTCTCACTCGCCAGCCATGTGTCAGTCACTGAGGATTTTATAGTGAGCAAGACAGACAAGGTCTCTGTCCTTGAACACTTTACAGCCTTATAGGGGCACAGACCTAGAGCAGATAACGTGGATTTGATGGGGATGATCAAAGGGAAGTTTCAGGATGCTAGGGAAGCCTAGAGGAAGTGACCTTGGCTGGGGCTGAGAAGGCTTCTAAGAACTACAGAACAACTCTAGGCTGGAAGTTGGATTAACGAGTGTTAGCCAGGCAACAGTGGCAGAGTTGGGGAGAGCATGTGCATCGTCCCAGGCCAAGTGGGACTATCTCATGTTTGAGGACCTAGAAGACCAGAAAGCCTTCAGCCTAGAGAACAAGGCAGAGTGGTGGGCATGAGGCTGGAAAGCCAAGCAGGAGCCCATGGGAGACAGGTCCCTAAGCTTTGATGAGCATCTCGGACTCTTAGCACCAAGGAGGATGGAGAGCTGCTGAGGGCTATAAGCAGGAGAATGAAATGAGCAGGCTACAGTGCTGAACAGGGATTAGATCCTTGCTCCTCCAAGTGTGGTCCACAGCTTCAGCATCGCCCTGGAGTTTGCGAGACGGGCAAATTTTCAAGCTTCACCCCAGACCAACTGAACCAAAAGTCTCCAGAGAAGAGGCCCAGGGAACTGTGTTTTAGCAAGCTTTCTGGGTGATTCTTAACATGCACCACACTTGAGGATCTGCAGATTTGGGTAGAGGTTCTCCATCTTTGCTGCACGTTGGAAACACGTGGAGAGTTAAAAATAATCATACTGCTGCCTGAGCCTCAACACAAAATGTCTGATCAATTGGTCTGGGGTGCAGCCTGGACATCGGGATTTTCTTTCATCTCCCCTAGGTACAGCCAGGATTGAGAACTACTGTATGAGGGGAAGAAGGTAGGCAGCAGGTGGACAGGTCAGTGGTCCAGGATGGAGACAGTGGCAGCTGGCCTAGGGATGTGGACAAACAGAATGGATGGATTCAAGAGATATTTGGGAGGTAGAACCGGGTAACTGGATATGGAAACTGGATCAGAGAGATTCTGTAACTTGACCAAGGTCACACAGCTAGAAAGGGCCAGACCAGGCTGGTCCTCTGAATCTTCTTCACAAAGCCACCTGCTGCTTCTATGCCCTGGGCTTCGGCTGCCACACTCACACCCACCCAGGGGACAATGCCCACTTCCTCCTTTCAGTGGCTTCCATCCCCTGCATCCTGAGGATGGTGCAGGTGAACTGGACTGTCTCCCAGCCCCAGCTGTGAGGATCGTTAAGATGATCCATAATAAATGGCCGCTGTGTGCTCCAGGCTGGGTAAAACCGTGGCCTCTGGTCTCAATAGCGCTGAATTACAGCTTTGACTTTGTGAACCTTCGTGATATTCCAGGCAGCACGCTGAGTGCTTTATGAGTAATGTCTTCCTTTGTTCTCGTAATGAGCCTCTGCATCGGCCTTGTCACTATTGGGACCCCCAGCTTTGCAGATGAGGCAACAGAGAGAGCTGAGTGCATTGTCCAGGGTCATGCAGATACTAAGTGGCAAAGCAAATACTTGAGTCCGGATCTGACCATGTCCAGCTCCTGCATCCCTGGCCACTCTGCCACACAGCTGCTCCGGCTGGGAAGGGAAATGGAAGACACAGAACACGTAGAACTGGCTGGCAGTGCCCGTGAAAGTGAGCTGAGGAATTCAGGGCTGGCGCAATCAAGGAGGGCTTCCTGAAGAAAGTGGGTCTGAAGCCAGACCCTGAACGATCTGTCAGACTAGGAATGGCGGGAAGGAGAGGGAGGAGGTCATTCCAGGACCGGGGTGGGAATGGGGAAGAACTGGTTGAGAACTTCAGGCTCATCAAAGAATGGATTGCTTTCTGTTTGGGGTATTTTTATACGTTTACTTGCCCTGTCTCAGAGAATTACTGCATTTAGAGCTCTTGTGTTGTATTTACGGCATTGCCGGAGACCAGCAACACATAAAATTGGTGGCTCAGATGCAGACGGTGTTCTCACTGGCTGGCAGACCTTGGGGGTTAAGCCCTGTGTTTTCCAATCAAGGAGAAATTCTGACCTACTCCACGTCTGCTCTTGGAGGGGAAGTAAGGCATGGTGAAAAAAGGCCCTCATTAGCTTGTTTTAACAGTTCCACAAATAAGGTAGCATCCTTGGGGTGATTTTTATAAAAAACGGAGTGTAATAAAGTGTGCTTGGGGACAGCAGGCTCCATGTTTTCTCCACAGATAACCCTGGAACAGAGCCCTAGTCAAGACAAGCAGCGATGGGACTCCAGGCTGCAAGTTTCATCAGCGATTCACCCCCGACTAACAATAAAAGTAATAATAAGTTAACCTGTAATGTACTGAACACCTACTGTGTAAGAAAATGTCATTACTCAGGTATTATACATTACAATATTATAATTATTTTATAATATTATTGTTATATTCATCATTATAACCATAATGATTATAATTATAGTAATCGTTAAGGTATCAATGATTATTATAATTATTGTTGTACCATTACAGTAGCCCTCTGAGGTTATTATTATAGATACAGACACCCAGGCTGAGTGCCCTGGTCTGGTCACACACAGCAAGGATGTGGTAGAGTCCTGGTGCTCTCACCCTGTTCTGACGTGGAAAGCTGTGCCCTTTTTCCTAAGGGCTGCTACATCTCCGCAGGACCCAGAGTCTCCAGAACCACTGGCCAACTCCTTAGCCTTTGGTCCCCTACCTGGAAAGGGGGGAATCTGCTATGCCTACTTCAGAGGTTGTTAGAACCACGTTAGAGTAATAGAGAATATATGCAGGCTGCGGAGTACCGAGTATTACTGGCTGCAAAGATTTACTGAGAGTGACTGGTGCCAGGTGCTAGTGTACACAGATCATCTCATTTAATCTCCCCTCAACCCTATGAGGTGGATATTATCATTATTATTCCCGTTTTAGAGTTAAGAGGGTTGGAGAAAAATTAAAAGCTAAGGCTCAGAGAGGTCAAATAACTTGCCTAATGTCGCTCAGCTTTGAAGTGGAAAGGCAAAGATTTGAACCGGACTGTGGGGGGCGGGGGGGTGCAGCGTTAGTGGTGGACCAAGCGGGGTGAGGCTGTAAGAGGAAGGAGGGAAGGAATTTGGAGGCAGAGCCAAGCATTGAATGCAGTGGTGTATGCAGAGGCCAAATCTCAGTACACTCTTGAAACAGGAGCCTGGCATCCACGTCCCCCTGGCTGTAAATTTCCAGGCTGCAGTGCACCCGGCAGGCAGGCAGGCATTCCCTTGAGCAGCTGGTCTCCAAAGGAGGATTAAAAACTCGGCGCTGTGGTGGAAAGGAGGGCCGTGCCTGCTGGTGGGAGTGCTTCCTGGGGACGCACCTCCTCTTGCTGCTCCCCAGCCTCATCTGCAGTGGCTCCTGGTAGCTTCTGCCTCAGACACAGGTCCTCGGGAACCCAGGGTCAGGCTGGGAAGAGGAGAAGCAACAAGGTGAACAGAGGCGGCTCAAGCTCGTCAGAGCAGCCGGCACGTAGGTGCTTGTTGGTCCACCCGTGTCAGTCCCCCAAAGCCCAGGATTAGGAAAGCTTTATGAGGAATGTGACCGGTTACGGGGCAACGAAGTTTTGTCTTTACCTAATTCTTCAGAGAGTGGCATTTTCTGGGACGTAGCAGACTGGAAGTTAGCAGATTTGGAATTTGGCCCCTGTCCTCTCACTTTGTCACTGTGGGCAGGTCTTTTCCTCTCTGGGTTACAGGTAATTCACTTTGGTTGGTCAGGCAGTCAGTATTTCAGGGCTTTGAACCCCTGCCGAGAATTTGCATCTCCACCCCAGATATACTGAACCAGAATCTCTATATTAACAAGATCCCGCAGGTGATTCTCCTGTAGAATACATTTAGAGAACACTGCTCTGCTAGTGGTTCTCAGACTTGGTCCCTAACCAGCAGCATCAGTGTCACCTCACCTGAGAACTTGTTAGAACCCCTGGTTTATTCATTCAGCAGCTAATTACTCAGAGCCCACTATGTATTTGGCACTGTGCTAGGTGCCAGAGACATGGCAGTGAGCAAAGTCACACCCATCCCTGCCCCATGGAGCTTACTGTGTAGTCAGGGAGCTAGACAAGGATAAAATCATCACATGATTTCTGGAAACTTACACCCGTGATAAGTGCTAATAAGGAGGGGTGCATGATGCCAAGACAGCCTGTGGTCAGAGACGCTTCCTGGCCTGAAGGTAAGGAAGAGTGTTGCAAAGCTGAAGGGTGAAGAAGGAGGAGGAGTTACCAGTCATGGTGGAGGGGATGCAGGAGGCAAGGGAACAGTGCTCCAGGCCTGAGGAGCAGCCTGTGCAAGGCCTGGTGGCAGGGAAAGCAAGCTGTTCCAAAGGACTCAGCAGAGGGCTCAGCAGAGCACCCTGAGGGCGACGAGGTTGGGGACGAGGCTGTAGAGCTCAGCAGGGTTCCACCTCTGGCTGCACGTTTACTAGATCACCTCCAAAGCTCCTTCCAACCACAGTTCTGCATCACTTTCATTTCAGTCCCGAGGCCAAATTTGGTCCATTGCATCTGAGGCTGCGTATCACAGATTTTTCCAGAAAGCCGAGCAATTATTCAAATAGTACACAAAATAACCTGCCTTTTTTCTGCTGAAAGATCTTGCAGCCAAGGGCAAATTGAGGACTAGACACTGGCTCCTGACATCCATTCTGGGGCTCCTTCCGCCATCTTGTTCCTTTCATAAATCACCGAGAACAGGGAGAAAAGTCAACATGCGGTGTGTGCCCAGTCTAAAAATAGTGATAATTCTAGGGACTGTGTACTGAGGACCTACTATGTGCCAGCTCCATGCTAGGTGCTTTGCATGAGTATCATCCCATTTAATCTTCATAACGGCATGTTAGCAAAGGTAGGTTTCCTACGTCTGCCATATCAAAGCACCACCAAGTGGGCAGCCAACGCAACCGGAATTTATTTCACAGTTCTGGAGGTCTGACGTGTGAAACCAAGGCGTCGGCAGGGCCATACTCCCTCTAAAACCTCTAGGGGAGAATCCTTCCTTGTCTCTTCCAGCTTCTGGTGGCCCCAGGCATTCCTTGGCTTGTGGCACCATCACTCCGGTCTCTGCTCTGTCTTTGTGCGGCCTCATCCCCCACCCCTCCCTGCCCCGGTGTCTGCGTCTTCTCCAGGCATCTTCCTTCTGTGTGCCCTCTCCTTTTCCTATAAGGACACCAGTCACATTGGATCAAGGGCCCACCCTACTCCAAATATGACCTCATCTTAACTATCTGCATCTGCAAAGAACCTGCTCCCGGTAACTTGCTCAATCACTTTTAGTGAGGAAATTGCAAAGCCAAGATTTGGGCCAAAGTCAGCCTGACTCCCCTTGCACACCGCCACACACTGTCTCATTCAGTCCTGATCGTAGCCGTGTCAGATGAAAAATATTCCCATTTTGCAGGTCAGGAAACTGAGGCTCAGAGGGGTAAAGAGGCATGTCAGGGTCACCTGACTGGGAAGTGAGATAGATGGTGAAAAGTCCGTCTGCCTTGAGTCTCCAGCTTGTGCCCTCCCCTCCACACACACACCACCATGTTCCCGCAGACTGCGACACTGTCTGAGGTTTTGCCCCTGCATTGACTGAAGAGGCTCAGCCCATGAGTTGGAGACAATCTCAAGCTGTGGAAGGGGCTTGAACTGATAGCTTAGACTGGGACATATAGTTCTGCACTTGGGCGATTCTGAGCTCAGTTTTCTGCTTCCATCACTTTAAAAGATAAGTCCCAGGAAAAATTTCCCTTTGTTTGGCTGACAAGGCAGAAGAGCACACTGCCTCTGTTGACCTCTGCTCATAGGAGGGTGATCTGTCTAATTAGGTAAAGACCTGTCTGCACATGTACATATTTTAACCCTAATGAGCTTCCGACGGGAGAGCTTTGCCCTGGGATTGGCTCTTCCCTGAGTGGAAGACACCAGCGTGGCAAACAGACCTCGTTTCCATGGAAGCTCACCGTCTGGTTTTTCGTTTCCAGCATTTGAAAAGGTAATTGCTTGATTTCGCTTTGTAGTTTTGGATTTCATACCGCAGGGCTGTCCAGCTCCTCAGCTGAGGATGGCCCTCTCTCTCATGCCAGGCTGTTTTGGGGAACGTGGGCTGTGTTTTGCTTTTCATCCCCCTTCAGATCATTCACTGTCAGGGCAGAGTCCGCCTTCGGGTCACTCCTGCTAATTAAAGTCTCACGGAGAGCAAAGGGGCTCGACCTCAGAGAAGAAGGGAGACCCGGAGAAACCAGGGAATTCTGTCAAGAGATGAGAGCCCCTCATCCTACCCCTTCACCACACAGACTGTCACACCAAAACCCCAGATCGACGCCAGGAAGGGACACTGTCTCGTCTGGTACTTCTTCTCTGAGCCTTCGACACCCCATTGTGGCCCTTGTCAGAAGTGCAGCCAGCATGGGCTGCTCAAGTAACAAGACAAATGACAGCAGCCACCATTTCCTGAGGGCTGGACTGTTTACCCTTAGCTGCTGACCAAAAGGTTGGCAGTTCGAATCTACCCAGTGGTGGTGCAGAAGAAAGGCATGGCAATCTACTTGCATAGGATTACAGCCATTGAAAACCCTATGGAGTACAGTTCCTTTCTGAAACACATGGGGTCACCATGAGTCATAATCTACTCAGTGATTTGTTTTTGTTCTTGCTGTGTGCCAGGCATTGTGCTGAGCACTTTCTAGCTCTTAACTCAGTTAACTCTCATGACAACCTTAGATAGGGTTATTCTCCAAAGACCGGACCTGAAGCACAGGGAGGTTAAGTAACTTGCCCAAGGTCACACAGATACTAAGTGGCAAAGCCAGGATGAGGACATGCCCACTGTTATCATTTCTTAAGAAGGGAGCTGGCTGCTCTAGCCGCCCCAGAAGAAATCTGTCGGTCATGCCAGGTGACAGACGGTCTGCATTTCTCTGCCTCTTGAGGGTAGCTCTGTGCGTCAAATGAACCCATGTCTGTAAGGAACAAAAGAGAAGATGCTGAGTTAGCTAACTGTTGGGACCAATTAGAACACAAAACTAGAAGGCACCTAAGGAAGCTGGCATAATGCAGAAGGCCAGAGAGCTCTGGTTTGACATCCCTGAGACCAACTCTTCAGACAAAGAGTGGACTGGACTGTGGGACATAAAATGATCCTGGTGAAGAGCGTGCTTTTTAGCTCAATCAGATACATGAGACAAAATGGGCAGCTCCTGTCTGGAGGTGAGATGAGAAGGCAGAGAGGGTCAGGAGCTGGTTGAATGGACACAGGAAATCCGGGGTGGAAAAGAGTGTGCTGTCACATTATAGGGAGAGCAACTAGGGTCACATAACAGTGTGTTTATAAATTTTTGTATGAGAGACTAACTTGAATTGTAAACTTTCACTTAAACACAATAAAAAATAAAAATAAAGAGCTCTTGTTTGAGGCAGGCCAACTCAGTTTCAAATGGCTCTTTACCAGCAGTGTGAACTGGGGCATATTCCTCAGCCTTTCCGAGACTCAGTTTCCTCATCTATCAAATGGAGATGATAATGGTACCTAAAGTTGGGGAACATGTGGAATTTCCCTAACTGCTCTGTGGAATGTTTGCTTTTGGTGGAATAACTGAGTAAAAGACAAAGTCAAATGCAGTTAATTAGGATTATTTACTCTAGAACTTCTTGTCGTCTTGATTATGCTAATATTGTTGTTAGGTGCTGGCAAGCTGGTTCCGACTCATAGCGACCCCATGTACAACAGAACAAAACACTGCCCAGTCCTGTGCCATCCTCACAATCGTTGCTATGTTTGAACCCATTGTTGCAACCACTGTGTCAATCCATCTTGTTGACATCTTCCTCCTTTTCACTGACCCTCTAATTTACCAAGCATGATGTCCTTCTCCAGGGACTGGTCCCTCCTGATAACATGTCTAAAGTATGTGAGATGAAGTCTTGCCACCCTCCCTTCTAAGGAGCATTCTGGCTGTACTTTTTCTAAGACAGCTTTGCTCATTCTTCTGGAAGTCATGGTATATTTAATATTTTTCACCAACACCATAATTCAAAGGCATCACTTCTTCTTCGGTCTTCCTTATTCATCGTCCAGCTTTCAAGTTCACGTGAGACACTTGAAAACACCATGGCTTGGGTCAGGCGCACCTTAGTCCCCAAGGTGACATCTTTGCTTTTTAACACTTCAATGAGGTCTTTTGCAGCAGACTTGTCCAATGCAATATGTCGTCTGATTTCTTGACTGCTGCTTCCTTGGGTGTTGATTGTACTAATACATGTTATAAATTTTCTAGAAATCCTTACTGCAGACCTCTTTTTCCTGGGGGGAAATGCCTAATAACATCTGTTTTTTTTTTTTTTTTTGTGGGGACCGTTTGAAAAAAGCTGTAATAAAGGCCATAGGGTACCTGCTGCTTGACACAGACGTCTGTGAACTCTAACCTCTCCTCTTCATGCCCTAGTTTTTCAAATGGCCATATTGATTCTTGCTATTGGCACTCCATGGAACCGGGGGCTGGGGCTGTCTCGTTCATTTCTGTATCCTAGCGTCTGGGCATGTCAAAGATACTCCGTAAAATTTTGATGAATGAAGGAGTGAATCAGTTACTGAGTGGAGCTGTGTGTAGACCTTGACCGTAGTCTTTCTTGCCAGCATTCTCTTTTTGTTTCCAGTTGCATTCCAGGAAGCCAGTGGGAGAACTTGAATGACTCTGCCAAACTCAGTGATGGAGATGGTTCTGCAGGGCTGTGTTTCCCCCTCTTTAGTGCTAACATGTGCGAGTACTATAGATCTTCTGACAGAATTCCCAGTGTGAGCCCCTCAACAAATTATTTTTTGCTGTTTCTCAGCAAAGCAGTCAGATATTTCATTTGCATATGCATTTTGGACAAAATGTTTCTGAGCATGCCCAGTGGGTCTGCACCTGGGTCTGAACAACTCCTGTGCTTGTAAGGGGACAGAAGAACAGCGGCTCGTTGGAGCTTAAATGCAGCCATGTTTCCTGCGTGGGCCCATCAGCAAGCGGTGATCGGGATGGACTACTAGTCAGCAAGCAGTGTGACTGCTTTTGGGTGGTTCTTTACGTGTATGTATGTATGCATTTATTTATTTTTTTAGCGTTAGTTTGAAAATTGTTTTGGCTGCACAGACCCTCTTAAAGAGTCTCAAGGACTTCCGGAGGCCCCCAGATTAAACTTTGAGAACTGCTGACTAGTATTGTTTTTGGACAATCCTGTGCATTAGAAAGGGGAGCATTATCTCTTTACATGTATTTAAAGTAGGGTTTTCCAACTGGCATTCTATGAGCATTATGCAAAAATTAAAAATTTAAGTTTAAAGAATTAAGTTGGACAAAATGTAACAGATTTTCTTACTGCGTAACTTCCCAGGCTGCATATTTCACTGCAGCGTTTCCCAAATTTATCTGACCATGGAACCCTTTCTTCTGGAGCATCTAATAAGATTGTTCGGCATAACACCCTTTAGGAAATATCACTTGAGAATATATGGTCAAGTGTTACAATCCAGTTTTCATAATCTAGGATATAGTTCTGTTTCCCAAAACTGTTGGGGAACCACTTCATACCCACCAGGATGGCTATTGTAAAAAATAAACAAACAAACCTAAATACAGAAATGAACAAGTATTGGTGAGGCTGTAGAGAAATCAGAACCTTTATCTAGTGCTGGGGGCAGAGGCGTAACTCAGGTATGGCAGGGAGCACAGATATTGCACCCACCCTGGGTGCGTGGCACCACTGAGTGGTTTCTGTTAACCTAGTACAGCCAGCTGCGAGTCGACAGAAAATGGCGCCTACAGCAAGCACGGAAATTGCATCCCCGTCCAAACATCTGACACCCCTCTTTTAGATAACTTTACCATACTATCGTCTCAAAAATACAAGTCAAGCTTGTTAATCTTTTAATTAACACATTGCCATCTTGAGGAAGGACATTGGGCTGTACCAGGTTAATAGAAACTGCTCAGTGGCACCACAAGACCAGGTCTGGTGCCATACCCTAGATACGCCACCTGGCTGGGGAGGAGGTAAAATGGTGCAGCGGCCGTGGAAAATAGTTCGGCAGTTCCTAAAAAGTTAAACATAGAACTGCCACACGAGCCAGCGATTCCACCCCTGGGGATATACCCAGAAGAATAGGGAAAAAAACCAAACCTGTTGCCATCAAGTCAATTCCGACTCATAGTGACCCTACAGGACAGAGTAGAACTGCCCCATAGGGTTTCCAAGGAGCACCTGGTGGATTCGAACTGTCAACCTTTTAGTTAGCAGCTGAACACTTAACCACTACACCACAGGGATTCCCAAAGAATTGAAAGCAGGAACTTACACAGATACCTGTACACCAATGTTCATTACAGCATTATTCACAATAGCCCAAATGTCAAAAACAACCCAAGTGTCCATCAGCAGATGAATGGATAAACAAAATGTGGTCTGTCCGTACTATGGAATGTTATTCAGCCATAAAGAGAAATGAAGTCCTGATACATGACAAGGGTGAACCATGAAAATATGAAGCCATATACAAACAGACAAATATCGTAAGATCCCACTTACATGAAACATCTAGAATGGGCAAATGTATAGAGACAGAAAGTAGCTTCATGATTACCAGGGGCTGGGGGGGGAGGGGAGTGGGGAGTTAATGCTTAATGGGTACAGAGTTTCTACTGGGGTGATGAAAAAGTTTTAGAAACAAATAATGTGGTGATGGTTACACAACCTTGTGAGTATAATTAATGCCACTGAATTGTATACTTAAAATGGTTAAAATGGAAAATTTTATGTTACATATGTATTTTACCACAATTAAAGTTTAAAAATAAACTATCAAAAGGAGAAGAGAAAGCAATGCTGACTGCTGAATTGAATAGTGTGATAAACGTGCACGGCACAAAGAAAATCAATGAATTTTTATGTGCTTTATAAACTATGAACCAAAGTAGACTAATCATCACGCTTCAAAAGTATGACCGTAAATTTTCCAGTTTTATTGTTTATATCGTATTAGAAATAATTTATTTTCTGTACCTTTTCATTGTTTAGCTAAGAGTCATTCTTTTTTGAAGCATGGAGCTGGGTTTTGTATCACTTGCAAAGCTGAATAAAAATAGCTTTTAGGAGAAAGGTACTTAGAAAACTCACACATTTATTAAGCTACATTTTTGTTGTGAGTTAACGTGTATTAAAATGAGGAATTAAGCCCAATCTATTTGAATGCCACAGTTTCCTACTTATTAAATATTTCTGTGAACAAAATAAATCAAATTACTGAAAGATAGCTGACTCAATTACAGTTTGAAGGATAATGCTAGTCTTGCTTGGAAGTAAGGGGACAATTTCCACTCATAGAGCAGTGGGGCTCATCAAGCTACAGCCCAGCGCCTGTTTTTGTAAATAACGTTTTATTGGAACACAGCCGTGCTCATTCATTCATAATTGTCTACGGCTGTTTTCGCACTACGTGAAAGAGCTGAGTCATTGCAACAGAGATCTTATGGCCTGTAAAGCCTAAAATATTTATTTTCTGGACCTTTACAGAAATAGTCACCAATCACTGTCATAGAGTCATAAAAAGTTAGAGTTGAAAGAGAAGGAGTTTACATAACCAACTCCGTCGTTCCACAGCTGAGAAGACGGAAACTAAAGAAGGTAGGGTATTGCCCAGGCTTCCTTATACTTGGGGGTTCTGACCCTCGTATCCCAATAGCTCTAACCATAAGGGAAGACAAGAATAGATTTCAACGTAGGTATTAACACCAGCAAGTGGTGGTGGCCGTCTGGAATGCTGGTTGAGAAGGTCTCCAAGCTCAAGGAGATGGAATGAAATGATTGAGTGCTCTTCCATGAGCCAGGGGTGGGAGAGCAGCAGAATATGTGCCACGTGTGTTCTATGGAAGGAGTCCTGGTGGCACAGTGGTTAAAGCACTTGGCTGCTAACCAAAAGGCTGGTGGTCCGAACCCACCAGCCACTCCGTGGGAGAAAGATGTGGCAGCCTGCTTCCGTAAAGAATATAGCTTTGGAAACCCTATGGGGCCATTCTACTCTGTCCTATAGGGTCCCTATGAGTCGGAATTGATTCGATGGCAGTGGAGTGTATGTGCTATGGAGTCCCTGGCTGGTGCAAAAGGTTAACACACTTATCCACTAACTGAAAGGCTAGAGAACTGAGTCCACCCAGAGGCACCTGGGAAGAAAGGCCTGATGATCTACTGAAAAATCAGCCTTTGAAAACCCTATAGAGCACAGTTCTACTCTGACACGCAAGGGGTCACCATGAGTAGGAATGGACTTGACAGTGACTGGTTTTTCATGTGCTGTGGCTGTGTGCTACGTCTGCTCCATACGTTTCTAATGGATATATTACCATCTCTTTGTATACTTGCTCTGTAAGCAGTTTTTCCATTGGGCCAAAACAGAGGCATCACATTAGGCCCTCATTAGAAGCACTGCTGCTAGCAGTTCAGAAATGATTGATGATTCTTTTTGTTTTTTTTAATATATATATTTTATTAGTACTTCAGGTGAAGGCTTACAGAACAAATAGTTTCTCCTGAAACAGTAGTACACATGTTGTTTTATGACATTGGTTAACAACCCCACAACATATTAACACTCTAAATTCTCAACCTTTTTTTTTTTTTTTTTTTTGGTGAAAATACACATAGCCAAAGATACACCGTTTCAAAAATTTCTACATACACAGTTCAGTGACATCGACTAAGCTCTTCCAATTGTGCTGTTATTCTCACTTAAGATGAAGGCTTACAGAACAAAATAGTTTCTCATTTAACAGTTACTGCAAATGTTGCCCTATGACAATGGTTAACAATCTCACAACACATCAACAATATCCTTACTCAGCCTTGGGTTCCCTATCACCAGCTTCCTTGTCCCCTTCTGCCTTCTGGCCCTTGTCACTGGACTACTGTACCTCGTTAGTCTCATTTGGTTTTACGGGGCTGTCCACTCCCAAGCTGAACGGTGAACCTTGGAGGTAACTTCACCACTGAGCTAAAAGGGTGTCTGGGGGCCACACTCTCGGGGTTTCTCCAGTCTCCTTTAGGCCAGTAAATCTGGTCTTTTTTTGTGGGTTAGAATTATGCTCTACATCCTTCTCCAGCTCTGTCCAGAACTCTCTGTTGTGATCCTGGTCAGAGCAGTAGGTGGTGGTAGCCGGGCACCATCTAGCTGTACTGGACTCAGTCCGGTGGAGGTCTTGGTAGCTGTGGACAATTAGTCCTTCCGACTAATCCTTTCCTTGTATCCTGTTCTCTTCATTCTCCCTTGCTCCCTAAGGGATGAGACCAGTGGAGTATCTTAGATGGCCGCTCACAGGCTTTTAAGACCCCAGACGCTACTCACCAAGGTAGAATGTAGAGCATTGTCTTTATAAGCTGTGTCATGCCAATTGAGCTAGATGTTCCCCGAGACCATGGTCCCCAGAGCCCTCTGCCCAGCAACTCAGTCCCTCAGGGAGTTTGGATGTGTCTGTGGGGCTTCCATGGCCTTTCCTTGTACAGGTTGTGCTAGTTTCCCCTGTATTGTGTACTGTCTCACACTTCATCCAAGATACCGCTTACCTATTGCCTATTTAGTATTCCCCCACCCACACCCCTCCCATCCCTGGTAACCAACAAAGATTGTTACATTTTGTGTGTGAACTTTTTCATGGGTTTTTACAATAGAGGTCTCATACAATATTTGTCCTTTTGTGATTGACTTATTTCACTCAGCATAATGTCCTCCAGTTTCATCCATGTTATGAGATGGTTCACAGATTCATTGTTGTTCTTTCTCGTTGCATAGTACTCCATTGTGTGTATGTACCATAGTTTGTTTCTCCATTCATCTGTTGATGGGCATCTAGGTTGTTTCCATTGTTTTGCTGTTGTGAACAATGCTGCCATGAACATAGGTGTGATTGATGATTCTTATACAAGGTCATTCAAGTGTCTCTCCTAGCAACTGCCCACCACATCATGCTATGCCAGTTAACTGTTGTTGTTAGGTGCCATCAAGTCAGTTCCGACTCATAGTGACCCCGTGTACAACAGAACCAAACACTGCCCAGTCCTGCGCCATGCTCACAATCACTGTTATCCCTGAGCCCATTGTTGCAGCCACTGTGTGAATCCATCTCATTGAGGATCTTCCTCTTTTCCGCTGACCCTGTACTTTACCAAGTGTGATGTCCTTCTCCAGGGATTGGTCCCTCCTGATAACATGTCCAAAGTATGTAAGATGTAGTCTTCCCGTCCTTGCTTTTAAGGAGCGTTCTGGTTGTACTTCTTCCAAGACAGATTTGTTCATTCTTTTGGCAGTCCGTGATATATTCAATTTCTTCTCTAATAGCACAATCCAAAGGCATCAGTTCTTCTTCAGTCTTCCTTATTCATTGACCAGCTTTCGCATGCATCTGATGCAATTGAAAATACCATGGCTTGGGTCAGGTATACCTTAGTCTTCAAGGTGACATCTTTGCTTTTCAATACTTTAAAGAGGTATTTTGCAGCAGATTTGCCCAATACAATGCATCTTTTGATTTCTTGATGGCTGCTTCCATGGGTGTTGATTGTGGACCCAAGTAAAATGAAATCCTTGACAACTTCAGTCTTTTCTCCGTTTATCGTGATGTTGCTTATTGGTCCAGTTGTGAGGATTTTTGTTTTCTTTATGTTGAGATGTAATCCATACTGAAGACTATAGTCTTTGATCTTCATCAGTAAGTGCTTCAAGTCCTCTTCACTTTTAGGAAGCAAGGTTGTGTCATGTGCATAATGCAGGTTGTTAATGAGTCTTCCCCCAATCCTGATATCCCGTTCTTCTTCATATAGTACAGCTTCTCAGATTATTTGCTCAGCATACAGATTGAATAGGTATGGTGAAAGGATACAACTCTGACTCACACCTTTCCGGACTTTAAACCATGCAGTATCCCCTTGTTCTGTCCGAACGACTGCCTCTTGATCTATGTACAGGTTCCTCGTGAGCACAATCAAGTGTTCTGGAATTCCCATTCTTCGCAATGTTATCCATAATTTGTTTTGATCCACACAGTCAAATGCCTTTGTACAGTCAATAAAACACAGGTAAACATCCTTCTGGTATCGTCTGCTTTGAGCCGGGATCCGTCTGACATCAGCAATGATATCCCTGGTTCCACGTCCTCTTCTGAATCCAGCCTGAGTTTCTGGCAGTTGCCTGCCGATATACTGCTGCAGCTGCTTTTGAATGATCTTCAGCAAAATTTTACTTGCGTGTGATAGTAATGATATTGTTCAATAATTTCCACATTCGTTTGGATCACCTTTCTTGGGAATAGGCATAAATATGGATCTCTTCCAGTCGGTTGGCCAGGTAGCTATCTTCCAAATTTCTTGGCATGGATGAGCGAGCACTTCCAGCACTGCATCCATTTGCTGAAACATCTCCATTGATATTCTGTCAATTCCTGGAGCCTTGTTTTTCACCAATGCCTTCAGTGCGGCTTGGACTTCTTCCTTCAGTACCATCAGTTCCTGATCATATGCTACCTCCTGAAATGGTTGAACGTCGACCAATTCTTTTTGGTATAATGACTCTGTGTATTCCTTCCATCTTCTTTTGATGCTTCCTGGGTCGTTTAATATTTTCCACGTAGAATCCTTCACTACTGCAACTCGAGGCTTCAGTTTTTTCTTTAGTTCTTTCAGCTTGAGGAATGCCGAGCGTGTTTTTCCCTTTTGGTTTTCCGTCTCCAGGTCTTTGCACATGTCATTATAATACTTTACTTTGTCTTCTCCAGCTGCCCTTTGAAATCTTCTGTTTGGTTCTTGTACTTCATCATTTCTTCCTTTTGCTTTAGTTGCTCGACTTTCAAGAGGAAGTTTCAGAGTCTCTTCTGACATCCAAGACCAATGCTCTGCCTAGGAGAATTTAACTTGTATTTCACACAAATTGGGTTTGTTACAACTGTCATAACTTTTAGAGAATGTCAAGGTGAAATCTGTGCAAGGGGGCACATGTCTGAATGCAAGGTGTAAATGGAGGGTCATAAGTTTATTGGCTGTTTTGACCCAAACTGAAAGTTCCCATGTTTGTGTTTTCATACAGCTGGATAATCCAGATGAGCAAGCAGCCCAGATCAGACGAGAGTTGGATGGACGTCTCCAAATGGCAGACCAAATAGCCAGGGTAAGGAAACTTGGGGGCATTTGCTGAGGGACCAGGCAGAAGTCCCACACAGGCGACACACTGATTATCAAGGGCCTTCGGAAGACAAAATATTAAACACTTGGCTACTAACTGAAAGGTTGGCAGCTCAGATTCACCTAGAGGTGACTCAGAAGAAAGATCTACTTCCAGAAGATCACAGCCATTGAAAACCCTACGGAGCACAGTTCTACCCTGACCATGAGTCAGGTTACCATAAGTCAGAATTGAATCGACAGCAGCTGGTTTGGATTTTTAGTCAGATGATAAATTTAAGAAGCATGGAGAGGGCAGATGAGGAGAAGCTCCCTGACGGGGCCCTCAGGCCTCTTCTCTCCGTTCAGGCTCTGCCAGAGATAGCGCGTGCATTTCCTATGCTCTAGACAGTGCCCAAACTCTCGCCTCCACCTCTCTTCTCATCTCCAGACTCCTGTTTGCAACTGTCGGTTGAACATCTCCACTTAGATGTCACCCCGGCCTTTCAAACTGAATGTGTTCAAAGTCTGTCTCCTTATCTTCCCCCTCCCACCACACAAGCATACCTGCATTTACTTTTCTTCTGGTATTCTCTATCCAATTACTGCAGATGAAACTGTCTA
Organism: Dugong dugon; assembly: GCA_030035585.1. Lineage (NCBI taxonomy): Eukaryota > Metazoa > Chordata > Mammalia > Sirenia > Dugongidae > Dugong > Dugong dugon. The sequence continues at coordinate 4,120,571 of CM057481.1, forward strand.
CTCATTCTCAATTTCTCCTTCCTCCTTGCAACCCTCCACATTCAGCCAGCCACGCAGTCTCACTGATACTGCCTCTGTCTCTCTGCTTCTCTCAGGACCTCTGCGAAGGCTTTGAACCAGGCCCTGGTGTTCTAGGCCTGGATCTTGCAATAGCCTCCTGTCGGGATTCCTGGCCCTGATCTCCCCCTCTCCTGTCCATCTCTCACATGGCTGCCATTCTAAAACCCATATATGAACATTTCAAAAACCTTCAGCAGATTCCCCCACTCTCCGCTGGGGCGGGGGGTAGGTGAGCAGGGGTGGAATCTAACCTCTTTAGGATGATATTCAAGGCTCTTAATCAGTGAACTGCAACCTTCCTTACCGACCTCGCCTCCCACAACTTCCCCACCAGAACTCCCCAGTCCAGCTCCCAAGACCGTCTCCTCTGAGTATACCAGTCCTTTGCAACTTCCGTATCTTTGTACCCTCTGGTCCCTCAACCCACTGGAATGGACTTTGTTTTCTCCTCTGCTTTGCAAACTCTCCAGCTCAGCCTTCCGTACCTGACTTACGACACCTGCTCTAAGTGGTTAGCAGCTAACCCTTCCCAACTTTGTGGCTCACCGTGCCTCACACAGACCTTTATTTATTTATTTTTATTGTACTTTAAGTGAAAGTTTACAGTTCAAGTCAGTTTCTCATACAAAAATTTGTACACACATTACGTGACCCTGGTTGGTCTCCCTGTACTGTGACAGCACACTCCTCCCTTCCACCCCTGATTTCCCATGTCCGTTCAGCCAGCTCCTGACCCTCTCTGCCTTCCCATCTCACCTCCGGACAAGAGCTGCCCATTTAGTCTCACGTACCTGCTTGAGCTGAGAAGCACACTCTTCACAAGTATCATTTTATGTCCCATAGTCCAGTCTAATCTTTGTCTGAAGAGTTGGCCTAGGGAATGGTTTTAGTTTTGAGCTAACAGAGAGTTCAGGGGCCATGTCTTATGGCGTCCCTCCAGTCTCAGTCAGACCATTAAGTCAACACGCAGACCTTTATTATTGCGCTTAATTGAATAGTGACTATTTGCTTATGTGTCTGAGTCTCCCAGTAGATAACGATTTCTCTAGGGATGGAATTATGTCTTACTGTCGATGACTATACTGTGTTATCTATGATTATTCCTGTTGCCGCTGTTTGCATTATTATTATTACTCGTGGCAATGCTGGCTGTATTTATCGAGTGCTGATTCTGTCAAGTATGCTAAATGTTTTACACGCACATCTCACTCAGTCCTCAAAACAGCCTAATAAGAAAATTTTACTTACTACTCTTGCTTGTGAAATGGGGAAATCCAGACTGAGCGTAATAGCCACTAGGTAAGAGGTTTACTGGACCCTCAACTCAGGTCCGTGTAAATAAATAGCAAGCCTGGGACTAGGCTGAGGAACTCATCTCTGGTGCAAAATTTAAGGGAGCCCCCCGAAAACTCAGTAATCAAGATAAGAATACCTTATTGCAATAGTTTTTTTAAAAAAATCATAATGCAAAAAAACGCATGGTGATCAAAATTTTAAATGAAGACAAGATCCTACCGGTTCATATGCAGTTCAGGCCATGTAGGCATGCGAGGGTAGGAGCTGGAGGGTGGCAGGGAGGATGGGCAAGGAACATAGCTTAGCACTCAGCCTTCTCCTTCTGGAGAGGGGAGTCTCAGGACTTGGACACGTGGAAAGGAATCCGACCGGAAGTGAAACCACAGAGAGATTCCGAGAAACGTGAAAATCCCTCTGTTGGTGCTCAGGCAGTTTTAGTGAAATGTTTTGCGTCTTGTTTTTGGACACCTTCCAAGTTTTTGGTCAAGTCAGTCTGGTGGCTAAAAATAGTATGCAGTTATGGATTTGTCTAAAGGTAGTGTAAAAGGCTCTTACGTTCTCAAGTCCCGCTTAATGTGGGAGTAAACATCAATAAGGCTTTGGAATTTACTTTACCTGTAAACTAACTTTGTCCTCCGAGCAGATAAACCAGAAAGTGAAGGTCATATGGTCCATCCCCCTGCCTTTAGGCAGCATGTACATCCCCAGCTAGTAAGTATTCATCCCCATTTAAATGACATCACACATGCACACTTCAAAAGTGGTCATGACACCTTTATTTTAGTTGTTTAGCTCACTTTGAGGCTTAGCGTGATAATTTAAGAAACTTGCATTAAGCTAACTTTAATTTTTAAAAACATCGTAGATGAACAACTGCTGTATAGTAAGCCAAGATGCTCATCTCTGTACAGTAAATCAGAGGATTCTCTGCCCCAGCCTACCCCATTAAATATTCTGATACCAGTAGGGTACTATTAACAACTTAGAATTCAGTGTTCTTGGCCAAAGAAATAGGCAAGTGAAGTGAATCTTGGTTATTATTCACAGAGAATGGAGAACAGCTTCAAAACACATGAAAGACCCCCAAATGTTCAGGGTATTGTGGATTTCTACGAGATACCTGCCCAGTACTATCTCCTTTTCTTCTCTCCTCCTGCAGTGCTCTTTCATGCCAGCGGCCCCCTTCCCACAGCTAGTTGGCCCAAGAGTGAGCTTTTCACCCAAGCTGAACATTTCCCCAGCCTGCCCTGAATGGCCACAAGTGATTGGTCAAGGAATAGACACCGGATGTAAATTAGACCAATGAATCCCTTCCCTGGGATATGTAGACTGGGACCAGCAGGACTACATCTTTCCAGTGGTAGAAAGTTGTCTTCAGCCATTCTTCCATGTAGGAAAAAGAAAATGAAAGAATAAAGCCAACACACAAAGAGAAACAGAGACAGGGACTACACTGAGAGTCCTTGCCATGTTTAAGTCCCTCGTTCCAGTTAATTCTTGAGCCTCAATCCTGTAGCTGCTTTTCCCTCCGTTTAGTTGGATTCAAAGAAGAAAATTCTCCCTTTGCCTAAACCAGCCTGATTAATGCTGAGGAAGATTGGGAAATAGGCACTAAAAATCTAATGCCAAGATCTCAGGTATTGACTAGTTCACGAAGAGATACTGAAACAGCATCTCTGCTTATCTTCTTTTAGCATGCCCTGATTTTTCTATTTCTGGCATCACAGTGAGTTTTAGTCATATGGCTGAACATCAGCTCTTGTAAATACCATAACCAGAAATTCCTGGATATAGATGTCAGCCATCATGCATAATTCACTCTGTTCTCTGAATTAAAAGATTGGTAGAGCACTTCTGATTGCAAGTAACAGGCTGCAACTCCTGGAAACTTTTGTAGAAGAGGCGATTGATTCTAGGGATGAAAGAGTGTCTCACCGAGCCCATGGACACGGTACAGCCAGAACCCAGGAACAAGGGGGCTACAGAGGGTCAGAGCTTTCTGTCCATCTCACACCTCTGTGTGTCCCATTCATTACTCTTCCTTTCTCTGCAAACCAGGTTACTTTGCTTCACTCGTGGGAAACGTGGCTGCCCTGCAGTTCTGTATATTTTTTGATATGGCCAAGTAGGTCATCATTCAGCCAGTCAGCCTCCCTGTCTCTCTCTCTCTCTCTCTCTCTCTCTCTCTCTCTCTCTCTCTCTCTCTCTCTCTCTCTCTCTCTCTCTCTCTCTCTCTCTCTCTCTCTCTCTCTCTCTCTCTCTCTCTCTCTCTCTCTCTCTCTCTCTCTCTCTCTCTCTCTCTCTCTCTCTCTCTCTCTCTCTCTCTCTCTCTCTCTCTCTCTCTCTCTCTCTCTCTCTCTCTCTCTCTCTCTCTCTCTCTCTCTCTCTCTCTCTCTCTCTCTCTCTCACATCTCCCCTTTTTTCACTTACCAGGTACCATCAAATCACTCCAGCTCATGGCAAGTCCAACTCACGTGTGTCAGAGTAGAACTGTGCTCCATAGAGTTTTAAATGGCTTATTTTTCAAAAGTAGCTGGCTAAATCTTTCTTCCGAAGTGTCCTCTGGGTAGACTTGAGCCACCAACATTTTGGTTAGCAGCCGAGTGCGTTAACCGTTTGCATCACCCAAAGATTCCCTTTTTTTCACTACCCTCTTCAGATTTACAATTCCAAGAGTCAGGCCCCTGATTGGTCAGACTTGGTTCAGGAGCTAACCTTCAGTGCAGACAACCAACCCACTGTAGAAAGGGAGTGGGGCGGGGGTGGTTTCGTTGAACACATGTGTGGTGAAGACAGATCACTGGAGGTAAGGATGGTACCTAAGATTTAGGGTTGTGATGTGAGTGGGGTGGTCATTATAAATCGGAAGAGATGAATTCAGTACTAACAACTAGCACGTTTACTGTGTGTCAAACTCTCTTCTAAGAATTTTGTATTCAGTAACCCTTAACCCTCCAACAACCTAATGAGAAAGGTGCTCTCGTGATCCCCATTTCATAGA